>CM057004.1:88880995-89480995 GCA_029891345.1 Dryococelus australis | reverse complement strand
TGTTGGGATTCATGAACGAGAGATACAAAGTGAATACACTTCACAAGTCATCTTTTCCCATGAATATTTTTCCCGTGAACATAATTAGAATAAATTATAACTTAGTAACAGGTTCTTATCTGAATGGTAAACATACCTGAACACTACATGAATTCGCGGCAATGGTTCTACTGGGGTTCAAACTCGTAGATGTGTCAAAGATACCCATTTACATTCCTGTGGTCACAACGAACGTGCACGAAGTTCTGGTATCGATTGTCGACCAAGACAACTGCCTGATTAATTTTCGTGGCGAAGAGATTGCAGTTAGACTTCACCTGCACAAATACGAGGTTGAAGGAAGAACATAATAATAGCTTCTTACTGTACCACACCGAATGCCAGTATGTGGAGAGCTTCCGTCGTGCTAACAACTGCTAATGTGAGTTTTCTGCGCAGAATAAGTATGTTGGTTAATTGTTATGGCCGGAGAAATTCTAAACGTGACTGAGCCGTCGGGGTACGAAGACGCGATTACAAAGGCAGAAATACATGCATATGCCCCTTACCTACCCGGTCCTTAAGTCGCTACGTAATATGTGCCGATTCCCATACAAAGCCAAGACGTCTACACCGTTCCATGTTATTCATATCTGCGGGTTCACGGGACTATTACAAAGGCAGGAAATGCCACACCCATTACAACCAGAACCATTATAAACTGGATTTTGCATATAATAAGCCGGATCTCGTACAAGCTTAGCAGGAGCGAAGTAGATGCGACTCGAGATGTGGGAATTACCGCGACTATCGAAAATTATCTCTCGCTAATACAGGATCAACTTCCTGCATCCAAGATTACTGGCTGGGTGATCGATGACGATTATAAATTGCCAGTTTATCCGAACAGGAGATTCGAAGTATGTATTCCACTCTCAATGTTGTTAGGTTTTGTCGAAGACTATTGACACGTAGTAATTAATTTCAAACAAGAATTAGTTATTCTCATGGCAAATACGCAAGCCAAACGCCTTGCTGGATACTGCGCCATTGCCTAAAGTTACCACACTGGCGATTCGTTCAATCGAATGACTTTTGTCTCACGTGCAATTAAAACTGTCGGAATGAGTGAAATTTTTTAAATGTGTTGAGAAAGGTAAACATATCGACATATCGTTCTGTTCGTGGAGTCTTGAGACCTATCAGAGTATACCGTAAACACACAGCCTCTGTGCTAACACCCGACCAATTCGTGAGCAAGGCCCTTCTGCTCGTTTTCGATGTAGCAAGCAAGAATACAGGCCGGGGTTGTATACTGCTGCATCGAGGTGTCTGCTTCGGCTAATTTCCCACCCAGCATACAAGCATACACGCTGATAATTCACGACCGTCAGATAACATACAATGTTCGCGATAGGATAGTCGAGATATTGACATAAATAGCATAATCACCACCACTAGAATGTCACATGCACGCGAACGTCCAGGGCTATACATCGCAGTGTGGGTTTGTAATTAAACAAATCTGCATAACATAGACAGCAGATTAGCCACCCAATGGCACTCGCTCGACCAGAAAAGCATGGCTAAGAATACATGGCTCGAGAAATATGATCACAGTCTTTATTGGAGTGATGGTAAGGTAGAATACGATAAGATACGAGATGTACTCGCCTCTATGCTGGAGACAGAGGGTGCTGTATTCGTTGCCGGGGTGGAACAGAAGGGATTGTCTAACAGTATACTCTCGTGGTCCAGATTGACGAGGGAAAGAGTTTCGCTGTATATTTTTTGACAGCGGAATACTGGCTTGGTGATGAGCTTCTTCGCCCACAACGCCTTGCAGATGAGCTCCGTTCACTGATGTTTGCATTTATTTTCCATCAGCTTGCCATACATTGCATTGTTCATGATCATGAAGAAGTCCCGCTCGAAGGTGTTTGTTGTGGCCTGTCGTTTGGCGGTGTTAAGTTCGATGTATGGCTTCAGCCTATCCTTCTGGCGGAACTTCAAGACACGGTGGACATTTGTCAACACAAGCCCATGCGCTAATACCTTCCTGAGGGCGACAAAGTGGACGATGTAGCATGTCTTCCTCTCAAGCGTCGTCATTAGCTTGGGCAGTTTTGACTCCTGGGGAAATTCGTTGACGGGCAGGAATGGTGTGACGGCATCCCAATACAACCCCGTTTCAACACGTCGCAATGGACTACAGTGTTCGTTTCCACGGAACTACAGTGTTCGTTTCCACCGCCTACTTTTAAATGGCAATATTGCAATTTAGCCTAAAATTGCTGTCAACACACCTGTTTCTTCGATGTCTGGATGTTCTGGGCGGCTACAACTTACCGTGATTCGATACGCTACAACTTTTTTCTGACCAGTCCAGCGCGTTAAAATTCTGCAGCTTTCATTGACATATGCAGCACACTTGGTGGCAGACTCGATTCTGTGTTTTGGTAGTCAATTTCATCGCCACTGGTGGTGGATGGCGGTGCCACCTTTAGGGGTACGGCTAATTGCTCCGGTTGGACGCTGGCGTTGTCTACTCCACTTGCCTGCGCATGCGCGCAGGAGTACCAACTTTGCAAAATATGGCTGCCCACGACATTACTTCGTTCAAGCTCGTCTGGTCATCGTAAGTGTGTCGACGTGGTGGTGACGTAGATCGCCATAAATTGACATGTTTACTGAGATTCTTTGCCAAAACAAGATCTCCTAATAAGGCCGTGTGTTTTTCTATTGGCCAATTCTTCGTTTCTTTTTGTGATTTGGCTCTGATTGGCCATAATTTCTGTGTAACCTTTTAATGGGTAATGACTAACTCTGTATATAATGGAATGCCCGAGCTCAGTTTGGGGTCGATCATCGCCCCGAAGATTGACCTAAGATTTTTTATGTCCAAACTGTGAGTGGTAACAAAGTGACTAGGGTAGGGGATGATTTCCATACGAATACGAATACCAAAGGAAGTAACTGCTCTAAGCAAAAGAAGAAACTTAAGAAAATTCCAAACCAAGGACAGATTAACTTACCATTTGTCTTAGTGAAGTTAGGTGCAGTTGGAGAATCCGCCCTGCTTGATAGTGGTTGTTCAGTGACCTTGATCAATCAGTCCTTTTGCAATAAGCTGTTTAGGGAACATCCCATAGGCGTTATGACTGTTGAATGCAATGAGAAAGCGGTTTTTAGTCCAGAAAATGGGGGTTTGATCCAATCATGCGCTCGTTTGACAATAAGTATGCACATAGGTCATTTATCCTGGAAGAGGGAATTTTTCATTATGCCACACTTAAGCCACAATATAATTTTGGGCGTACATTTCCTCCACAGCACTCGTACCCATTTCAATTTGCATGAAGGCACACTGAGTTTTCCTTTTTGTAATGAAGGTGTAAAGTTAATGGGGCAGGAGAAATGTAAGCATGTAAATGCCATTGATAGTAATTTTGCGCAAGAAGCGCGAGAAAAGTTTCCCTCTGTAATAACAAACAAACTGGGAGTATGCAATCAATATGTGCATGATCTGGTACTGACCGACAACAGCCCGGTTAGGTGTCATCCATATAGTGTAGGCCCAGCTAAGAGACAAGCTTTCAAAAAAATGCAGACCACTTGGTTGATGAGGATGTTATTAGGCGCTCTACTAGTAGTTATGCGAGCCCGGCATTTTTAGTAAACAAAAAAGAGCCTGGTAAATTTCGGTTAGTGGTAGACTACCGAGTATCAATAAAAAAAATTGAACTAGATCCTTACCCTTTACCTAAAGTAGACCATGTTTTTCAGTTATTAGGGAAGGCTAGGTATTTTACAGTGTTAGATCTGAATCAGGCCTTTCACTAAATTTTGTTGCACCAAGATGCACGAAAATTTCTTGCATTTGTTACTCCTTGGGCAGTTTTTGAATGGACCAGAGTCCCTTTTGGAATTTTTTTTGGGGCACAAGCAATCTCTTGTGCTTTAGAAAGTATCTTATTGCCATATAAAGCTTAAATTGTTTTTAACAATCTAGATGATATTGTCATCTACAGTGAGACTAAGGAGTTGCACCAGGAACATGTCACGTTAGTCCTACAAAAGCTTTTGGAAGTGGGATTGACCGTCAATCCAGAGAACATCAGCTGGTGTAGCCTGCATGTGAGGCCGTTGGGATTTATTCTGAGTGAAGGACAATTGTTGTTAGACTCCGATCGTATTAGTTATGTGCTTTCCTTTCCCCATTCGAAGAACTTACGTGGTATAAGGCGTTTTTTGGGTATGATAGGCTACTATGCCAGATTTATTCCATCTCTTGCCGAATTGGACGAACCCCTTAATATGTTGAAACATAAGGGCCAGGAGTTTTTGTGGGGAGACGAGCAAGAGGCGGCTTCGGTGAAAATTAAAACTTGTTTGACCTCTCCACCAGTGTTAACATTTGCTGATTTTGACCGTAAGTTTGTACTGCATTTAGATGCAAGCTCCCTGGCATTAGGCGCCGTTTTGTCACAAGAATATGAGGATGGTGTTTATCCCATTGCTTATGCTAGTGGGCTATTAACATCCGCCAAAAGAAAATACTCAGCCTATGAAAAGGAAGATCTTGTTTGTGTTTTTGGGGTTGAGAAATTTTCCGATTATCTGGCGTGTACTCGTTTTAAAGCTGTGTACAGACAACCAAGCCTTAACTTGTCTTTAGAATTCCAAGAAACCTTTGGGTAAATTAGGCCGTTGGATCGAACGCCTTAGTAATTTTTCATTTGATATAGTTTATGTAAAGGGAAAAGACAATTGTGTGGCGGACAGTTTGTCAAGAATGTTTGACCCTGACAAGTATGTGTGTGATGGAGGAATTCAGGAGCAAGTAAATGTTCTGAAGCAAATTCCAGGTGGCTTCTTTAAACATTAAGGTTTGGCAGCAAAAGGATGATGAATGTGCGGAGTTGTGGCATAAAATCCAGCTAGGTGAACTCACTGATTTTATTGTGAAAAGGGGGTTATTAGCAAAGCTCCACGTAAGGGCATTTTCAAGACCTATGTACCCAAGACAGTGAGGCCAATGGTGTTTGATTATTTCCGTAACTGTTATTTGGGCGCTCATCAGAGGCAAGAACACACTTTGCAACGTACTGAACAACATTTTTTTTTGGCCAGAAATGCAATCAGAAATTACAGATGATGTGAAACAGCGTGCTTTGTGCCAGCAGGCAAAGGCCCCTAATCGTAGAGCTCAAGGATAGTTTAGTAGTTCACCGCCTAGTTTTGTCTGGGAAAGAGTCTAAATGGGTGTGTTTGGCCATCTCCCTAGATCTAAGAAGGGTTTTAATTATTTATTGGTTATGGTTAATGGATTTTCAAAGTTCGTTTTGTTATTCCCCATGAGAGACCAGAAGGCCACTACTGTTTGTGAGATCTTGCAGCAACAAGTGTTTTGTTATTTTGGTTCACCCGCCCAAGTTGTTACTGATAATGCTAGAAACTTTACTTCCACCGTGTTATCAAATCTAGCTTTTTCTTGGGGAGTTTGTTTGATCCATACAACCCCTTATCATCCTCAAACTAATATGGCAGAGCGGTATAATCGGACCATTATGGCTGCACCTGTTGCCATTAATCACGATGTTCACACAGACTGGGATAAAGAGATCCATGTCCTAATGTTGGCCTTGAATTCTTGTGTAAATGCTGCTACAGGATTGACGCCGCGAGAAGTGTTCTTTGGTCAGAGATTATTGCATCGTGTTCTTAATGCCAGGGGCTTACATTTTGATGTAGATGTAGAGGAGCGAAATGAATTCTAGGAGAATGCTACCAAGCATCTCAAAGAATACTATTGCCATTTTCGTAGGGCGCAGGACGAGCAATATGATCCTGTTTCGTACAAGGTTAGTGATTTAGTTCTTGTAAAGACTCATCATTTATCTAGAAAGGTTGATTCCTTCTCAGCAAAATTAAGCCTTAAGTACGATGGCCGGTATTGCATTGTTAGTTTTCTTACCCTAATGTCAGTGTAGTTGCAGGCCTCAGCAATGGAAAGGTTTTTAAAAAGCCATGTAGTTGTAGTAGTTGTTTTTATGGATTAGTTGGCAAAGGATATCCACCTCAATGTTTTTTTACGGTGAAGAAACACAAGGGGGTGTTATTAGAAGTTTCGGTCGATTAGTTTAGGCGGACATCTCCTACCTATTCCTTTTCTGTTTTCCGTATTCCTTTCCACCCTGCCAGAGTAACTGGAGTTCAAGAGCAGAAGACACAGGGGAGGATCTGGCCACTCTTTCTTCGCCATCGGCTATTTTATACTGTGGGTCTCATTCATCAGCTTCTCTGGATTTTGAGAAGAGACCCCTGCAGCTCTCTTCCAGTGCGTGGGAGGATTGAAGCCCTGCTTCAAGTCTGACACGTGTGTCACTCAGCAAACTCAAGCAATTTTATGTAAGTACTCCTGTCCTGCCAAAACTTGTCCTGCCTAAACGATTTATTTTTCGTCCCGCTAACTGGTGAAATGTGTCATGCCTACAATTTTCTGGAGTACGATTAAAGGCCGCTATTATGGGGTTGGTGTGTTTACAGAACTACATGACGTTAATGAACTTGGTTATTTTCCATGTCTGTATTTGGTAGCACAGATTATTTTGTTTGAAGAGGAGTTACTATTTGAACAGGCAATATTTTTGCTGCAAAATTTTTTGCGAGAGTGCTTGCACATCTTGCTAGATGGCGGCGTGTGTCCCCGTGTCCCCAACCGCCAGCCTCTGCACCAGAACAAATAATTACCAACTACTTCTGTAGTACATTAATTTGGTGTATTCCTTATTGTTTAGTCAGCGTAAGCCATGTAAGAGCCCGAAAAGCAGCTTTTTCCGACTATTTATGTAATGTCGACATTGCTATACTATCCTTACATTAAATATTAATGTATTATATTCCTTAACCTTCCTCAAGAATGTCTTTAATTGATAGCGAAAACCGCATCGTAATCCATCAAGTAGTTTAGAAGCCTTAGCCGAATACACAGACACACGCGGCCGGGCGACTTTGTTTTGGACGTTGGTTTATCCTGAACTCCACGTACAAACAACTTCGTATGGTGATTCTTAAAGGATAATGAGGTAGTAAATATAATGCATATTACGTAACGTAATTATGAATGAGAAAACGCCCGTGAAAATTTGGAATCAAAACTATTTATTTGCAAAATGTAAATTGCGTGACACGACACAAAAAATCAATGAATGGCGTAAGCCTGATTTGTGTTCTTGTAATGTACAGATTGCAGAGCAGAAATGATAGCTTCTGAAGATTTATTTAAATGTTTCAGTTTCATTGCTCTTATTAATTTCTAACTAGCGACTGCCAGGAGGAAATAACACATGATTTCTTGGAGGCGAATACAGAAATTATACTATTATCTATTCGCGGTTTCGTCACACTTTTTGAGTCGAACCTTTGAAACACTACCCCATGTATGATGTGCTTGGTTGTTTCATAATTAATTCACGTATCACAAGCGTTATATATTTGTGTTAACATAAAAGTACCTTATTTTTGGTTAAATTGAACTTGAATTGCATTGATATGCATAATATATAACAAAGTCACCCCGCGGCGTGTGTCAGTATATTAAGGCGAGTTTACACGACACCAGATTCCGTAAAAGCTTGTGCAAGGTCCGCCATAGCGGCCGGTATACGGGTTAGTGTGGCACCCGTCATGGCATTTCCCGCCTTGCACGTGCAGATTTCGTACCAGGTTTGGTAATTGGACAAGTCCTATTTTTCGTGGCAGGTTCCATACCGGCTCTCGTACCTGGCCAATCACATTGAAGTTTCAGAGCATAGGGCACTCCCAGTAGCTACTACTTGAAACGAGTTGATGAATAAACTGAAAAGGACGCCTCCATCTTGAATTTACATCCATGAGGTTGAAATATAACAACATATTGGCGATGAAAACTTTTAATTACTGTTTAAAAACGTCCTAAATACTTAAAACATTGCCTACTGCATGAAAACTTAATTTAATTTTTAAACTGTAAATTATCTTTAGTATATAAACTCAATACCTTGTGTGTGTGTGTGTGTGTGCGTGTGTGAACTGGTGGTACTGTGGTAGAGTTTCGGCGTTGGTAACCCTTTTGCATGAGTTCGGAACTCCGCCAGACCCAGATTTTTTTATCATTACATGTTATATGTGTGTAATATCCCAGTACACAAGAAAAGACTATATTTTGCAACCGGTCAGTAATTTTCGTCAAAAATGAAAATTACACACTCGTATTCTAGTGACTGTGCATAATTTTTCAAGAACATGACAAACTATACTACTGAGAAAATAATTTATGTAAAAGGCGAACAATAATATTAAGATGTGCTAGCCAGTATTTTTATAGGCCTAAGCTAATTACTAACTGGTAGCAGTTCTACGAATGGGGTTCATACTTACTACTAACTACACACTGCGCACCCACCGAGGGTGCCAAATACTAGTACGCGAACTGCTGTCGTGTAATATGAATCTTCCATGGCGGCTCATATAGCAGCTGGTATACCGGCTCGTATACCGGATATTGTAGAAGCTTATACAAGAACCAATTACGGCTGCAGGTATCTATGATGGATTTTGATGCGGTTTCCACCACCAGTTAGATAATTTGTGAAGGAAGGTTTAGGTGTATAATGCATCAATATTTAATGTAAGGATAGTGGAGAAATGTCGTTTTATAATTAAGTCGGAAAAAGCCGCCTTTCGGGTACTTGCATGGCTTACGCTGACTAAACCGTAAGAGATACGCCAAGGCAAAGTACGGCAAAATTGTAGATCTCAAAAACGTCCGCAGCAGCATACGTTTAGGTACTTCCTGCAACCGTAAACAACGCCATATTTGCAAATCGCACCCGAGCGAAGGTGGCGCGGGTCGCTAGTTACCTATAAATCTTAATATTTCATTTATAATTAATGTAAATTAAAACAGAGAGGAAATATGTGTGTTGGTAATGCCTAGGAAGCAACCGTTCTCGCGCAAAATATTATTGCACAAAATCTAATATGCAATAATTAATATTATTAGTTCCTCCGTGAACAGCAAGATCTCCTCGCGCAACAAAAAAAGTCAGTACCCTTTGCTTTAGAGACAAACACGTGCTTAGATAGTACCTGGCGTCATTAATTCAATTCAAGTGCCCGTGCACCAAGGAAATGAGAGAAACCCAAGCTGCGTTCTCAGGCACGTGATGAATTATCCATTGCTTCGAGCCTTCCATTTGACTCTTCTGCACAGGTTTGTGCCCAGCTGTATTAAGTAAGCTGTGAGATGCGCGGTATTGTTGTAGAAAGATTTTCTTTAGCCGCTCGAAGCTTTCGCGAATTCGGGATATCATTCAGAATGTCTTTATCTTTAGCCCTTATTATACAGGTTCCCAAATCCTTGTATCGTTAGCTTACTACAAAACCAAAAATATAAAATTAATTCTGACGTAACTATGTGTGTGTCTATATATATAAACACGAAATTTTCTTCAGCAATTCGTTATCTTCGAATACGTTTGAATGTTTAGTGAATTCGTTTAGCAGATATAATAAATTCATTCCTTAGATATAATAGATAGACGTTCCATAGACACTGCATTATCTCCCAGAATAGCGATGGAGGAAGTTACCGGAAGATGAATTTAATTTCTTTAGTTACTTCCAGAATGCCGAGCCCAATGCAGACAGGTCTAATGGTTCTACAGGCATGACATACGGCTCCCAAGCTGATATAACTGTTACAAATAAGCGCTGTTGTAATGCCACAAATGTTAATAGCCTGCCTCTAATGCTTAGCTTGACCAGCAGAGAAGAATATGCTAAACAGTTACCTTTTTGCGTATTTGTGCGTATATATCTGCAGTATATGTGTACGCTAAGAGAAAGGTTTTCTTCCAGATACCAACCGTATTTATTTGAAGAGTATTTGTTTACACTGAACAATAATTTTCTTCCTCGACTACTTTGTCATGCTCGAAATATCTATAATCTTTCCCTTGAACCAAACAAAACCTTTAATATTAATTTTTTTTTGAGACGAAAATTTATCTTCGTTCTTCCAACGACATATACATGTACATACCATGTATTTACAATTCTACAAGTACATTCAAACTGTCCATATAATTGCCGTAAACATTGTGAACATCATGGTAGATTCAAATAAATATATTGTTTGCAATCAATAATCAATAAGAATTTTGGTTAGCTGGAACAATCTTTGTGTGTATATATATATATATATATATATATATATATATATATATATATATATATATATATATATATATATATATATATACACACATACACTATAACACACATATGTATATATTAATTAAAAGGTTTGTTCCGGCAACAAAATCAGCTATAGTTGGCAATAGAGCAAGCGGGTGTTTTGATTGCCTACGTTCAAATTTACAACTCAATAGTTTACTTATAATTTTTGTTATAACAATAATAACACAGTTGGTTCGTGTATGTATTCACATTTAATAATAACAAAATAAATAATTTTTTTTTAAATAAAGGAAACTCTTATATATGTACGCCATACAAATCTTTAGCTGCAGCAAAAAATAACTTCCATGTGTAGGGCAACCAAATAACGACACAAAAAATAATAGGATTCAGTTACAAAACAATTTAATTGCCTCTATAACGCAAACAATTAAATTTGGTTGCACCAAACACATTTTTGTTTTATTAAACAAAACATTTTCTCTGTGAAGCATGCTTACTTGCCAATTAGAGCTCTCTCACACAATAGCGAATAATAGATGTTGTTCACGTGTGAACGTTATGACCACATTTCGTACTGCTAACATAAAAAGTTCGGTTCAAAATGATTTTGTGGTTTCAGAAACATTTGTAAGGCAGAAATTTTGAACGAAGCTTTAGATATGGCTATTCGAAATTTGTTTAGCATTGTGATAGAATGTCAACTATTTTGACTATTTGGAGCTGTAGTGTAACTTATTGTTACAAGACGTCTGAGGGGCGTATCTGAGATCCTGAGGGATGGATGGTTGAATAAAAATAAAAGAACTGAATTTGATTTTAAATTTAATCATACAGCTATAATTTACAGCATTAATCAATCTTTTTCCACTATTACTCTTTTTTCCCCTCATTGAGCACAATATTTAATGTCTATCACAACTCTAATTTAAGTCCTTCTCTATGTATCTGATTAGTTATAGTCTATTAACTCACATTCACCATTAAGACATGCTCATTATGTCTTTTGGCATCATTTGTAATGTATTTCACTCAACACATCCAGTCCAAAATGTCCAGCCTGCCAGTCGCACTCTTCGCTGCGCCGATGCCCACAGTCTCACAGATTTTCCTCCCGCTGGTCCCTTCTCTCACCGCTCGTTTATCTTTTCGCTCGTCGTCTATCGCTAAAACTCCATACGCCCATCAACTGCCGGCTCGGAGACCCGGCGCGATTCTATAGTCGCTGGCGTTGACCTGGGAGGTTCGCCGCACCCCGAGTCATGCTGTGAGAAACTATGGAAGTAAACCACCAGAAAATGTTTCATATAAATGCAAAAATCAAATCTGCTGAACGTCAGGTTCATCATGGCACCACGTGGAAGAATCGCGGAGGCAAACTTTGTAACTAGAACCCTTGAATGGATTATCGCTCTCCTGTCATTCAAACTTTCCTTAGTCACTCGCCACCCGCTATTGTATCACTTCTCTGTTGTCGTCTTCCTCCCGAGCATACAAAGCAGCGAGCGCGTACAGTATTAAATGTGTTCAATTCTGAATTTATAGTCGAAATTCCTTTTAATTACACGCTCGATTATGTAGCATATTATATTTCAATTGTCTCGGTATTTTTAATGAGTCCATATTTATTTTTTCGTTTAAAAATAACGTCTCCCCGACACCCAAGAATCCTAAAGACTGTTCACGATAAAGTGAGCACTTTTGAAATCAACCTTAGAAAAAAGCCACTGTCCCTGCCTGCATATGTTTTAACGGCGCACTGAGTGACATGTGCCCAGTAAAGTTGGTAAATATGGATGGGAAGTAGTTCCATATATTAACGTCAAATAAAAAATGTTAGACAACCATTTCTGATAACACAATTATTTCTTTCGCTTTCTGTTTTTTTTAATGCACGGAAGTGTAAAAAATTAGCAGATTTGTTAAATATTTACTTTTCTTATAATTTCACAGTTTCACTTGAATTACGCATGGATAAAGTGATTAGGTCCACGGCAATGTTTTGGATATGGCGGAAGAATTCACAACGTGCATACGAGTAGATTTTAAGCACGGCTTTCCAGAGTGCTCAGTTTACCGTGAACAGCCTATAAATAAATATTGCAGGCACTTGAACGCCTGTAACGAGCAAGATCACAGATGACCAAATTCCGGTACACTCCTACGCAATTAAATATACGAGTGCAAAAATACTGCTTCAGTTTTTTTTTATTGTGACATCTAAGAGTTTTCTAGCAATTAGTTAACTTTTCACAGAACTGGCAAGACCTTCTTGGCCCCTTTATTCGGCGACTTTCTTGGCAGATTTGAGGATTTGGGGCAGAGACTGCGTAAGAACAAAGACTTAGTCTGACCGAACGTTCAAGGTGGAAATACACTACTTTATAAATATTAATTTGTATAATTAATACAATATTGTAGTTTTTGAAGTTCTTATGTCGTCATTATTACGGTTAAGTAAACAAAAAAATATATATATTTTAACGGTGCAGATGGTTTATTATTTTCCTCCCCGAGTGTTCTATAAATTTTCCCTGTCAGAGACAGCTCTATGTTTTCTTATTTCTGCTTTCACGTAAACGCTGAGGTGTTCGGAGAGTCAAAGTTTTGATATTCGATTGAGGAAAAAAATATATAGAAGTTTTCAACGTTGTGATTGGCAGAAAAGTTTCGAACTTGTGGAATACGTTTTTTTTTTTTTTTTGTAACTCCGCGAACTTCAAGTGACAGCTGAAAGATTCCTTACTTCAGAAGTCCGTTCAACTTTACTGTAAATCATTTCGCGAACGAAAATAGCCAGTGTTACCTCTTTTTCCATGTACATTTCTTAAATAATTGGAAAATTAATTTTTTTCTGTTGCTATCTCAGTTGCGATTTTATCGTGGTTTTGTGCAGTAGTAGATGCTTAATCTGAAACAAAATGGGCCTATTAAGTAGTGGCGTCATGCATTCATGTGTTTCATTTTAGGTGATTATTATTAATCTTGTAGCAAATTAAAATTTTTTAGTACTATTTTGATTAGTAATTTGTAATATACAACGTGTATGATTGGTGTATCGAAAATTTCTCTGTTACGTTAATTCGTCCAATAGGGAGACCAATGGACAAATTAAGTATGACCGATTGACATTTTTACATATACCCATACACTAGTATGTAATTATACACAATACCCATATAGACACTTACGTGTCTATATGGGTATGTGTGTCTGAAATAGCCTACAGTGTGAACGCCTTTATAATTACGATGTTTGTTAAGTAAGAAAAAATTCGTTTTGAAATGCTGCGTCTCTGCTAGTCACTTGTTAGTAGAAGAAACGTAAAGTTTTGGTCAATTGATCGGTTATCTAAGCTTTAAGTCTTCAATATTTATTCGCAGTTATCTTAGCTTATCCCACAAAGAAAACAAGCTGTTTCTATTTTTTACTTTTATTACAGAGAATGCAGATATACTAGCTTTGCATAAGCCACACGTGGGCCTCGGCAAACTAAGTTCTCACGGAGTTTCTGTCAGTACCGCCCAGGGATTTTAAATTAACTGTAATTTGGATACATGTGGAAAACGCGCGCTCTAAACCCGCATCAGTGATTCCAATCAGTGAAATTCTATCACTGAAGCTTCGTGACGAGGTTTTCACACGCTGGCCAATCAGTCGAATGATCGAGGAATCTGTGTCACTGAGTGGTATAGGCTGTTCTCGGTAAAATGAGCTCTTTTGAAAGCCCTGCTTCAGATCTATTTGTATGCACGTTGTGTAATCTCCCGCCTTATGTAAAATTAACACTGGCATGGGCCTCATCAATTCATTCGTGGGTCGGTCAAATGAAACTGTGAAATTATTAAGAAAGAAGATACTTTACAAATCTGCTCATCTTTACTCTTCGGTGCAAAAAAAAAAAAAAAAAAAAAAAAACTAATTTTAAGTTATCACAAATGGTTTAAGCAGTGTTCGCACGATACAAGATGAATTTAGCGCAATATTTCGTACTAGAATGCCAACTAAATTGCGTGCGAAACGAGTTCACAGGCAGATAAATAAGATGGATACTGTATCGCATCAAAATTAGTTGATAGCCCTGGTGAGTACCAAATAACCAAGGTATTATAATACAAAATATGAAGTTGCTTACTTCAACAAGGTATTATTTTCAAAGCTATCCCTCCAAAATATATTTGTTTTTATTTCATTTCAGCAAACTGTCTAATCTTCAATCCACGCTTTAAAGTTATTTTCCAGCAATGTTTTATTTCCCCGAATTCCTCTTCGCGCTCCTCAGATTACGATTTTATTTTACTCATGGTGATGTTACAACAGGTCACTGACCAGCACACAAGGACCAACAGGATCGCAACTTGCATCGCCTTGCACGAGAAAAATAGGACCCGCTCTATCTGCTCGTCTCGTGCAAGACGCGCCTCGCACACGAACTCGTGCGAGAAATTCTCGCGCAAGGTCGACATGTCGGGCAAGTTCGGCACCCATCTCGCATCATGTGATCCCTGCTTAACTGACACTTTTCATTTTACGTTAATATATGGAGCTACTTTCCTTTCATCGTTACCAACTTTAACGGACGAATGCCAATCAGTGCGCCCGTTCAAATACACGCGCGCCAGGGGCAGTGACTTTTTTCTAAGGTTTATTTTCTCAAGTGCTCACTTTATCGTGAACAGCCGTTACGGAGACACGTTAGAGGTCGGGTAGCGAGCGCCTCGG
Organism: Dryococelus australis; assembly: GCA_029891345.1. NCBI lineage: Eukaryota > Metazoa > Arthropoda > Insecta > Phasmatodea > Phasmatidae > Dryococelus > Dryococelus australis. The sequence continues at coordinate 89,466,049 of CM057004.1, read as the reverse complement.
TCGGTCCACCGGTTCCTCTGGGCGCGAGGACCCCGAATGGCCGTGGGAGGGGAGCCGACAGCGCATCGCAGTTATTATCACTTCTGGACTCGGAGCTGGTCAGCTGCAAACGAAGCTTAACCGAATATAGTATAATTACACAAAAGGGGGGGGCAACGCACCGGATTTGTGCTTCACTCAGTTAAATTAAGGCTGATCTGCGTTAAAACGGAGCACTTTTGAAAGCTCCGCTTTAAGACCTACTTGCACGCTGACTGTGTATTCTTCCACCACACGAGCAATTAACATCGCCGTGGGCCTGATGACTTTATTCATGCGTCGCAGTCGAGCGTCTGGCCATAATACCACTGCGACATCTAGGAAAGGAGGATGTTTAATGTGGAATACGTATATAGGCTGTTCACTGTAAAATGAGCAGTTTTGAAAGTCCTGCTCAAGATCTACTTGTATGCACGTTGTGTATTATTCCGCCTTATGTAAAATTAACATTGCCATGGGCTTCATCACTATTCATGCGTTGGTCAAGAGAAACTGTGAATTATTAGAGAAATAAATATTTTAAAGATTTGCTCATTAGTACACTTCGACGCATTAAAAAAACATATCGCGAAAGAAATAGTATAAGTTATCACAAATGGTTACCTAACACTTTTTATTCGAGTTAGGATATGGAACTACTTTCCATCCATCGTTACCAACTTTACAGTGGGCACATGTCATCTTGTGCGCCCGTTAAAATACATGCAGGTAGAAGCAGTGATTTTTTTTTTTCTCAACGTTGATTTCAAAAGCGCTCACTGTATGGCGAATAGCCTTTATAGTTACTACCATCCCGGACATTCGGAAAAGCCCAGATTTTATATATAAAACATCACCATTGCATGGTTAGGGGCGTAAATATTAATAATGTAAATACTCGCATCGGCCTACGCACTCGCCAGATAATGAACTCTTGCCACTGCAAAAAAAAAAAAAAAAAAAAGAGGAATTTTAATGGCGAACGTACACAAAAAAACTGCAGGCACTGCTCGCGCTCACAGGCACTCACAGTGTAAAGGTTATACGTAAAAATTGAGAGCGCGAAGAAAACACCGCCAGTCTATCCAGTGGCCTGGCCACAGTATATATATATATAATATATATTATATATATAGTGTGTATATATATATATAAATTAATGTATATATATATACACACGAGTGATAATAGTAACATTAATAAATTATATTATTTAAAGTTAGCGTTGAAGACGCCAACCTACGGTGAAACGGAGTATACACACAACACACTGCCGCCCGCAGCTGCTTATCACTCACCCTCACACTTAAGAGTTATTTGGACCTGCACGTTTTTTTGTGAAACAATTGTTTGCGCGAATACGCGCATCTCTGTAAATAAATGTTCTGCAAATACGACTGTTCGTCAGAAAATATAAAAAAATTATCTATGTATCTATTGTTTTACTTTCGTCATATTAAGTGTATTTTCCGAGAAAAAAATTCGCGAAGACGGTCAAATATAGCATTTTTAAAGCTAGCCTGTGCTGTTTCCTTAAACATCAAGAGAAAGGCACAAAGATACCTTTTAGTAGTTTAGTAGTAGTTAAATCTGTGGTCTTTCATCTTGTGTAATAAAACCCGTACTTTACAGATCTAATTTGCACAGTACAGCGTGACGACGGAAACACTGCACGCTTTGCGCGTAGGAGCGATAAGACACTAGGCGTGCGAGTTGGTGTCGCTCGTATCGATCCCTCGCTTCTTGACCTTGAACGCGCAGCTCCAACTCGCTCTTAAGGCCACCTTCCTTCATTTCTACAGCTTTTGCGAGAATTTGTTTTGTGTACACAAACGGGAGCCGATATTGTAAAATCCTCTTACAATTGTTACAATTTTTTTTTTATGCAGTCTAATTTTTTCAACACAAAAAAACTGTATTATTTGAACTAATTATCCAATAAACAAAATTTTCGTTATTTCATTAATTAGATAAAAGTATCCACTTTTTTTTTGTGTTGGAGAGATTAGACTGCATAATAAAAAAAATCTGTATGAAAATTATGAGATGATTTTATAATATCGGCTCCCGTTTGTGTACAAAAAATTAATTCTCGCATAAGCTGTAGAAATGAAGGAAGGTGGACTTAACCTTCTGTCCGCATGGCCTGTCCAGCCACACACTTGGGACCGGGGCTGTACACTACACCAGCACAACATCACTGGGATTATTCATTATGCAAGCATGTGTGCATGACTGCATAGCGAAAAAACATCAGTTCCGTCGAGAGCAGAGTGTACAGGTGGTTCACGAGTCGCTGAAAAGGAAATCTTCCCACCTAGAAAAAAAAAAAAATTCAAAGCGGACAAAGGAACGCACAGAAAGATGACAGCCACAGGGGAAGAGTACAGCAGAGTTGGCTGAAGAGAAAAGGGAGGAACAGCGCTGAAAAAAAGAGTAAATGCCAGTACGATTCGACCACCTGTTACTACTACAGTGTTATTGTGATACGAATACCATTTCACACTCGCGGCCCCCCGCTTGGGTAAGCGCCCGAGTCCCCCAGGAAATGGCTATAAACCTCAGGTTGGAGACCCAACACAGACGACAAATCCCGTTGCACTAGTACATGCATGAGTGATTGTGGAATCTGAAATAGTACACGTATCTCGACATACCGGTAACATGTATGGCAAGATAAGGATACCTCTTGCATGGGCTGCAGAGTGAGACCAGTCAACAGCACCACTATCTTCCACCAGCAACACACTTGACAACATGAATATGGCCCTTGCATGAGCTACAGATTGCTACTGGAGAAAAAAACATATGATTGGGTCTGAGGCAGGGTCCCTGTATAAATCGCTGTCCATATCTGTACCACGAACGAATCCATGTACATATAGATCAGCTCCAGCTTACTACCATACCTAGGCTGCATGACATTGTAACGAAACCTGTACATGAGCGTTTCTGACAGGTCGAGTACTGCAAATTCCGCATAAACAGGTTTATCGAATAGGATATTTTCCTTCTTGCACACATTGAAGTGTGCAGGTAGGGCGATGTAGTAGGAAGCTCTCAGTGGGTCAAGCTTGTTTACTCGCAACTGAAGCTGTTTCACACAAACTATTGCTGCAGCGGTACAATACCGAGCACGTGAAGATATGCATGCCTCCAGTATTCCAGCGCTCCTGGCGGCCACCGTCTGAACTCACCTCCCCGATGCCAGCGCGACTCTGCAGTAAGGAGTGAACGAACTGACACAAAAAATGGCCACATCGATTCCAGCGCTCCTAGCTGCGAACCGCTGAACATCCTACACTCTGGTGGTGGGCACGGGAATTAGAGATGGCCGCCTATAGCAGCCGACTGGTGATGGGAATTATAAATTACTGCCTACAGCAGACGACGTCGATGGCGATGGCGATGGGAGGGCCGCGAAAAGCAAGAGGGAGGAAATGTTTTGGGATACAAGCGAAAATAAAGGGCGTCGGAAGGAATATGAGAAAACTCCAAGGCGTAGAACAGACGAGAGAGCATGGACATGGAAGAGAGAGAGAGAGAGAGAGAGAGAGAGAGATAGAGAGAGAGGAGGGGACGCAGCAGGGAGGAATACCAGAGCATGGGAAGAAAGAAGAAGAATGCAAGACTATGAAGAGATTGGAAGAAATAATAGGGCGGGAGGGGAAAAAAAAAGAAATTCCAGGGGAAAACCAATATGGCTGCCATTGGCGAGGAATGACAGAGCAGGATTTTCCTGTGTGACGTCAGCTGATATGGCCGCCATGGTGTCGTGGCACCGCAGCTAGCAGCCATCCTGAGAATCGGCATTTTCCATCTAATTTCGTACGCCTCTAAAAAATAGTATTCTTAGTACATTAGTGTTCCATTGATGCCGTAAAAATCAACATAGCTTATTTTGTACTTCGGCGTAGTTCTGCTGTTGAAGATCTGAGAATATCTCGAGAACGGCAGCCGCACTGACTCCCAAATTGTCTTCCACAACCAACTCTACGATAATAAGACATTTACTTTTATTATGCACGACATTAAGAAAGATTAACAGAAGCATCTAATGCCTTCTAAGTGAAAATAGCACGCTGGCTCTGTTCGCTCGCCAGTGAAATTGCGTACTAAATCGTTTTATTGCAAATTGTTTGTGCATGTACTGTAGGGGAGACAAAACATTTCGCAGCAGTGTAAATATTCTCTCGTCGTTGGGGGAAAAAAAAAATTCAGTTTGAATTCTCTAAACACGTTACTAGTAAATAGTTTGGAATCCGTTATTTCCCCTTCAGCATATCACTCTTAGATAAATTTGGAGTGTAACGTACGTATGTATTTACATGTTTAATTTTTAAGCGTGTGTTAAAAAATACATATTTTTGAGGGGTAGGCCCCAATAGGGAGACGTTTTGCATGATAAAGTATCTTAAATTTAAGAATGACTCGTGCATCCACGGCTTATAGTACTAAATATTCGAACCCAAAACCACTTGGTCTGAAAGAGACACCTTTTACACCTTGAAAACAAATGTCGCATTTAATTTTTGATAATTATTTTGTCTTCTACGTTTATTGAACTCCTTCGTGCTGGTGGACTACGTCACTTTCGACATCTTGGTATCTGTTGTGCGCGTTTGTACCCAAATTCTGCATGACAAACATTCGGAAATTTGTAGCTTCATAGAGGTGTGGTATGGTTAATCTTTAATCGCTGGTCAAGTATTCAAAATAATGTCGAGTCAGATGTGACACCAGCAGAGTTACAAAAAAAATTGCTTTAACAAAGCAAGTTTCATAAAAAAAAAAAAAAAAAAAAAAAGTTGTATATGGATATTGCTACAATAGCGTACTTTGAATTAACAGGAAGTTGCGTAATATACCAAGTCCAAAAAATGTTGACGGATTAATTTAAATCAGCCGAGCAGTACGTTAAAACATAAACTTCTAGACCGAGATAAATTATTGTCTAAACCTCGTTACAAATATTTATGTTCTTAAATATAGTGCCAATCGTTTCGTAAACCGTCATATGGAATCACATTTGTAATTTTTTTTTTTTTTTTTTTTCATACGTTCGTTTAACAGCTAAACAGTCTGCACAGAATGTTTCAGTTGCCCATCAACATTTTATTTAGCATGCTACAGTTTATAAATATCCTTATTCGCATGGTGTTAGAGCATATACTTTCTAGGCAAGCATTTCTGCAGTACATGTGACGACGTATTTATCAAAACGCATGCCAGTTTCATCAACACTGAATTAATATAATATCAGGATATTTATTTGTTACAAAACTCCTCCAATTGTAAATACAAGTTTTATAACATCTCTATATGTACCTAAATGAAAATACTTTAGCATTCGTACACACACACAGCGTACAATATGACAGGTATACAGTTCTAATTTTCTAGTGTATAGTTTGAATTTAATTTTATATAACATATATCCTTTAACAAATTACACAACATTCTTTGTAACTTCAAATGCATATATATATGTGTGTGTGTGTGTGTGTGTGTTTGTGTGTGTGTGTTTGTGTGTGTGTGAGGAGATATAGCATTGGTCTGAATACTTTCAGGTATGCAATCTAAACAGTCTTTATATTTTTACACAGAAACTATACTTTCATCAGTTTCCTCAGATAAATGTGTGATAAATGTGCTGCTTCTAATTTTTTGTACAAATTTATCGCCGAGCGAACGGCTAGATACGTCTGGTTAATTGATTTATTAAATAATAATTTGGCCGCGAATATATAGTATTGTTACAGCGAAACGTTCAGACTATAAGTAACGATCCCGTCTTGCGCCATTAAAGAAATGGTTTCCCGCATCGTCTTAATATGCGATAATTTTATAAGAGTTAAAGAGCGACAAGAACCACTGCAGTGGCCAGATTTCTAGTCCTGTTTGTTGTATATCTTACTTGCTGAATTGTTTTGAATTTCGACTGAAACGAATTGTGGGATGTAGTAACTAGCAACCACCAACCACAGACGTAACGACTAGCAGACAACAGTTCCGTTAGCCTTATAAGCTGTTCACGGTAAAATGAGCACTTTCAAAAGCCCTGCCTAAGATCTACTTGTACGCTTACTGTGTATTCTTCCGCCTTGTGTAAACTTAACATTGCCGTGGGCGTAATCGCTTTATTCACGCGTTGGTCAGACGAAACTGTGGAATTATTAAGAAAGTTAATCATTTACAAATACGCTCATTTTTACACTTCCATGCATAAAAAAAAAAAAACAGAAAACGAAAGAAATATTTTTAAGTTATCGCAAATTGTTACCTAACATTTTATCCGACGTTAAGTTACGGAACTACTTTCCATCCATCGTTGCCAACTTAACTGGGCGAATGTTACTCAGTGCGCCCATTAAAATGTATGCATGCCGAGGCAGACTTTTTTCTACGATTAATTTCTAATGTGCTCACTTTACCGTGAACAGCCTTTACGTGTCGTGTATGTATGTAGGAAGATAGGTCCCGTGTCGAGAGACGCCGTGTAACACATATGTATAGAACTTACGTATGTGTGAGACAGAAAACCAACAATAGCACAACAAAATCCAAATGCAAAAAAAAAAAAATAGCACTAGGAAAATATCTACTGCTACTGGAAATAATTACTCAGCAGAGAAATTGCAATAAAAATATGGACTTTAGTTAGCTTTTGTATAATCATATGAATTGGGTAACTCAGTGTTTTATACAAAATATTACAAATGTCTAGGTGTCCGTGGTTAAATTAATTGGAGTCAGTTGAACTTATTTAAAAAAAAATTTCGTCTTTGCTTCTTAATAGAACAGTTCATAACTAAGCTGATTATAACTATTAAAAACGAATAATTCTTGAAGATCTACACTGTAAAAATTAACGGGAAAACTACCTGACACGTGTAAGGCAATATTCCAAAGTGGGGGGAAACATAGTTTTCCTTACAGGTAGGGTAAAATTACCGTATACATGGTAGTGGAAAATCCTATACGTGGAAGGGAAAATTACCTTATGACGCATGCATCTCTTCAGCATTCTCAACAGCTAATTGGTGGGAGGCAGGGCGGAATAAACAAACCTGTAACTCGCTAATGTTCACTGAAGCTGCCATGCTGTCGTCCTGGTGGGAATGGATAGCGTATCGGCCTGTCGTGATAGAGGACCTTGGTTCGCGCCCAACGACCAGCAAGTGTCGAGAGAGTTGAGGTTTCGGTAACTATAGTCCATTCACGGCTGGAATCGTGTTATGAAAATCAACCTTTGAAAAAAAAAAAAAACCCAGCCATTAGCTTCATGCATAGCTAGTAAAAAAAAAAAGGAGGCGGGTGTGAGTACAGCAACAGAATATTTCATTGTCCTTATACAATTTGGTTGCACCAAACAAATCTTGTTTCATTCAACAAAATCCTTTTTTTCTCATTGCAAGATGGCTAATCATTCATTTCAAACACTTGGTTAAATAACGCTGTCTAGAACTGAACAAGCACGAGTGCTACAGGCAAGAATTACTCACACGTCACTAAGCTATCATGACAACTGTTCACATATTAAGGCCTTCCAAACACATTACAATATCAACATGCTGGAAAGATATACTTTCTTTACAATAAAAATTTCAGCAAGCACTTACATGCCAATGAAAAATAATGCGTGGAATCATTACGTCTTACAAATACATAATCAAGCAAATAATTAAAATCTGAATACGGCCCCATTTGACGACGTTACAGTAAACAAGTTGGAGGAAATATTTAAATACTTTACTACAATGCCATTGTCCATAATCTGACTTGTATTGTTTGCCTCTAAACAGACTCGCCTAGTATGAAACTATTTTTAAAAAAAATACAGCGTGAATAGCGTATATGATCAAATATTTAAGTGAAGAGGCTTTAATTCGTGAAATTAGCGCAATTCTTAAGTATTTGCCATGAATAAAATTAACATGCGAATTTCGCTCAAAAGCAAACATCTTGAAGACTGTCTCATTTCCGAACCATAAGCAAATTGTCGACGTTTTTAGTAGTATTTCGAAAATGACATTCTGGAACCACGACATGTAAGTCTGTTTTCATAAAAACCAGGTTTTCAGTAACTGATTTAGAACAACTTGAGCTATGCGGCATATAAACAGAAATTGGTGGCGTATATGATTATTTTAGATTACATACTTAGGTACTAATTTTCGCTACCTCCACAAGAATTGTAGATTAAGATAGAGGGATAGTGACTTCCAACTCATTAAAAACTAGTACAGTCACTACCACACTAATCAGGAAAGTAAGATTAATGTTGCAAATGAAAGAAGAAAGCACATATTCTGTTGCACTGCAAACTATTTCGTTAGGGGTTATTCGTTTTATTAGTCTATTATTTCCAATCAAACTTTAAGCTTATATCCATTTTAGATACTTCATAAAGCACATTTTGCCAAAAAAAAAAAAAAAAAAAAAAAAAAGATCCTGTTTATTAAGCAAGATCATCAAAATTACTGTGCTTGTATGTAATGAAAAATTAGTAATAATGTTTATAAATATTTTTTAATAATTAATTTTATGCACGTCTTTTTTTCCTTCGAAAGTTATTATTTTTATAATAAATAAACGTACATATAATCAAGTCTTAAAAATAGCTTAACGTTAATGCCAATATTATAATTGGTCAACTTTGAGATTTTCTTGCAAATTTGCATTCAGAAGCAATAATTTTAATAAAAATAAAAATTATGTTAATTGATTTTTATCATCTAAATAAGTAAATCTTACCAAAATATTTTACAGTATCACAAAATATATGCATTCTTCTTTTACCTGCAGCGTTAATCGTACTTTCCCGACAATTTTGGTGGTGTGTGTACTATTTTGTAATGCGTTCCAGATGTTATACTTAGAATACGGCACTACTCCATATGAAGCTACTCTCCGGTAGGCTATTCGCCGTTTCTACACTTTTTGAATCAAAAGTTTGAAAAAAAAAAAAAAAAAAACACCCAATGTATGACGTGTCTGGTTGTTTCTTAAATATGTCATGTATCGCAAGTGTTTTATACTTGCGTTCACAAAAGTATCATATTTATGGTTACAGTGAAATGTTTTTTACGTATTTCCTCTGTAAGTTATAATATTTCATTTATAGTTAATATGCGCATGACCGGTGAGGAAACAGGTGTGTTGGCAACGCCCAGTAATAAATAGTTCTTACGTAAAATATTGTTACTCCGAGTGCACATGAATGTGGCGCGTTGTCCCTTTCGTTTACATTGCCGGACTTAGCCAAGCTTTGTATGCGTTCGGCGGAGGAATATCCTGGAAGTAGAACTTCAGCAGGGCTCGAGAAAAGTGTGAAGCAACCGTGAATGGACTGTACTACTGTAAGCGGGTGTTAACGTTGTGACAAGTTGGGGTGAAACAAAAAAAAAAAAAAATCACATTTAATTGTCCCCCTATTTCAGTGGGACGTTGAAGATATTCCGTGGTGCCAATTGAACCACTGAAAATTACAAATAGTCACTTTGAAATGCAAGGAAAAAGTAAACAACAGCGAAAAATTCTGTGTCACAAAGTCACACTCCCCCCCCCCCCCCTCCCCTTACGGTACCAGAAATGGAGAACGTTTGGCTATGCAGACCGCAGGATCCACAAGGAGGCCTTTATGGAGAAAGATGAAGTTTTGGGTTCTACTTACACGAGCCATTGGATTCGTTCGTTACACAGACGTTTCCGAGAAGGCGCACGTATTCAGATAACCGTACCCCCCCCCCCCCCCGCTTCACCGAAATTATTTACGCTTCGCACCCAACGCTCGCCCGAAAGCGCCGTGGCTATCGCACGAGATGTCTGCGAGAAGTTAGTGTTTTTCAGGACGGGCATCAGTGATAACGGCAAAAACACCTTGCATGGCCGCGCATGCAAATTCGCCGCGAATTGTTGGTGGGGTTACGTGACACCGTCGCGGCATCGTTCCCCGAAAGGCGGCCAGGCACCGTAAATGCATTAGCCTTGGTCGCCACGGAAAACAGCACCATGCCCCTGGGGTTAACGAGGCCCCTCTCTCGGACCAGCATTCGTCAAACCGCCACGTCGGAACTTTGCGTCAAGGGAAATCCGATTATACACTGACCGGCATATTTGCACATTTCCATCGAGAACGTAACTTCAAATACCACACTGGCGAAGAAACATTTTTTATTGCATTCATGTCTTTTTTTTTTCTTCTAAACATACTGAAAAAAAAACGCAATAACAGTAGAACCTAGGAAATTAATTCTATCGGTTACTTGCCAATTCGTAATACTCTGTGGCTTTACAGACCGCAATGGGTCAAATGGCATGCGTTATCGTTCAAGTATTTTTTTTTTCTAATAAAAAGATGATAGGTTCTCATTTATGTGGAATGTGGATATTTCTTTACACCTTGTGAAAACATGTCTAATATGGCTCGTGTTTTAAACTCCCCGCTCGCTGATGATACGCAATCGAGGAACCGTGTTGATAATGTAGCACGACATAACACTAACAACTCGCAGTGGCGAAAGTAGATAAAGGCTGTTCACGATAAAGTCAGCGCTTTTGAAATCAACCTTGGAAAAAAGGTTACTGACCCTGCCTGCATATATTTTAACGGGCGCGCCGGGTAACACGCGCCCTGTAAAGTTGGTCACGAAGGATGGAAAGTAGTTCCGTGTCTTAACGTCGAATAAAAAGTGTTGGGTAACCATTTGTAATAAATTAAATTGTTTCCTTCCCTTTCAGCTTTTTAATGCATAGTGACGCGTGAATAAAGCGCTGACGCCCGTGGCAATGATTATTTTCCATAAGGCAGAGTAAGATAAAACATGCATACTAGTAGATCTTAAGCAGGACTTTCAAAAGTGCTCATTTTACCGTGAACAGCCTATACCAACTAAGCTACTTGTGTTTGTGTTGCATGATCAACGGAGTCCAGTGACTATCCGGGCTGCTAGATGGCGCGTATAACACAGCGATAAGGCCGTGTCTCAACTTAAAGAATACTCTCTCTCTCTCTCCCTCGAGAGAGAGAGAGAGAGAGAGGGAGAGAGAGAGAGCACTCTTTCCGCACAACCTGGCGAGAGCACTGCTTCGCGCTCTCGCTCTGTAGAACTGAGACGACCACTCTCTCGTTTCTCTCTGACGTCATGCAGACAGCTGATGACGAAAGGCAGGAAATCATGCTAAGCTAAAATCGTAATCATAGCTATTGTAAATAACATATATGGGTTCAAAATAATTCACAATAATTATAACACTACCAGAATAATAATTAGCGCATAAAATACTATTATTTTTGTTTTAAATAATTCCATCATGTTGTAGCACAGTGACAAAAAAAAAAAAAAAACGAGACTTTTTCAGATATCCGTATTTATATTTTTATAAATACTTTTTAAAGGCTGTTCACGATAAAGTGAGCACTTAGAAATGAACCTTAGAAAAAATTCACTCCCCCTCCATGCATATATTTTAATGGGCGCATTGTGTGACAATCGCCCAGGAGAGTTGGTAACGATGAAATGGAAAGTAGTTCCACATCTTAACGTCAAATAAAAAGTGTTCTGTTACCATCTGTGACAACGTAAAATTATTTCTTTCGCTTTTTTTTAATGCGTGGAAGAGTAAATGAGCATATTTCTAAGTAGGCCCTATTTACATTCTCAATAACTTCACACTTTAATTTGACCGACGTATGAATAAAGTGATGAGGCCCATGGGAACGTTAATTTTTCATAAGGTGGAAGAATGCACAACATGTATAAAAGTAGATCTTAAGCAGGGCTTTCACAAGTGCTCATTTTATCTTGAACAACCTGGTATACGTAAGTTATTTCGTTGTCTAAGACATATGAAATTATTCACTTACAGGTAAAATGCGACGAGGTTTCATCTCAGAAAGCTGCTATAATCTTATTCAAACATGGAAATAATGTAAACAAATATGGCGCTTGGTCAGAGAGTGCGAGAGAGCGCCAGCGAGTACACAACTTCGTGCTCTCGCTCTTTCGCACTCTCACTGACGAACTGAGACGACCAGAAAGCGTTCTCTCCGACGTCATAATGACGTCGCGGGAGTGAGAGCACGAGAGAGCGCTCTCTGGGCCAATTGATACACGGCCTATACGAAACGCCCGAATTCTAAATTACCGCACTTGTCTTCATATCACACCCGGCGGCCGTATCTTCAGTGTTGGCCGCACCAACTGCAAGGCAATAGTCGTACCAACGTAAAACAACCAAAATGACCGCATTAAAATTTTTCCCCGCTTATCGAGGCGATACAGGATGTTCAACTAGCGTCGCTGGTGGAGTTCAATCGTGAACACTGTTGCAAGTGTTGCGTGTAAAAGATGCAACTTTTCACTTCGCTTGAATATGCTGCATCGGAGATTTCAAATGTAAAATTTTACGTTGAGCTATACGCGACCCTACCTAAGCGCTAGACTAATGCTTTCATAACCCCTTATAGGCTGTTCGCGGTAAAGCGAGCACTTTCAAGACACTAGTTACTCTTTCCTTTCAGCCACTTTTTATCCTTTATTCATCTTTTCAATTAAAAATTGTCTTGAAAGTAACAAATACAGTGTGCATATTCCACTGTACTCGGAAGCTAATGTCTAGGCTAAAATAAAATATATTTATTGACCATTGTTTCAAATGAGAGGGTTTCCATCTGGTTGCAGCGGAGAAGACAGTTTCGTGTAGACTCGGCATTGCTCGTGCCCAAAAACCGAAGTAGTAGGAAATACGGAGATTTTCCGAATTTTGCATTTACGCACTTAACTCCGTTTTTCGTCATTACGGATTTCGTTTCCGTCTATTTACTGTGAATTTTCGTAAGAATTTCCGTAAATACAAGGAAAATTCTAACAGTAACGCAACATATATATATATATTTTTTTTTACACTGGATTCCCGTACATGAAAGACGTGTTACAAATTGTGTTTTATCCTGCTACGTGTTTATGAACTATGATTTCTTACCTTCTGCCGTACACACGTACACGAAGAACACGCGAATGCCTTGTAACGACCAGGTGCCGCCCGATACGTGAAGGGGATCACAGACGTTTACTTCCGCTCTCTGCCTGACGAACCGCCATATTCACAGAACAGTAATAGTTATAGAAAGCTCACTCAAGCGGTAGACTTCAATGCCATAAAAATGCGCCACTGGCGCTCGTGTGGTCATGGAAAGAACTACCAATAAAATTGGCGGGCTATTCGAATCGTAAATGCAGTGGTGCCGAATTTGAAATTCGAAAATACTATATATGTAACAAACTTCCGACCATATTAAAACTGTTTATTTTACTGAAAACAAAAATTGCATATAAACATAATACTTATCAATAAAATTTAATTATTCATTTATTTATCTAATTTTAGGAATAAATATTTTATTTATATTTTTGACATGTTATGAAATCTTTGTTTTCGGAAAAATTAATTGTTGCAATATGTTGAATAATTTGTTAAGAATGATTAATTTTCATTGAACAAATTTAATATGAAGTATTGTAACCACTCCCCCTCCCCTCCCCCTTTTTTCTAGTTCCACAAAATAATTTTCCCCTTAACCTTTTAAAATAGCATTTGCTTATGTTGCTATAGACTTCTTTGCAATGCCACATTGCAAGAACCATTCTGATTTTACAGCATAATGCACCTGAAACAAGTACCCAATATACACTGCAAGGAAAACTTAACATTTCCCACATGCATATACTTGCATATACTTAATTTTACACAGTTTTAGTAGTTTACAGTGAATCAATTGTGATAATCCTTGCGAGATTTCATTTCCAAAGCCTCTGTCTACTGCAGTTATGTTATTAATAGTGAAAATTATCAAATGAAGAAACGGTTGCCGCTTTGACCAAAATGAAGGCAAATGTCTAGACGATGCTGTTCGCTAAATACCTCCAGCTCACAACGTGGCAACACAACAGCTAGTCGTGGTTGTACAGTAACCATGTAACATATAAACCAAATAGCTGAAGAAAATTTGCACATAATATTCAAAACGATTTGTATTGGATATGCAGGCTATTTTCACAAGTTCACTAGAAATACGGCTTTCATATGATTCCCTGACACTTCCCTAGTTTCATGACAAATCCTAACTGTGCTAGGTATTGTCTATATATACATATCCTAAGATTTCCAAGATGCAGACTATACCAGTAAGCCTATAATAAAGGAGTACAATTTCCTGACGATGTACCTTTCATGTAGTCTATTTTCTTACTAGTTAGGCAGATAAAGGTAAATATACAAAAACAAATCCAACCCATTCTTGTTGCAATAACTTTATTAATGAGAACATTTTCAAGACAAATTAAGAGATACAACAAAAATAATTACATTTCATTGAAGTGCACGAGCACAAAAAAAAAATGAAAATATCTTATCGCAACATCATCTGTATTCCAAACCCTTCATTTGTGTGGGTAAGTGCAGGAAATTAAAACTCCGCAGTACAAAAATGGTATTAGAATCAATCCATTAATGACTATAAATAAATACCAAATAATTACATTTATATAGTAATAATATAAAACAAAACATAAAAACACTCAACAAAAAATTTCCATTTTTAATTACAGTAAATAAAGCTCGGGACACTGAAAGTTACGGGCTGTTCACAGTAAACTGAACACTTTCGAAAACCCTGCGTACAATCTACTTGTATACTCATCACGTATTTTCCCTCATTCATTTACCAACTGCATGCCAATAAGCATGCCCTTACATAGTAACCAATATCCTGACCAATGAAGCACAGGAAATAACTACCTCGCAGAGCTAATGAGCTGGAAACAGAAACTGTTGCTTAAATACAGCACAACCGAGTTACGACGTAGGCCTACATACATAAAGCCTCAATACTGAAAACCTTATTTCTAACCTTAACAACACAGGATTCATGGAATTATGGCACAATTGTAATTTCAATAAATAAAAATTAGTGTGTAGGCCTATCTTGGAAATATTTTTTTTTTTTTAGAAAAGAGAGAGGACAAGCAGAACATTCTAAAACAAAAGAATAAACACTCAAATTATATCCTGTACACAACGTAATCCGGCTGTCCACTGAGATTCCATTTTGGAATGCCCTGTTTTCCAGGCAGAATCTTATCATATTCCCTCCACTATTTTTAGGGCCGATACCATCCAATGCCATATTTTTTCTATCGCCGACAGAACAAATTCCTAATCAGTGAAGCATAATTAAATTTCACTGCCACAGACAAAGCAAGCAGTGGCAACATTTTATTCAGCCCATCTAAATTTATCACAACATAAGCTATAGATTTCACATAAAAAAAAATTATTTTGCACACATAGGCCCTACCCATGTGACTTGGATTGCCAACTCACAAATTTAAAATTTGAAATTTTAACTTTCATATGCTTATAATTACGCTACCCTCTATTTACACAACTAACAACTTTTGTAGAGTAGCAAATTATTTACATTTTCCCAAACCCCGGTGAAAATTCCCTGACCTTCCCCCATTTTCCCGAAAGGATGTGAGATTAATGCAATCGTTAATATTCTCACATAAATGTAATGATGATTTGTATACTTCAAGATTCTTTTTAAGAGATTACTAGTGACTGAAATACAACTGGCCAGTGTCATCTGGCTGTGGCTGCCACCAAAGTATACGAAGAACATGACCTGTAATTACTAGTGACTGAAATACAACTGGTCAGTGTCATCTGGCTGTGGCTGCCACCAAAGTATACGAAGAACATGACCTGTAATTACTAGTGACTGAAATACAACTGGTCAGTGTCATCTGGCTGTGGCTGCCACCAAAGTATACGAAGAACATGACCTGTAATTACAATTTATAGGTAGAATATTGGGCAACTCGACTTACTCATTCATCGTCAAATGCATTTCAATGTGGATACACTCTTCAGATTAAAAAATACTGCGAATCACTAAATAAATTTAAAAAACCTGTGTGTTTTCTTGTACCCAAGATGATGATGTACTTTCCAGAGAGCAACACTACACATTTCTACCCAATTGATGATTCATGAATATGCTGTATCTCACAGTCAGTGATTTATAACAAAACTTACAACAAAATGTAAAGACACACGTCACTGACAAAATGTAAATCTTTCAACCCTAAGAAAAAATTTGTATGTTCCACAGTTCGTAAGTTTTAAAATTTGTAAGAATAAAATCTATCGTATTTGGGGTTTCTATTGGTCAAGTGTCGATGACCCTAGTAAATTCGTGTTGTGTAATTAGTAGAGTGGAAATATACCACTTTACAAGATTTTTTTTCTTCTTCAGAAAAGCCCCTATTCTTAAGAGTTACCAATATGGAAATGCAAAATTAGACACATCCTGCAAACATAAAATAATGCATGGTTTGCAAATAGTATACACTTCTTACTTAATGGTGAAGTTTCCTTTGAAAAAATGACACCACTCACCCTTAGCAGAAGGAAGTTTATTCAAAAGACATTTATATATTGAAATATATATATAAAAAAAACACTAACCTTTACAACTATTGGGCTCAATGTTGGGCGGTTTCACCTTGAGGTGTCTTTAACGCGCGTTACGTCAGATCACTATGAAAACTAACACGTTTGTTTGAAACACATGGAAAAACCTGGAGAAACGCGCAATCTAAACAAGCAAGTAAAATAGTGTTATTTAGCACGCTGCCATTAGGTCATGCGTGTAACGCAGTAAGTTTGTTAACTTGTCTGCCTGACCTCTAGTTGGTACGTCCGCTTGATGTAGCACTGAATGACCATAAACGAACCACTTCACAAGTAATAATTAATAACAACACTTAACACAAAATAATAATAATCACTGAAAATATAAATTAAAAAGGCCATGAAAAATAACAACATAAACACACACGTGGAATACTGCACAACAATATCGCCGCGCTGCCCTCACGCGGGCGACAAGTGAACTCCTGGACACGATGGCTGGCGATAAGACGAACGGTCTCGAGGGAACACCATGTGGGACACGCCAACACCTTGATATTTTCCCTTGTGCGGGGAGACGACAACTCCCATTAAAGCTGCCAAACAGCTGGTCCGTGAAAAGTTAGTAGGTCAGCTGTCTCTTCCGCTGATGGATCAAGCATTTCTTCAGAACATCATGTGGAATCAACTCTAAATGAAACAAACAAAATTATGTTGTCGATGTGTTTTTGTACCAATAGTTTGCTATTAATCAAGCACCTATAAAATTAATATCTGAAAATAATCACAATTTACTGTTCCGTCTATTGTAAGTTTGGCAGCAAAGTGTCATGTGTAGTTCTATATGTTAACATCCTTTCTAAAATTCCATAAGCAAATAAGTGCAAAGTGAATAGTGTTTTAGTACACATTAATTTAAGCAATGGCGCATCAGTAAAATTATAATCGTTTTAAAAAGTTATTCACATAATAGGTGCTGCAACCGTCTTTTTTTTATTATTATTTTTCCTAGAAGGGGTGAATGGTTTTATTTTCTGTAAAGTAACAAAGGGCCAAGAACAGTTCTAAATACGGCTGTTAGTTCTGTAATGTTTTCAACACAATAAAAATGTTTAAGCTTCGTGTACATAAAATTGTGCTGCTATTAATGTAAAACGCCAGCATTGGGCATTGTAAACCAAAGAAAAGCTTTAAAAAAAAAAAACTATTAGTTGTAGGCCTAGTCCATGCTTACCTGGCAAGCCACGCGTAGGCAAAGATCCTCTATTTAACACCTTTGTTCCTGGGCTACGGCAATATTCGGTCAAATGTACGTCGCACACAAAATGGTCACTGAAACTTTCAAATCGTCCACATTTGCCAATTTTAGATTTGATATGCGAGTTAACCATACTCTTGAAGTCATGTTCCTCATATACAGGAAAGCAATGTGTAACACTTCCAGGCACGAGATTACACCCCGGAACGCAACACTTCGACATCTCAAAACATATAGCCTGCAGTCGTTTAACAAATTGATGGATAAAACGTAAGCATAACTGTATAACAATTATTTTCAATCTCCACACCACTGTACAAAACAAACAATATGGCGAACGTTCACGAAAACGTGTTTGAATTTTTCATATGTTCTGATTGGTTGCAAATGTTAGGAAAAAAAATTGGCTCATGGCGCTCGTGTGGCCGTGTAAAGAACTACAACATGGATCAAACACGGTATATCCAGTGAACACCCCCTGGTCGTACTGCCGTGGGCCTGCTGCTCGTGTAGTGTGCCCAACTGGCGCGTGGCGGCGCTGGGGCAGCTGACGTCACCAAAACACGCCTCGCCTGGAGTACACGTGGCGCCGGAAATCTTGTTTGCCAGTGCAGCGGAAGTCGGTGTTCAACGAGTTTTGAGACTTGTGTAGAATATCATCGAAATTTTTCTGTGTCCCTATTGGTAGGGATTTGAAAACTCCCATGTTGGGAGGGGGCCCAACGGCATTTTTGAAGGCTGATCCGGGGATCAGCCTTCTAATGCCCGGTTGCACCATCGTGGTTTGAAACTCGATCCGAGAGCGCATCTGAGATCGTCACAGAATACTGTTGCACCATTCGAGTTCAGAACTGGACTGGAGATCGGAATGAACTTCATTTCGAACCGCCGAAATTGGTGGTTCCAAAACTCGATCCGAGATCAGCCGCCATTGTCGACAACTGTAATTTGAAAATACGCCAACAGATAGAGCTACGGTTGATTGTTTTCTTGGGAAATTAAAGCAACATTATGCGCACTTGAATATTATTCAGTAAAATTCGTACAACAATAATCACTTTAAACAGATAAAACATCGCACAACTATTTCTATCTATAGTGAAAAATACAACTACTTCCATAACGTTGTATACACTGTCTACCAAAAAGTAATTGGGCACCTGTCCACAATGTTTGCTCTGTGGTTGTCACACCGTTAGAATCTCGTAGGGCCACCTCTTGCAGCTATAACAGCAGCCACCCTGTCTGGCATGCTCTCTACGAGTAGTTTGCAAGGCATCCACGGGGATTCGTCGCCATTCCTCTTGCACCCTTCCATGAGTTGAGCAATGGATTTTGGCCGCGCCTGACGAGCCCTCACCCGGCGATCCAATTCGTCCCAAAGATGTTCTATAGGGTTGAGGTCGGGTCTCTGGGCGGGCCAGTCCAATCGGCGAACATTGTTGTCGGCGTACTACTGCATAGTAGCCCTTGAAACATGGCACCTGGCATTGTCATCCTGGAAGTAACACGGGTCCATTCCGTAAAAACACCACAATTTTGGGATAATTTCACTATCCAGAATGTTACAATAGGCCTCTGTGTTCATGCTACCACGGACATACACCAGCGGTCCTACGCCGAAGGCCGTGAGACACAAGTCAACTGACGTACTGAATTACCTGTCTTCACGGGTGCCCAATTACTTTTTTGTAGATAGTGTATTACGAACCAATAGCAAAATTTGTCTCATACTTAATCTCGATCTCTCACTTTGGAACCAAGATCGAAGAATCGGAGATCCATAATCATGAAATTTTGTTGGCGCAACACTTTTACATCGGAACCAAGATCAAACTGAATCCTATTTCGGAACTAGGATCATCTGATCTCGGCTCGGGGAAGATGTTGGTGCAACCAGACATTAGAGGAGAGATCTGATTTCTGGGTCGCCGTCCGCACAGATATGTAATGAATTAATTTGTAAATGGATAAGGCCCTTCAAGTCACACGGGGAAAGGGCAAAATTGCCGCCATTTTTAGGCAGATAGATGTTTTCCAGTATTAATGGACCAGAAAAAAATAGAAGCAAATGAATTAATAGCTGAGTGAAATTTGGAGATGTTAAGTTAAAGCTGAATTGTCGTCCATATGTCATCACTAAAAAGGACTTGTGTAATTTTCACAATGGTTAATTGTCGTTTTATCTGTTTTAAATATTACGGCAATAAATAATGAAGGAAAATGTTTTGATTAAAGTAAATCCAATGTACATAGTTTTGAGCCACCAGTTAATTTAACATATGTTTTTACTGTGGCAAACCTTTTTAATAAGTGTCTAAATGCGAACTGGAAGCAATTGCGTGAGAGGAAAAAGGAGAAACCAATATTGACCTTTTTTAAAATTTTATGATTTTGAAATGTTAGAATTTTTAAAACCTAATGCAGATAGGTTTTGAGATCAAAGTAAACGTCATTTCTAATGAAAACTTTAGTCGCATACCAGAATAATTGAATAGCTAGTGCAGATAGGTTTTGAGATCAAAGTAAACGTCATTTCTAATGAAAACTTTAGTAGCATACCGGAATAATTGAATAGATAATGCAGGTAGGGTGGTAGTATCAATGTAAGTTTTACTTTCATGAAAATTTAAGAAAATACGAGAATATTTTTACTACTAATGAAGTTAGCTTTGTGGTATTAAAGTAATTTCACCTTTATTAAACGAGATTCAAAGGGGATTTTTAGGGACATTCCAGAAAAATTGTAACTCTTAATGCAGTAAGGACGACGCTTATTTGAGGAAAAAATTGTGAACATTTTCAAAATAATGAACAATTGTTAAAACTGAATACGGACATGTTTAAAAGATATTTTTTAGCGTATATTGTAAGGTTGCTGTCCCTTATATGTAATGTTTTTTTATAAATTCCTTTTCTCCGCTTTTTGAAAATTTAAAACGGAATGTATGTCTATTATTTTTCTCATTTTTAAAAATGGATTTTCTCATAAATTTTAAAGCGCATTTATATGTGTTTGTGCACATTATTTAAAAGAACATTAATGAATAATTTGCATAGTTGAAAGAACATTAATGAGGAACTCGTATAATTGTATGAGTGTTTTAATGGTAAATATGCATTGATATAGAAAAGAAAAAAATAATACTGAAACAGCAAAATATTAATAAATCAAAGTTTCTCAAAGGAAGTCTTGTGTGTGGTGTTTTTCAGACTGAACATCTTACCTTACAGTTCTCTGCTAAAGAAAATTTTGATCTTGTATTTTGAAATGAATTTTGGGTGGGTCTTTAGCGCTAAAAGGGCGCCTCAGCCGTTAACGATATACAATATAATATTAAATGCACAAACAAATATCAAAATAAAATTAAGGAAAATTAGAAGAAATAAATAATTCCTCCCAGCAGAACTTGCATTTTGAAGTGACGTCGCTCATAAGAAATTCATTTACTATGAATATTGTTATTCACACTTCACAGGAAAAATGCAGTTTCCAGGGGAGAGCGAGAACCTCTCCCCCCCCCCCCCCCTTGCCCATTCCTGCTGACGCCCATGTGCATGAGGCGGAGGAATAGCCTGGGAGTAGAACTTCAGCACGGCTTCAGAAAAGCTGGAAGTTACCTTGTCCGGAATACATTCTTTTACCACTACGATTTTCTCTTCCTGTATTCAAACCGTTTCACACCGTACAAACGTCTCGCTGTGCGTGATTTTACGAACTATATAATTAAAGATACGAATTTGAATGACTTAATATATTTCGATGGGGTTTGTTCCATCGGCTACACAGAATGATTCACGACAAGTTACCGCCACTCACAGCCTCTATAGCTTACATAATTTGAAGCAAATATGTCATATAAATATGGGCCCTATTCCCGATATTTACAGAGTAATTCGGAACTTTCGAAAAATGACGAATAAATTAATAACTCTTTTAGAAGTAAATACAGTGATGTATTATCTGACCGTACTGTTTGCAGTTTAGCATCACAATTGCGTCCAACAAGCTTACAAAAGATGTTCGTGTTGCTACGCGCGGCTGTCTTTGATTTCTCTAGCGGCATGCATGATACTCGCACGTAGTTCCTCGCGTATTTGTTCAGTCCTTTGGTAAACATGCGCGATAATCCAGCGGCGATATTTCTGGCGATCGAGGTGGCTAGGGGTGAACACCCGCCTAGCCCTCTCCATCTCTCAGGGAAACGCACATTTAAGTGTCCAGCCACGGCATGGCGGGCGTGAGGAGGTGCGCAATCATGCTGGGAGATCATGCGACTTCTCGCTGCTAACGGAATATGCTCACGTAATAGCGGCAGTTCTTTTTTTGCAGTAACTGCAGATACACCACCACCAGCCAAGCGTCCCAGGATAATGAATGGCCTAATCAGCTGTTTGTTTAGGACACCACACCACACATTGATGCTGAAGCGGTGTTGAAAACTCCTCTTCAATGTAGGATGGGTATGCACTGTTAAAAATTTCCGTGTAATTACGGAATATTTTACTGAAATGTACAGTGTATATACGGAAAGACAATCCGTAATGACGAAAAACGGAGTTAAGTCCTTAAGTACAAAATACGGGAAGTCTCCGTATTCCCTTTGGCTTCGAATTACGGGGACGAACAATGCCGATTCTACACGAATATTTCTTCGCCACTGTAACAAGAAAATCATCGTTTCTGCGGCAGTTAAGGTTATCCACGTGACTATGACCGATTCTTTCAAACATAAAAAAAATAGCATTGGGCGTCTGTAACATTGGGCAACACAAAAAATACACTAAACTTAATAGAAACTTAATTTTTTTTTTTGTCATTTGAATATAAATTGTAAAGTTATACCACGCTACACAAGTGAGAGTTGTAGTTGAGATGTTAAGAGTCGTGTACTCGTAATTTTTTGATTCGAGTTCATACCTCGCTTAAGTACAAAATATTTTAACTTTTTTAATATCATTTTTTATGTACTGTAGAACACCCACATAACGAAGATTGAAGGCATTTTCAATATCTATTTTTATTTTAAACGGAAAGTACAGAAAATTAACTTGAAAATTAACGGAGAGGTTCCGTGAAATTTACGAAAGTCCGTTTCTGAAAATCAATGTGTTCGGACACTTCTGGATAAATTTTTACCAACACTTTTCCGTAAAATGTTGGAATTTTTTTTTTTACGGCCTGCCGATTGTCGAGCTACTCTGTAAATATTGTGAATCGGACCCACATGTATATGACATATTTTGCTCCAAATGATGTAAGGAATGAGCCATGTGAGTGGTGACAATTCCTCGTGAATCATGCTGTATAGTTAATTAACTATCAAATTCAGCAATAGTTAATAAACAGTATAATTTTCAAATAGAAATTCTTGATTGTTTTCGAATAATAGCTTATAGAAACATCAAAATCTGTTCATATGCAACAATAATTGCAATTGCAAAGGACTCCTTTACGTCCCCCGATTTTATGCTTGTAAACTTAGCAGGGTACGGCATACAAACTAACTTATAACCTAACTTAAATTAACACCCATGCCTTGCCCGGGATTCGAACCCAGAGCCTCCCGCTCCCCAGATCCTTCGTTTTAATCTAATTTCGTGTTTTATTTTTAAAGTTCCTGTTAAAAATTTCGTCAGTTTTTTTTTTTTATCTCTAAGGCCGGAATTCATAGTTGGAGGATTGTTTGGCAAAGACGCTATACTTCATGAAGTAGAACTTTTTCAAGCACTACTTATCTGACGAATGAATTCATAAATCATGACTTGATGAAGTAATTATTTTATAAGCGCTACTTATTTGGGTCAAGTTGTGATTGGTGAAGTACGGAAATAAGTATCTGTATAATATCAATACCAATATAACATAAGTAAATTTACCACGTCATTTACAGCAGTCACCCAGACGAAATGAATTTGTACGTTAGTTTGTTATTATTTTATTTTTTAACTGCTGTTTTTAAGAATTTTAATTTGTTTTATCGCACACTTGAGACTAAAGTAATCGCATGTGCAATAAAAACGTGCTTGTCGCATGTGTTATGTAATAATTTTTTTTCGGAAGTTTGTTAGCCCGTGCTAAAAAAAAAAAACTCAGTTGACGTGCACACTCGACGATTACACAGCCAAACCCAATTTTTTTTTTAACAGAGAAACCCTCACTTTTATATCTGTGCAAACCTGAAATGAGATCAAAATACCCTTTTTTTTTTGTTCTAGCCACACTACGAGGCGTTTCTTTTTCGTTGGGAAAGAACAAACCAGCTGAGAAAATAGAGACAGGACTGCTGCTTTCACGTGTCGGCCAGAATCCATCACAACTTCTTTGCCAGATTTAGTAGAAATATGTTGGTTTGTCCCAGAGATATAACATAATTTTAATTTGTCATGTTATACTATTTCACAGAATGGTTTACATAAGCGACTCTACAAACCCATTTGATGGTTGTAAAGTTATACTGCCAGGATACAAAATTACGTTCCGACTATATGACATGCAAAACTAAAATAGGTATATGTCCGCCATTTAGAAATAAGTGCCTGGCCTGCATAAAATATACTAGTTTACCTCATCTATCGCAGTACTACTTATTTGCCATATTTCTTAAGAGTAGGTAAATTGTTTCCTGAAATATGAATAAAAACTTTGCTTATTCGTGTGGCCATGCATTAGAAAATGGCTTACACGGTGACTGTGTTTTGACGTATATGAGGCTTCTACCAGATACTTTCAGCATACAAAGGTTGGTCGAAATTGATCGAACGGTATGGCAGATATACCAAATAAATCTAAAAATATTTAGTATAGCCGCCATTTTGAAAGTAAGTACCTAATCAATTATGACTACATACGTTTATATGGTATCTCATAGTATTATTTGGGAGCCTGAGTTGGCTAGAATAAGTTGAGTTGTTTTCGATAAATAATGTAAAAATTATATTTTTCATTTTGTGCTATCTTCCAAAATGGCAGACTAATAATAAATCCACGTCTAAATGCCATGCTTTGGCATGACAAAGCATGAATAATACCTTAGTCAGTGTTCTTGAATTGTTACAGCTGCTCTGCATTTGATATCTTCTAGCTTGTAACGACCGAGGTAAAATAATTGATTATTTCGTGCGAGCCACTACTCAGGTTATAGTAGCTAGCTGCGGCAGTCGAACAGAACAGATTTCAGAAAACGCATTAAGCTATACCCCATGTTATGTCGTACGGAAAAAAAAAATCCATACAAAAATCCACGTTCGCGGGTAGTGGCCGAAAATAAATCCTTAAGAGTTAGTTGGAGCTGCTCGTCCAAGGTCAAGAAGCGAGGGAGCAATACGGGCGACAATAACACGCACGCCTAGTGCCTCATCGCTCCTATACGCAAGGCGTGCAGTGTTTCCGTCGTCACGCTGTACTGTGCAAATTAGATCTGTAACAGTGGGATTTTATTACACGCGATGAAAGTTCACAGATTAAACTACGTCCGCATCTTTGTACTTTTCTCTTGCCGTTAAGGAAACTGCACAGGCAAGCTTTAAAAAGGCGATATTTGACCATCTTCACGGACTATTTTTCTCCAAGAATATAATAAATATGACAAAGTAAAATAATGACAATGATAATTGTTTTTTTTTTCCTGGCAAAAAGTCGTATTTGCAGAACATTTATTTAGCAAGATACGCGTATTCGCGCAAACAACTAGTATTTTACAAAAAAAAAAAAACATTGTGAACGGGGTTGGAATACACTTCCGCGATGCCATCCTAGACAAACGAGGGGGTGGTTGCGTGGTGTGTGGGTGCGTGCGTGGCTGGCCTGTGTGACTATGTCACGTCGTTATTCATCCCCATTCTGCCCTCGGGGGGTCTCGCGAGAGAGAGAGAGAGAGAGAGAGAGAGAGAGAGAGAAATGAGGCTTCCCACACCGTATATCGCTTGCAGTACGCAGGGGTGAAAAATGAACAGTCGCTGACATATTTCTTCGTTGAGACTGTCAGGCTGCCGTGGACACCCATTGTTGTCGACGCAAGTTAGGGTCTCTCATTCCACCGCGGGAACGCAATTTTGTGGCGCCCGGTGGCAAGGCGGGCTCTTTGTTCGATGGGTCACGGGTTCAAAACTCGCCAGCCTCGGGAGAGGATATTTTCTTCCCGTCTTCAAGTTTCTCCATCAGAACTCTTTAAGGGGGGGGGGGGGGGTGGATGAAAGCAGTCTATTTACCCGATTTTCGATATAAGTCGTTTTCCAAAGGGTTCGTCGAAATTTCTGGCACTACAAGACGCAAATAATAATTTTCAACATCTTTTTACGTTTTTAGATATTTACTGCCGTCATTATTCTCGGAGCGCGGATGGAAGAAAATAAAGAATTTCTGTTTTCTTATTTTCAATCAGTCTCCGAGAATAACGAACGCAGTAAATCTGCAACAATGTAAGAAGGTGCTCAAAATTGATATTTACGTCTTGTCGAGTCAACCTTCTTTTAAAAATCGTCTGTATAACAAGTTATGACAAAAATTATTTAAATAAACGGGTCTGCGTGCACCATTCCCCGTAAAACAGGTTCATGTACGCTTCCGAGAGCCCCATGAGTTACCTTCGCATATATCGTCATTATATGTAGTTTCGTAATAAAGTTTAAATATTAATTTTCTCTGCCCGCGAGTATTTTCTGCCACTTTATGCAGTCGTTCGCGCTAATGGGCGTGTGCTTTAGCTGTCTTGTGCCTGAAAATCCCGCATCGCACACGCGTGTTGCACGGAAAGCCAATATCGCGATCTGCCCGAACAATAAACGCATCAAGATAGCATAATTCTTCATTCTACACATGTCTATATAGCTTTATTCCTTGGGTACCACTTTAAGTTGTCTAACATCTAACAAAACGGGGCCGTTCTCATGTCTCCTGAACAGCCTACGAAATAAATTCCCATGTAATTTATGGTTCTAGTGTCTCAAAAGTTCTGCCAGTTTTTCCGTAATCATTTAAGTTACTTAGGTTATGATTTAGACGCTAACCGCAAAGCACAGTAACGACAAAAAATACTTTTCCTGTTAGTGGAAGAAATGTTATAAATAAAAACATTTCCTTAAAGAAGTCAAGCAACAATGAGCTGAAAGGGGAGAAAAAAAGTAGTGTAAAAAAAATTGTTAAGAGTGGGATGGATTGAAACATTTTCTGTGACATAGTTGTTTGCACGAATATCCGTACCTCGGTAAATAAATGTTCTACAAATACGAATTTTTGTCAGGAAAAAAAAAAAAAAAAAGTCATCTATGCCCCTATTTTTCCCTTTTGTCATATGAAGTGTATTCTCGGAGAAAAAAATTCGCGGAAATAGTCAAATATCGCATTTTTTTTAAAGCTTGATTATGCAGTTTCCTTAGCCGGCAAAAGAAAAGCTCAGATATACGGACGTAGTTTAATCTGTGGGTTTTCATCGCGTGTAGTAAAGTCCCACTGTACAGTACAGCGCCACGACAGAAACACTGCGCGCCTTGCGCGTAGGAGCGATGAGGCACTAGGCATGCGTGCGAGTGTCGCCCGTATCGCTCTCGACTTTGGAACGCGCAGCTCCATATCCCACTTTTAATATCTTACAACCACCGACAGATTCGCACGTTCATATAAAACAGTTTCATAAAAGTTATTTAAACATACTTTGAAGTAATAATTCAAATTTTGTTGAATTCAATATCCCAATTGGAGTGCATATGAAACCCTTTCTGTATCCACTAAGTTAGATTCAATTGGTTGAATTGAATAAAATATTTGTATCGTGCGAAATGATCTCAACACGTGCATGCTTCGCAATGGTGACTATATGCAACCCTGCAGATAACACTACCGAATGTCCGCATGGTCGCAACCGAACAAAAGACTGTCCAAAATGGCATTGGCTGCTTTGTTCGAAAAATGGGGTGCGCCTGTGTTGGGGACACACGGCCGTTTGTTTTGCGTGAATACGTCTACGTTGACGCGCTCGGACGCCTTGATGTTTATTTTACGTTCCCGACACCGCTCAAATCATGTGAGGTTTCATGGGTATCACTGGATTGTTTTTGAGATGCTCTTTCCGACTGTATACGATTTCTGTATTTCGACTTGGCTGTTCGACGAATATAGGCCGACACTGTGTTAAGTTTTCTTAATTTGTTACATTAAACTCGTACAATTTCACCATAAACCACGCCACATAAATGTTTTTATACACTCGATCGATTGATCTTGACAAGAGCTGTTGATTGAAACTTAAACGAGCGTCGTAGCTTCTCCTAGTCAAAAGTTATACTACGAGGAAGTTATGAGACGCTGCGAAACGAACTCAAAATTGCCCCCCCCCCCCCTTCCCCCCTATCACCAACGGCGTGCGTGGTGCTTCGCAGTCCTCACTCAACGTAATATATTCTTTGATCCTTTGGCAATCGAGTGGTGTAATTGAATTTTGAATGCAGACGTTAGATTCGGAGCTGCAATGCCAAACTGTATTTCCCGATTTTGTCGTCATCGGATTTTCTGGATCGCCTCCCAATATGGTTGCAGATTTAAAGACGTATTCACGTCAAAACGTTAGACATTAAAATTAATTGAAATTTCGTGTTTCTGGTGGCAGAGTTCGTCTATGTAGCCTTTGTACATTTAGGCATAAACACAATTGCCAATGCCTTGTTCGAGAAAAGATGAATGCCTTTGCAGGGATCGTCTAAGATGTCGGTGATTGCCGGAGTGAAGTTATAATCTGTCGTCATTATAGCCCTTTATACCGGGCGTTTAGTTAGTCATTTTTCTAATTAGCATTTACATACATTTCAGGCTTTATTAGGCGTGTTACTAATCACCCACAAGTTAAATATTTTACTTTGAGAATGTACCCATTATGAGGTGGAATATTGAATATATGGTTATTGTTTTCAACAAGACGTAACTCATAAACTAACGTTATACGTAAGCTGAAACCGAGTGGTGACTCCGCTGATTTAATGACGATATTCAAGGTCAGTCGGGTTTGGCAGAAGCCATAAGCTCGCTAGGTGCCCATTTTTTTTTAAATAGGGCTTTAAAACGCATTACAGGGTCACGCCATTCTTTATTGTAATAATAGTAATTATTGCTTGTAAATTAGCTGACCGATATTTGCCATTTATTTGTGTGTTTTTTCAACGAAATTTTAAGCGATGCAATTTTAAGTGATACAACGTTTCACTGTCATTTTAATGTGTTAAAGTCCTTGGTACCTTCGAGAAAACCGTAAATCCAAGGGGTCGGAGCTACGGTGGCTGAGCGATTAGCACGCTCGCCTCCCACCAAGGCGAACCGGGCTCAACCCCCGGCCGGGTCACCGGATTTTTGCAAATGGGGATCGTGCCGGACGATGCCGCTGGTCGGCGGGTTTTCTCGGGGATCTCCCTTCTGAAAAAAAAAATTTTGTGGCGGCCACAAATATTTTTTTTCAGTGCCGTTTCCCCCACCCTTTCATTCCGGCGCCGCTCCATATCACTTCAACCACCCTCGTCGGCTTTCAAGACCTGGCTGTTAAGTGCCGCCCACATATCTTCACTCCAAGGGGGCCACAGTGGTGTAGTGGTTAGATTACTCGCCTCCCACCTCGGTGAACTGGGCTCGATTCCCGGTATTTTCACATGTGGGAATCGTGCCGAACGATACTGCTGGTCGGCGGGTTTTCTCGGGGATCTCCCGTTTCCCTTCTCTCCGCCCCTGCTCAATACTCACCTCACGGCTCATCGGCTCTCAAGACCTCAATGTTAAGAGACGCCCAAATATCTTCACTCGCTCGCTGCAACTCCAAAGCGATACTTGAAAAGAAATTAATTCAACTAAAATGAAAAAAAAAAAAAAAAAAAAACAATAATTAAGAAATTAGGAAATATTCGCCTTTTTTTTTTCCTTTCATATCCTATATGGACTCAATAAGTAAATCTCTACGAAGTGTAAGCATTTGAATCTGTTCCAGCGGATGCCAAATAGGGTTGCCAAACGTCCCGTATTGTACGAGATTTCCCGCATACTGGAGCTGAAAGAATTATCCCGCATGGTCACAGGACGGGGCGTCACATATTCCGTATCTCAAACTTCTTCGAAAATAAACTGAAGATTAATAAACACAGAGAGTGCGATACACGCGCACATGCACATTAACCACGTAATCTCTCGCACTGTATGCTGCCAAGTGATCGTGGATTATGAGAGATAAGGGCTCGAGTGTTGGCAGGTAAGTTCTCCGTGGCCATCATTTCAACTGCGTAGTCCGCAACACCTGTGTTAATGCGATCACGAGATCGAATACCAGTAGCGGTCACTGTGCATGAACTCATTTGGCTCGAGTGTCGTCGGAGCGCACGATTACAGGCACGTTTATCCTGATGCTCAAACCTGGTAGCGATAAATAGTTGCAACGGCGTTCGTCGACAAGTGCGTTCGTGTAAGTAGGGCCTTGCCAGCAAAATCAGCATTTTTTTAATTTCAGTTTGTGTTTGTGCTGTCTGTTTTAAAGGCGATTAAATCGTAAATTCATGTCGAATCTAATTATGATCATATTTTCAACTATAGGCTGTTCACGGTAAAGCCAGCACTTTCGAAGCCCTAATTACTTTTTCCGTTCGGTCATATTTTTTTTCCTGCAGCCACAATAAATATTGTCATGTAAGTAATAAACACAGTGTTTACATTCCGCCGCACTCGGAAATTAACTTCTAGTGCTAAAATAAAGTATACCATTTTAACTGTTATTCCCAATGAGAGGGCTTTCAAAAGTGCTCACTTCACCGTGTATAGCCTATAGTATAATGTTATTGTATTCCTGTTATATTCATAGAAAATGTTTACTGGTATCTAATGTTGGTTTATGTGCATTTCAGATAGCATTAAAATCTGTTCTTTTTTTTCATAACAATTCTCCTTGAACATATAATTGTGCGTCGAATTGTTGGAAGCGTCCCTTATGGTAAATACGAAACGGTCGGTAGCCCTGGGAATTGGCGTTCATAATGTGGGTCGGTGGGTTTGTCGCTGGCGATAAAGTGGATCGCGGCACCGCCAAAGGGCGCCACGCTTTTTTGGGATATGTGAAAACGAAATAATATTCCTGTGAGCCAAGATAGCATTGGACTGCACTGGACATAGATAGCACTGCATTGGATGTGCAGTAAAACAAGAGAAGTCGAGTGTTATTTTTCTCTACTCGCTGTGGACGAACTTTCGTGGGAATTAAGAGCTAAAGCACTCTTCAAGTCTTCTTCTACTTACGTGTTGGAAAAAAAAAATGTTGACCTCTTCTTCGAACCATATTTTAATTTAAGTTTAATTTAAGACTGTTTATGTTAAGCATAAGGGAACTAATTCCAAACTTATTATAGGTAAAGTGTTGGAAAAGAACTTAATATAATTTTTTTTTTAACTTATATTCTAGGTTTACTGCGTTGTTTTGTCCCTTAAAAAAAATGTAATGGCAATCATTTACACATTTATTAAGATAGCCCGTATACGCTTTATTTTTTCCGCTGACACTATTTCCTTATATAAAGGAATAAAAGTTACGATTATAATATTTTATGATCTCGCATTGTTACGGTTTCTATACCAAATGTTATCTTGAGTGGTCAAGTGGTTAGAAATACGACATATTACTCAAAAAGTTTTGGATACCACCGTTTTATAAACGTAGTCGCATCTTTTAGTGTCACGTATTAAGTGTACTCTGCAGTAGAACCTAGTAGAGAATTCGATGGCTGTCAGCTGAATAACATTCTGGATAGAGCTATAATCAAAAGTTTACACGAAAGAGTTCTCTCTCGAAACTGGGCACTAAAGAGCCTGCTAAATTAGGTTATTTGCCTCTCGCTATACGTAAACGTCTCCTTTTATAATACATGGCGTTCATTAAATAAGTCCCAGGACGACATGGTCTGTCATCCTGTTATGGCAGCCGAGTACAATCTGTGGCAGCTTCCTCCAAAACATGATAACGTAGCTTATAGGCATGAACAAAGTACGTAGTTAAATTTACAAATAGTTCCGTAGATTAGATTCACTGAGATTTTAGAAGCTTCTTGTCTGTAAATAGAGAGATGGCTACATTCAAATTTCGCAATTTTAGGTGCTCCCCAACAAGTCTTATTCGCTGGAATAATTCGGTGACGAGAATTTAATTAAAGTCCGTGAGATAAGCTCAGCATTTTAAGTAACTTAATTTGTTACTGTTTACACACATAAGTCATTCAAACTGTTCTTTAGATACACTTTACACGCAAGTAAAACATTCGAAAGGTAACTTTTTTGTAAAGAAAGAAATTAATCATTTAAGGAACTATATGTATTGTTTGTATTCCAATTAACTGATTTGCCTTTATATTTATGGAGTTACCATTTATATACATTACACTATTCCTTTGAATCAGGTAGCATAGTCTTCTGAGACGTCGGAACAAAATGATACATCTTCATAAGTTGATTGCGACGACTCTGAACTGACGAAATACACAACTTGTTCATATCGATTAAATTTGGCCTGGCATATGGCAATCTACTACAAAAATTTACTAAACAAATATTATATGAAACTATGTTTTTGAACGTAACATGCTGAACAAATTCTTTCACTTCATCTGTGTACTGAATTAGTTGAGAAACAGTTTTAAAGTTTCAAATACGCGTTACGTACATATATTCTTATTAAAAAAAAAAAAAAAAAAAAAAGTATGGCGGAAGAGAACATTTTTACATTCTAGAAGATTATGTTCTCGATAGTTACCATTTTTGTAAGTTTTAAAATTATTTTCGTTGTTTCAGAAATGTAAGTCACCCGAAATCATTACAACGCCACAATTTTGGAAATAATAATAGCGTGACTATTGGAGCTCCTTTAAGTAAAGTGCCTTCAATAGGTCTGCGAACATTAGTGCTGTTCACTTTGAGTAGTACCTGAGAGACACAGCGTAATCCACGATGTTTCAAACAGAAATACAGTGTATTTCATGATGGCATAAGAAAGCGTCTCGTTGATTGATCAATTTAATGCCCTCATTAGATATTGCCGTAATACAAATCTATGTCTGATGATTCCGTAAATATCTCCAACTATCTTTATATTTTATTGTGCCACGATTTCCAAAAAAAAATATATATATAATATAATTATTACATGGGTTATGTAAGTAAAAAAAAAAAATGATGTTGCGGTTGAAAAACAGTTCCCACGACTACGTAAGGGAAATTGATCTTTTCGAAAAGAAATTTCGTCTAGCAGGGCAATTAACGGCATCCCTCCCTGTACGCCATTTAACAGAGCTAGCCTTTACACTTGCACTTCGCCAAACGTGCCGTCCCGGGTGCTAATTAGTTTCAACGAATCCTCGCATTGTGCAGACCTCCACTGCAAATGTAAGCGAGAACGGTGTGCTAATTATGGAGTAGTGGACTCCCAGCTCCCTTCTCGGACTTAACTTCGTGCGATAATTTACTGCGGGGCGTAGGACCAGCTGCCGCTCCTACAAGGCAAACAATACGTCAGAGGAAGGATTAACAGTTCCCATGTCTACCCTGGCCCTCCCAGGAGTCTTCTGGTCGGGTTGGGGGGGGGGGGGGGGAGGCAGCACGCTCGCGTTTATATCGTCTATTCACGACAAAACGAGCACTTTTGAAAGCTCTGCTACTTGTATGCACGTTGTGTATTCTTCCACCTTATATAAGATTTACGTTGTCATGGGCCTCGTTATTTTATTCATGCGTCGGGCAAGTGAAACTGTGAAATAACTAGAAAAGAAAACGTTTAACAAATCTGCTAATCTTACACTTCAATGCATAAAAAAAAAAAAACTGGAAGCGAAAGAAATAATTTAAGTTATAAAAATGGTTACTTAACACTTTTTGTTCGACTTTCGATAAGGAACTACTTCCCATCCATCGTTGCCAACTTTACTGGGCGCATGTCACTCAGTGCGCCCGTTAAAATACATCCAGGAAGGAGCAGTGAATTTTTTCGAAGGTTGATTTCAAAAGTGCTCGCTTTATCGTTAACAGCCTTTAATTGTTTTAACTTCATTTCGGCTTGCCGGCAACATTTCCGAAAATTTGTCAGCTTTATTACTTCTCTTGGAGGCACAATATCTTCACGTACATTCAAAAAATCCGATAACCAAAAGGATTTTTGCAACTAGGCTAACATAATATGAAACGAGCCAAATCAAGTGAAGACGTTTGGATGGCTCGAGTTCTTGAGAGCCGGTGGTGATGAAGGGAGGTGTTGATGCAGCAGCGTAGGAATGCAGGGGAAAAAGGGATATCCTCGAGAAAACCCGTTAACTAGCGGCGACTTCCGGCACGATTCCCACGTGGGGGAATCCAAGAGCAACCCCACCGGGAATCAAACCCGCTTCCCCTTGGTTGGCAGCCAGCGATCTAACCGCTGTGCAACCCGCATATCAAATGAAACACAATTTTGGACACACCCCATTGCAAATGGCCTCGTAGAAAACCAGAATAATGCGTCGTGTCTCTGTGTCGTTTTTATACACATTATTCTTGTTTTCTACGAGACATGGGCGTCAGTAGGAGGGGGTAAGGGAGGGCTGTTGCTCTCCCCTGTAACTGTATTTTTTTTGTATGAGATGTGAAATAATTTATCTAATGAATAAATTTCTTATTTGCAACGCTACTTCAAGATGGAAGTCCCTGCTGGGAGGAGTAATTGTGTTCTAGTTTTGTCATGATTTAATTTTTATATTTGTTTGAGCATTTGTATTTAATATTATATTGTATATTGTTAATACACACAAACAAACTTAAATATTGGTATGAGGGAATGTGCTATTATCGGTTTTTATGATTGTGCTGCAGGGTGAGCAGGGTTATGACATTATGTGATCCTCGATTTTTAGAATTTGGTCGTCCAAAGGGGGTGAGGGGTTCGGTGGCGGTGAGGGGGTGTTAGGGAAGATGAGGGAGTGCGAGGGATGGAGAGGGGGTTGCAAGGGCTAGTGAGGGAAGCTGTGGCGCGGGGGTTTAGGGTTGGTGAGGGGTGGTGGTGGGGGGTTATGGGGTTTGTTTTGATATGGTGTGAGGGGATGAGTGGGAATGTGTGCTAGTTTTTACACTTTTTTTTGGGGGAAGGGGAAGGGGGGAGGATCGATACGTCACCCGATGCACTGGGTACCAAAGTTGCGGGCCAAAATATTTTTAAAAAATTTAATGCAATTATGATTTGCAACAACCCTCTAAATCAATACAATTATTAAAAATCCAAGGTGGTGAGTCGGTACATTAAATATTTTTATTAAAATATTTTATATAAAAATTATTTCTTGGGTTACAGGTCACTGGGATGGCCGGCCTTGGGTTGTGAGCGCCGAGGGGGGAGAGAACGAGGCCGCCAGCCGCACCTGTGACGTCATGGCAGGCAACCCCTACCACCTGTGCCAAATGACAATGCCCCCGAAGCCCCATAATCCTACTATACGCCGTTCACGATGAAATGAGCACTTTTGAAAGCCCTGATTAAGATCTACTTGTATGCACGTTGTGTATTCCTCCGCCTTATGTAAAATTAACATTGACACGGGTCTCATCACTTTATACATGCGTCGGTTGAGAGAAACCGTGGAATTATAAGAAAAGTAAATATGTTACCAATATGGTCATTTTTAGAATTGATGGATTTAAAAAAAATAAACGAAAGCAATGATTTAAGTTAGCACAAATGATTACCTATCACTTTTTATTCGACGTTAAAATATGGTACTACTTTCCATTCCATCATTACCAACTTTATTCGTCGCATGTCACTCAGTGCGCCTGTTAAAATATTTGCAGGCCTGGGCAGTGACTTTTTTCTAATGTTGATTTCAAAAGTGCTCACTTTATCGTGAACAGCAGTAGCTATAAAAGGGGAATTTCGACTCACACCACATTTTCAAAAAAAATCCCGGTTTTTTGCTCCAAAATCATGTTTTGAAATTTTAAAAATTAAGCATTCTTAAAACAAGCAAATTTACCCAAAATACACAATTTTTACTCCAAAATCAAGTAAATTTATTACTTTTTCAAAAATGCCCGAGCATGATTTTTAGTAATAAATAAAAAAATAATAATAAAAAAAACATCGAAAATCAAGCAATTTTACCACAAAAACAAGAAATTTCACCCCAAAATCAAGATTTTTTCCGTCGAATTTCAGCCCCCAAAAAATCCGTCGTGAATAGCGAACACAAAATTTTGAGCCAAATGTTATGATTTTTCCTCGAGTTTCAAGCAATTTCACCCCAAAATCAAGCAAACTTCTCGTTTTAAGAGTAAAATTGTCTAGTTTTCTAGAAATAGCAAGTTTGCAAACTAGCAATCAAATTTAAGATAAAATAAGCTAAAAATCAAATAAAAAAGATACAAACTAATAGAATTTATAAATTTTATTCACCAAAAGTAAATCACCAATAAGAATTTTTAAAGTCTAAAAATGAAGACAAATCTGAAACATAGCCATTACTGATTCCATAATCTCAACCATCACAACAATCCAAATCATAAACATCGTCTTTGAAATTAGAAAATTTATCTGATACTAGATCATTTTTATCGATTTTTAAAACAATTTTGAAATTAACAAGGTCCTGTTCTTTATTAATAAAAGTTTCCGTTTTTATAATTTAATTTCCAATATCCCAAGGTTCTAAAAGATCTATAATTTTATCCATTTATAATATTTAAAAATGTATATATGTTTTATAAAAAAGTGATACTATGAGAAATTTTTAATTAGAATTATTCTTTTTATTTGATAAAAAATTCGTAAATTTTTTAATGCGACTACTCAACTATGAGTCTAAAAAATTGTATTAAAATATCGAGACAATTTCTTGTTTCTGTAAAATCGTTTACATTATCCATTTAATAAAATTTATATATCTTTAGTGATATTTTCTTTCAAATAATCATAAGTTAAATTTCGTTGGCTAATTAAAATAGCATTACAAATTGTATTCCTCAACGATTTCTTTTATAATCTTCACTAATATTTATATTTGTTTTATCTTTAACTACTGCTGTTTTTCTATATAGGCAGTCAACAACATATAAATGTCTTCGCCCCCAAAAAGAATAATAATTGATATCGCCATGATAGTTTGTAGTTGGCTTATAATAAAGTTCATTAGTTCTGTATATAGTATCTAATTTTGTTCTAGAATTTCCAAAATCATTAAAAATTAGAAACATTTTAAGACAAATATAGTTTTCAATATCTAGATTCCAATTTTCCTTTGGTAAATTTCATTTCTACCATTTTTAACAAAAATATTTCTTACATTACAATGATCAAACATTGAAGCATGCACATATTGCTCAGCGCGATTTTTCCTATTTATTTGGAAACCCACAATTACAAAATCAGGCATGTCAAATTGTAAATTATTAAACTGATCTTTTATATGAAAGTTAAAAACAGTTGTCTGAAACATAGGTTGTTCACGGTAAAATGAGCATTTTTGAAAGCCCTGCTTAAGATCTATTTGTATACACATTGTGTGTTCTTCCACCTTATGTAAAATTAACATTGCCATGGACCTCGTCACTTTATTCATGCGTCGGTCAAGTGAAACTGCCAAATTACTAGAAAAGTAAATATTGTACAAATCTGCTCATTTCTACCACTTCGATGCATA
This sequence comes from Dryococelus australis, assembly GCA_029891345.1. Classification (NCBI taxonomy): domain Eukaryota; kingdom Metazoa; phylum Arthropoda; class Insecta; order Phasmatodea; family Phasmatidae; genus Dryococelus; species Dryococelus australis. Next base: position 89,428,632 of record CM057004.1, on the reverse strand, counting down.
AAAAAAAAAAAAAAATCAGAAATTGAGAGAAACAATTTAAGTTATCACAAATGGTAACCTAAAACCTTTTTGTTCGACTTTAATACATGGAACTACTTTCCACTCCATCGTTACCAACTTTGCACGGCGCATGTCACTCAATGTGCCCGTTAAAATATATGCAGCTAGTGGCAGTGTTTTTTTTTCTAAGGTTGATTTCAAAGGTGCTCACTTTACCGTGAACAGCCTTTAACTATTCATAACCTAATCTCGTACAACACAACCATACACAGGACGGATATGAACACTACCGACAAATTTCGGCAGGTGATTCCTGCTAATAAAACAAAAGGTATATGATAATATCATCACTCTCATAACCAGTTCGAGACCCCCATTCCTTGTAACACTCTAGGAAATTATGTTGCCGAATCTTAAATACTTTCGGAAATATTTGACAAAACGCAGTTTCAAATTCGATTTTCAGTGGCGCGTGGCATCCACATGTCTTGCTGTATCGAATAATGCCCAGATATATTTCCGCGTTATTTCTCGTAAGGAATCGCCTAATTATCACACTCAGTTCTCATTCATCCTATACATACACGACCTATAGCTTAAGTCTATTCCAGAACAGTGTATCCTCCTCCCTTTGAAAGTGGAGCTGAAGTTAACGTTTATTGCTCGTAACACAGCCAGAATGAGAGACAAATCACTGAGTTTCTAAATAATATTTTATTGAACGACGAAGTGCAAACCATAAAAAATTCGTTGTGGGTGTCAACCCCTTCCATAAAAATGGACAGACTGGAACCCCACATGTGTATTTACAAATGTAACTATAGGGCATTTTCGGGTACTTCCCTGTGGATTAAAAATCGCGTACCGTCATTTGGAATAAAATTATTTGGCCTAAATTCAGGCCAAATATTTTTAGGCTAAGTGACTTTAGGCCAAATAATTTTAGGACAAATTACTTTAGGACAAACAATTTTAGGCCAAACGACTTTGGACTAAATAATTTTACGCCAAGTGACTTAAGGTTAAATAAAATTAGGCCAGGTGACTTAAGGTCAAATAATTTTAGGCCCCATGACTTTACGCTAACTAATTTTAGGACGAGTGATTGTAGGGTAGGTAATTTTAGGCCAAATTATTTTAGGCCAAATGACTTTATGCCAATTAGTTATAAGCCAAATGACTTTAGGCCAAATAATTTTAGGCCAAGTGACTAGGCCAAATAATTTTGGACAGATGACTTTAGGTTAAATTATTTTAGGCCAAATGATGCGCACCGTAATACTCAACTATACATTACATGTGAAAAAAGGTAGCCTTGGGTTTTAATCCTACATGCCATTTGTTCTCGAGAAATTACTGCATAATGAATTGCTTCATTTGCAGTGTTAGTTCGTAATGCATTCATTACGTAATGCATTCAAAACACAAGACGTCTTTTCTATTTACCATGTGCGGTAGATTCCTAAGCCGCAGGAAGAAACGAAAAATATCTGTCAGGTATTTAAATGCATAAATGGAATTTCAGCAACAAGTTTTTATGGAACGGAGTTCACAACCGCACCCAATTTTATACGGCTTATACATCGCCGCTCAATAATGAATTATCCAGCAACTCTGAAATCTAGGTTTCATACTGGCTGTGGTACTAGCAATAAACGCCTTCAGCTACACTTCCAAGAGTGGTTACACCCTTCCGGAATATACTTAGACCGTACGTCGTGAGTGTGTGTGAGTGTGTGTGTGTGTGTGTGTATATATATATACACACACTATACACATTTTCTATCATAGAACAGTAGTAGCGTGTGTGTATGTATATATATACATAATATACACTATACACATTTTCTAGCATAGAACAGTAGTAGCGTGTGTGTATGTATATATATATACATAATATACACTATACACATTTTCTAGTATATAACAGTAGTATTGCGAACTTAGTTCACAAATGAAATTAGGTTCAATTGGAAACCAACACTTAAAGATAACAAGTTATTCAGTTCATCTGCACGTCATAAAGAATACGCTAACGCTTAATTTTTCTATTGTAAATCCACCTTAAGGGCTTAGCACTGAAGTCAACATGTGCTGAAAGTAAGACGAGCTTGAGACAGACAATATTTCTTCCTTTCAACAAAATTGTATATTTAAATAGTGGCAAAAATATTTTTATGTAACCAAATACTATAATTTAAGCCACATGCGCTCTGTTGTTTCACGCAAATAAAGCAATATGGTTATTTGAAACAATTAATTTGTCTCTAAGAACTCATTTTCGGAAGCAATTATGTAAAGTTAACTAAATGTTCTCTATCCCAGTGGTATGTTCAGTCAAAATATACGGTCAAGTAAACATGAAACGTATTCAGCGACACCACCCAGTTTAGAACCCGAAGCGCTGTTCTGGAAGTACGACACGCTACTAATGAACCTACCAGTCGCACATTAGTTATTTGGTATTATACATAAACTAAGAAACGGTACACAATACCAACCATTCTGAAAACTGCAACTGATATCCTCATTATTACATACATTTTGTACAAATGCTAGAGTGATGTTTTCGAATAAAGACTCCCAAATGACTCGATCGCAGTGAAACCGATCAAACGAAAGCCGGTAATGTGACAATTTGATTTTGCTGTTGCAACATATCGGGGTATAAGACCAAACAAAGTCAATTTGTTCAAGCCAACAAATTACATTTTAAAGAAACAAGAGCTTTGAATCTCACCATGATGTATGTGAAACTTGAAACAACCATATGATTAGTTGATCACGTACTCGTGAAAAGGTTGTGCGTAGTACATACGTGATGATGACGATGACGAAGATGATGACGATGACGAAGATGAAGACAATGACGAACGCAATGACGATGACGACAGCGATGACGAATACGACAGCAATGAATATGACAGCGAAGACGATGACGAAGTAGAAGACGAAGATTTTGACGATGACAAAGATGAAGACGATGACGAAGATGATGACGATGACGAAGATGAAGACAATGACGAAGATGATGACGATGACGAAGATGAAGACAATGACGAACGCAATGACGATGACGACAGCGATGACGAATACGACAGCAATGAATATGACAGCGAAGACGATGACGAAGTCGAGGACGAAGATTTTGACGATGACAAAGATGAAGACGATGACGAAGATGATGACGATGACGAAGATGAAGACAATGACGAAGACAATGCCAGTGGTGATGACGATGACGATGACGATGTCGATGTCGATGGCAAAACAACCAAATAGGTCTTTCGCCCAATATTGTAATTTTTAATTATACTGTTTATTTCCAGGGAACATATGATGAAGTTTGCAGCACAGTAGTCAGGTTGTGTGAACAAAGCATTGTTTAATTTAAAAAAAAAATTAATCTCCAAGTAAATGAATGTAGTACCAGCAACTAGATATTCTTCTCATTGTGTTAATATGAGTAATCTATCCACAGTTATGGAACGCCAGGACAATGACTTTTATTATTTCAAATGGCTCTAGTTATGCAAAAAATTAGGCATTCCAAATACAGTGTTGTGTGTTTCGGGTATTTGACAAAAGAGTATATTAGATTACACAAAGGAGAAGCAACCCACTTCTATATTCCAAGGCGACACACGCCTTGCAAACTATCTCGCATTAAATTTATTTTCATAAAGAAATTCTGCAGTAAAGGTTTTCGCGACTTCAATCCTATTAATACAAAAAATATCACGACTATTAAAGTTCATTCAGAACAATAACGCCAGTAAAATAAGTAAGAGTTGCCAATAGAAAAGTCAAAATGCGGGGAAATCTTTGACACTTGATACATCAGTTTATTGTATAACGAGTTTGTTAAATTGCTGTAACAACAGCCTACAGTATTTTATAATAATATTTGATGTAAGAAAATATTTTCAGTTCCACATATTGATAAGTTTTGAAATAATCTCTATGACATCTATTTGGCACTAGTAGACTATATATGAGAGGAGAAAATATTTCTAGTATATTTACTCGTGGCCTATCAGTTGGCGTACAGCTGTACACAAAGAATTATTCATTTTCGAGCAACCACTTAATTCATAGCATATTATTGAAAGAATCTCGTCTATCTAATTATACTTGTAAGTACTTTCGTCTGCTACGATGAATTCACGTATTCATACTGTAAAAAAAAAATTCAATTTCGATTATATTTCCAAGTACCTAATTTTAAACAGGCATACATAATTTCGTATTTTTACGTGGACACCTGAGGGGTGTATGTCAGTTGGTGAGAGATGGAAGTCTTAATAAAAATAAAAGAACTAAATCAGATTTTAATTTATTCATGCCACTATTATTTAAAGCATTAATATGATCTCCCCTTTTAATCCTTTTGTTTCTCAATGAGCTCAATACTTAATGTATGTTTTTACTCTAATTAATGCCCTTTTTAATGACTCTGTTTAGTTTTATTCAATTAACTCATACTCATCATTAACAGACTTTCATATATCTATTGCCATCATTTGTAGTGCCTTTCACTCACGCGCCCAGTCCAATAGTCCAACTTGTCAGCCGCACCCTTCACTGCTTGATACTCGCAGTAGCAGATTTCCCTTCCGCTGGTCACTTCCTTCGCTGCTCGTCGTCTACTGCTGAAACTCATCCACTCATTCATTCAACAACTGCCGGCTCGGAGGCCCTACACGTCTATTATAGTCACTGGCCTTGACCTGGAAGGTTCGCCGCACCCCGAGTCCATCTGAGATACACGAGGTCAGTAATCCAGATCATTCTTTAGATGTCTCAGATACACGCGATAGCCAAGGTCGGGAGCGGCACGCGCCCTGATATAGGCTGTTCATGGTAAAATGAGCACTTTCGAAAGCCCTGCTTAAGATCTACTCACATGCACGTTGTGTATTCTTACGCCTTATGTAAAATTAACATTGTCATGGGCCTCATCACTTTATTCATGTGTCTGTCAAGTGAAACTGTGAAGTTATAAGAAAAGTAAACATTTTATAAATCAGCTAATTTTTACACACTGAGGCGTTAAAAAGAACCAGAAAGAGTAAGAAACAATTTAAATTATCACAAATGGTTACCTAATCCTTTTTATTCGACATTAAGATATGGTACTACTTTCCCTTCATCGTTACCAACTTTACCGGGTGAATGTCACTCAGGGCGCCCGTTAAAATATTTGCATGCAGGTGCAGTGACTTTTTTCAAAGGTTGATTTCAAAAGTGCTCACTTTATTGTGAACAGACTTTAGGCATAACAGGCAGGCTTTGTAAATATTCCTTTGACTTGCCGCCAACGCGTATCCGGTTGCAACTGATATCGCGCGCGCGGTCATGTCATCTAACTACTCTCTCCTCTTTCACCCGCTCGCGCGGGACGGGTCAAGGTCAGCGGCGCAGACCAGCGACACGTAACATTATTGAGTATGAAAATATAAGCTGTTCTTTTTAATGTAAGTACATACTACTGAATGTATCGTAGCTTTTTGGTCCAGATCATGTTAGATTGTTTCATCTGTTTTTTGGTATTACTGTGTGTGGAAATCTAAATGTTCAGTGATTCAGGTCTGAAAATTCACAACATTTCTGAATAAGTTGTATATTTTTTATTTAGTTACACTGTCGTGAATAGATTGGTTAATAGTTGCGGGTTTTGAAGCTTTGTCATGTTATTAAAGTCTAAACTACTGACCATTAAAAGCGCTGCATGTAACGACCTTTAAATGGCAGGTAATTTTACTATCTGTAAAATTCTAAACAGATCTACTATACGTGTGTGTCGCGGTTAACGAAACATCCATTTATTATATATATATGTATGTGTAAATATCAAAGGCAATATTTCTCTTTGAATATATAAATAGATCAGCAGCGGATTGGTTGCAAAATATTTTTTCCCCTTGGCATACATGTGGAATATTCATCATTGCATGTACTGCATGTATATTCAATTCTGTGACGTAATTTGCAGTAACACTAAATTACCCAGTGCCACGAAAATATTTTCATGAAGGAAGTGTTAGAACTGAAAATTGTTGATTTTCTCACACAGGAATAAAGGAAGACCACTGACTTACACAAACATCAATGTATGAACTTTCAATATTTTCGTGAACATAAGGGATCGAAATGAGTTTTAAATAACACATACGTACAAGCTTAATTATTTTGCAGGTCGCAATAACTGTTCGCTAAAGAATTTCACACCGATTCTGGGAATATAAATACCAATCGGTGTAATTTAGCAATGGATCGCTAATCGAAATTTGGAATGTTCTTTCACATTTAGTTTTTTTTTCGTTATTCATGCATCCAAGTCTAAAACGTAGTACTCTGATTCAATAATAATTCTCCTTATACTTAAAAAAAAAACTTCGTACATCTTAGAGTTACAACATTTTATCCAAAATAAATATGCCAACCCCAATTTTCGCCATGAAGGGGAGATGGCATTGCTAACCGCGTTTACAGAGGCGTAAGGTCTCCATTCTACAAAACCCAAGTCACTGATTTGTTGCTTGATCAGTATTTTAAACAAAAGGCATTTTAAGTTAAATTTTTGGGGACACGGACCTTTTGGGGCCTCGAGAAAGCTATATCACAGGAAAAATACGCATGTTTATCAGACACTTGTTGCTAATATTAAAATTGTTTCAGTTCTGTTTGTTATCTCCGAAGTAAGCCATTTATCCGAGAAGTAAAATCCACAAATGAGGTAGTAAAAATAATTTTTTTAAATACCAAGCATATTGATTAATTATTATTGCGAAACTCACATCCTGAGAAACTATTACTTACCACGCATAGTGGTTTTATGTAAAAGATTAAGCGGGATAGTTCCATAACTACAAGTTATCTAAATGCCAGAACAGTATGCACATAAGTAATTTCCAGCCAAGAAAAAAAAGTAGCTTTCAAATGAATTAGAAATGTAGCTGCAGTTTCAAAGTACTGATGGTCCAGAAATCTTCCAATGACAGATGCTACACGACTACTCATGCAAAGACTATTCATGAAATTACCGCTTGTTCGTGAATATGTTTTCTTCCGACATCTCGCAAAAACTACTACAGGGATTTTGATGATTTTTTTTTTTCATTGTAAGGTGAGCCGTTAACGAACTAATATAATGGGTCGTGTTTTATTACGTATTTAAAGAGAGCTTAATAGTACATAGCAATCAATTATTTTCCTTTCTCTTGCGTACGTGGAAATTGTGCGAACGCCATTGTTAAATTACTTCGCATTGTTATATTTTTGCCGAATTGGGTTTCTTTATTACAACCCATGTGTAAGCATATAACTTCGTTATATCAAAAACGAGCAGGGTAGCTGTAGTATCTTTAACTGCAAAATTCCCCTACTGTTCTTAAAATTTTCCGAACACGTAATAAAGGGCTAGAAATATTTTTATAAAGTCTTCAACCAAGTGTAAATTTACTCTAAGACATTTTCGTTCTTGATAGAAGGCATAAAACATTTTGCTTGCTCGCGAGACAATACCATTGTCGCACACTGACAGACATTAGATTTTGAATGCGTGAAAAATTCATAAAACGTTACTTCACGGCATCTATAATGCAATTTTTTTTAAATAAAAACTTTACACTTAACATATTTTTAATCCTTTCAAACGCCCACACAAAGTTACCCATAGGCTGTTCACGGTAAAGAGAGCACTTTTTATGCCCTAATTATTTTTTTCCTTTCAGCGATTTTTTTATTCATTCGCCCTGTTTTCTAAATCAAAATTGTCATGCAAGTAATAAACCCGGTGTTTATGCTCCATAGCGCTCGGAAATTAAAATCTAAGGCTAAAATAAAATATATTTATTGACAATTATTCCAAACGAGAGTACTTTCAGAAGTGCTCACTTTACGGTGAATAGCATATTATGAAATAATTACCCTACTTTTGGTGCATGGATCGTATAGGCTTAATAATTCCGTACATTTCTCCATGAACAATAATTTTTTTTTTTGCGCGCACGGAAATTTCTGTGCAGTTGAAAAGACTGAATTAAAACTAGCGGAAAAAAAAGATAAATAAATACACTTTTTTAGCACTGTTTTTCCCTCGTTTATAAACCCGGGCGCACATTAAACCAGAACGTGGCAACGAGCACGGCTTGAAATGTGCTTGGCACTGCGGATGCATCCTCTACTTAATCACCATATTTTGTGGCTGAACACAACTTCCCACTTTGTGTATATGAACTTTGGGACATTCTGTACGTGTGCGCAGAGACAGGCGTACATATACCAGTAATGAAAATATAGGGCATAAGTTGAAGTCTGCTAATAACGCGAATATTTCCCCCGAGGTATCGTGGAAATAATCTAATGCCTACCCGTCAATATATACAATTATTCTGTGCTGCTGTGTCACCGTCCAACTGAGGGCCAGGAAGCAGCTGATCACCAACTGAAAAAATTATTGTTTATTTTGTAGCACCGAGTTAAGTACTGCACTGGAGATAAACAGTGGATCGATTCCCCGGTCCAGCCATCATAATTTGTTAGTAAAGACTGTTAGTAGATATAAAAGGGGAGTTCTGGCTCACCCCACATTTTCATCGAAAATAGCGGTTTTTTGTTCCAAAATCAAGGTTTTTGCTCCAAAATCAAAGTTTTTTGCTCCAGAATCATGCTTTGAAATTTAAAACATTAAGAATTTTAAAACAAGCAAATTCACTCCAAAATCAAGCAAATTTACCACGTTTTCAAAAATACTCAAACAGGATTTTCAATTAAAAAAAAAACAAGCAATTCTAATCGAAAGTCAAGCAATTTTTCCACAAAATCGAGCAATTTCACCCCAAAATCAAGACTTTTTCGTCGAATTTCAGCCCCCAAAAATCCTGCATGAAGAGCGAACACAAAATTTTGACCCAAAGTTCATGATTATTCCTCGAACTTCAAGCAATTTCACCCCAAAATCAAGCAAATTTTTCACTTTTCAAGCAAAATTTTCAAGTTTTCTAGAAATAGCCATTTTGCAGGAGAACAATATATATAAAGCAAATTTAATATCAAATAAAGCAAATTTAAGCGAAAAATAAATGTAAATATTAAAAGGATCCATATCAATATATATATATATATATATATATATATATAAGAGAACTCTATATCATGCACAGACTTTCCAATTTTCATTTCTTTTAAACCGTTATACATTATAAAAATCTGCTTCTTATCTATTAGTTTCAAAGAATTTTTATCAAGTATCTTGACATAGTGCTCTGGCAATGAAATTTTAAGTTTACCATCCACATTACAATTAATTTTTTTTACCAAACTTAGACTCATAAATTTCAAAATCTGTAGCAATAAACCATTTATTTGTTTCTAGATCTTATAGTTTGGCGAATTCAAGCGAATTGTTCAACTTGTTGAGCATAGATTCAATTTTTTGATGTATTTACAAAGAAACAAATTATTAAAGAAAAACATTTTTTCATTCTCCCAATAAATTATTTTTCTTATTAAATAAAAAATGGAAATTCAAGAAAAACAATGTAAAAAGTGTGGCGAAGTATTAAATATACAAAGTTTTCACACCCATAAATACACAAAAGACAAGCATATTAAAACTTGTAGAAAATGTTGTGCTGAATATGTCAAAAATCAATATAAGTTTAAAAAAATGAGAAAATCCTATGCGAATGTGGAAAATATGTTTGTAATCTATATCTCAAAAAGCATAAAAATATTAAACTACACAATAGAAATTAAATTCGACATGCTGATTATTCAACTAAGGCATGTGTAGTATGCAATGAGAATAAATTTATCTACTCATTTTATCTCCACAAAGCTACTACAGACAAACATACAACAAAATGCAAAAAATGCTTAGTAAATATGATAGAAGTCGCTATAAGTTGAAAAATGAGAAAATACTGTGCGAATGTGGAACATATGTTTGTAATTGATATCTCGAAAAGCATAAAGATAATAAATTACACAATGCAATAGTATATATTCTAAATGAAATTCAACATGATAATTTTTCAACAAAAACATGTACAGTATGTCAAAAGAATAAATTTATCAATTCATTTTCTCGTCATAAAACTACTAAGGACAAACATACAACAATATGTAAAAAATGCTATAATGAGAAATATTATCATAAGAAGAAGTTAAATAGTTAAAAACGATTTCATTATTATCAATAATTTAAGTTCATATTTCGATTTTATACACTTATATTACTACCCCCATTTTTGCAACCTTCATAAATTAGTTTTCCTATAAATAGACAAAAAAAATTACATCATGCAATATCGCAGTTGAGTTGGGTGAGAAGAGATTGAGAGAGTTGAGAATTATAGGTAGAGATTAAAAAATTAAATATTGGTACAGGATATGGAAAGCTGACCTCATTTATTATTTATATATATTATATATATTTCATTTATTATACCATGTATTATAAATCAACAAAGAAAAAGAAACTTTGTAAATCTACCATTTTAATATGCCGATGTTAGAGGTATATACAAAAAGGATAAAAATGTATTTAAAGAAATATTCACATTCTCTAATAATGTATTTGAAAAGCCTAGAAATAAAAGCAAACGCATAACAGAATGGATAACAAAGAATAATTTTACAAATTTACTGTTATCAGATGTCAATATCAATGAATTATATAAGCAAGATAAAAAGGAATTAAAAGAAATACTCCCATATTCCACTAATGTGTTTGTTAGCAAAATATATAGAATAACCAATGAAAATTGCAGAGTTAATACAGCTTTTAAAAGTAGGATATCAACATATAGCATTTAAAATTCTTTTAATTTAGTACAACATATTAATTTTTTGTACCAATAAAAAATAAGGTATTTGAGAAAATACATCTTATAAAATTTAGGGGGTTGAAAACCAGCATTAAATTATATATCAACTGCCGTAAGCAAGAAAATAATTAAGTTAAATTATTTACTTTTCAATCACCAAATTATACTATACTGAATTGTGAAGATATTAAAAGAATTTATAAATGCATAATACAAGAACTAATTACAAATTTTTCTGAATTCCAAAAAAGAGGTTCTGGGTGGACTTTAGATAGAATAATGGGGATACAATTAGCAATAAATAAGTATAATCCACTAAATGGTGCATCATATATTGATACACCAGAATTTATTAAGAATAAAAAAGCATGTGAAGAATGACGATCAAAACTGTTTTCTTCGGGCAGTAAAATATGCATTGTTTCCAGTAGAAAAAAAATTAGACAAAGTATCTAAAAATAAAAATGTGGGGCTTAACAGCGATAAAGTAATAGATAAATTTGAATATCCAATTAAAATTGATGATGTACCAAAAATAGAAAATCAAATTGACATATCCATTAATAATTACTCTGTTGAAGATGAAGGTAAGAAATCCATGGTATATCCATTAAAACTAACAAAAAGTATAAAGGATAAGCACATAAAATTACTTTATTTCAAAGATGATACAAACTTGTATTATTGTTGGATTAAAGTTTTATCAAGGTTTGTTCCAGCACAAAAAAATAATAAGCATGGTAAAACGTCTCCAGTTCTTTTATTCTTAAGAAAAATGAAATAAACCTACTGAGGACTGCTCGAAAAATGAAGCAGTAAAAATTCAATTGCCTTCAAAAGGCGAACAAATAAAATCTAAAAATATAAAACACACCACGAAATTCCCATTCACAATATATGCAGATTTCGAATCAATTCTAAATAAAATATCAACAATTAAACCAAATCCAAAAGAAATTTATAAATTTAAACTTATAAAAAATATCCAGTTTTAACAGAAGACGATATCGATAATGATCTTTACAAAGAAATACTCAAATAAAAATATAATCTTAGTAATGATCAAACAAATGATATTGATTTAAAATTAAATGACGAATCATATACAATGAAATATCAATTACATGAAGCTTCTGGTTTTTGCTATTATATTGTATCAAATTATGATGGGTATAAGCCACCAGTTGTATATTGTGTCCCAAATGCTCATAAAATATTTATACAATCAATAAAAAGAGAAGTGGGTGAGATTGGTGAAATATACTCGTAAATTTAGCTGGGTACGATGCACATTTATTTAGTATAGAGTTAGGATATGATGATAAAAATATAGAATTAATAGCAAATAATGAAGAAAAGTTCGTAACTTTTGGGAAAGAAACAGAAAATTTAAAAATAAAATTTATAGACACATTTAAATTTATGGCAAGTAGTCTAGATGAATTATCGTCTAATTTAACTAAAGACCAAATGAAATACACAAAAAAACATTTTCCAAAAAAAAACATGTAGACTTAGTTATTTAAAAAGGTATTTATTCATATAATTATATGGATTGTTGGAAAAATTTTGAAGACAGAGAACTCCCATCAAAGAGAGAATATCACAATAAATTAAATGAATTTGATATAACTGATACAGATTTTGAGTATGCTAAACGTGTACGGAATCAATTTAATATAAAAAAATCTTGGTGAATACCATGATGTATATTTAAAAAGCGACGTATGATTGTTAGCAGATACATTCGAAAATTTTTAAAACACATTTATAAATTCATATGATTTAGATCCTGCATGTTATTTTACAGCCCCAGGTTTATCGTGGGATGCAATGTTAAAAATGACTAAACAACCACTAGATTTATTACATAACTATGATATGATTTTACAGATTGAAAAAGTAATTCGAGGTAGAATATCAAAATGTTGTAAGCGATATGTTAAAGCAAATAACAAATATTTGGAAGATTTTAATCCAAACCAAGAATCAAATTATTTAGCATATCTTGATGCGAATAATTTATATGGTTGGGCAATGTCGCAACGTTTATCATATGGTGGTTTCGAGTGAGTGTAATAAGCATTAATGATTTAGATTATTGGAGTGAAAAAATATTACATTTGGAAAATGATTCTGAGTATGGTTATATATTAGAAGTTCATTTAGAATATCCACAAGAACTTCATAATTTACATAAAGATCTTCCATTATGCCCAGAAAATATGATAGTTCCAAAGACAATTCAATTTCAATTATTAATAACTTTAGATTACAAGTATGTAATTCACTATCGCAACTTGAAACAGTGTCTAAATAATGGATTAAAACTCACTAAAATACAAAGAATATTGACGTGTGCACAGTCTGATTGGCTGAAGAAATATATTGATTTGAATACAACAATGATAAGTAATGCTAACAATAATTTCGAAAAAGATTTTTATATGCTCATGAATAATCCTGTGTTTGGTAAAACTATGGAAAATATTAGAAAGAGAGTTGATATAAAACTAGTATCAGATGCTGAAAAATGTGAAAAATGAGTAGAAAAACCAAATTTCAAAAGAATTACTATATTTAATAACAATCATGCAGCTATGCATATGAATAAAATTAATGTAAATTTAATAAGCCTATTTATGTGGGCACGTCAATTTTAGATATTTCAAAAGAATTAATGTATGATTTCCATTACAAAGTGATGAAACCAAGATATGATAGTAAAATTAAACTATGTTACCAAGATACCGATAGCTATATTTATAATATAAACACAGAAGATTTCTACGAAGAGATGAAGACAATGTTGGATAAATTTGAAACAAGTGATTATGCAAAGAGCAATATTTATAACATGCCTCAAATAAATAAAAAAGTTTCACGGAAAATGTAAGGTGAGTGTAATGGGAAAATAATGAAATAAATTGTTTATGAGCAAAAATGTATGCATATAGAGTTGGCGATAAAGAAAACAAAAAATCTAAAGCCGTGAAGAAAAGTGTTGTTAATAAGAGAATTACATTCGAAGACTATAAGAACTGTTTGTTTGATGATAAAATTCAATATAGAACAATGAAATTGAGAAGGTGTGAGAAACAAAATATATACAGTCGAAGTTAGTAAAATTTCATGAAGTCATTGTGATAACAAGAGAATTATACTAGAAAATAAAATAGCTACGTTGCCATATGGATATCAAAATTTATAATTATTTTTTTAATTCTCAACTAGTGGTGAAACATTGCTAGTTAAATTTTCATCATTTTAATAATGAGAGGTACGATGAGTAAGAAAAATATTAAAAATCATATGGCGAGTTCAGTGTTAGTGAGTCACCAACACTTGGTGCTATACAAGAATTATTCATCACACCTATTTCTGAAAGAAAAGTTTTATATTTTTAAATCTTCAAAACTTTAATAATGAGAGGTACGATGAGTAAGAAAAATATAAAAAATCATATGGCGAATTTAGTGTTGAATCACCAACACTTGGTGCTATGCAAAAATTATTCATCACATCTATTTCTGGAAAAAAAAAAAAAAAAAAAAAAAAAAAGTTATATATTTTGGTGATATTAAGGTGCCCTAAAACACGGAGTCCTTGATGTTTTCTAAAAAAATACCAAAATTTTAAAAATCTTTAACTTCCAAAACAACATCGTTATCAGAACCATCAAAATAAATTAATTTACAATTTTTGTCTCTAATTTCTAAAACAGTGTTGTAAAATTGCTCAATATTAATTTAATAAAAAATTGGATATGAGGGCTCATAAATAACACAGTCTCTAAAACCAAACATAGTTTTTGGTGGAAAACTAGCAATAATATTAGTCTCCAAGTGACTAGATTTGTCATATTTTTTTAACACACCATATGCCAAATTACAATGAGCATTGATTGTTTTGAATGGAAAAAAAAATTAGGCAATTTAGTACCTACAATAATTTTATCTTTTTCAATAGTTAATTTTCTTTCAAAACAGAGAATATCAGATAAGTGATCATCAAGTTTAATATCAAACTTGGTTTTAATTGTTATTCTATTTCTCACATTGTCTGTTGTTATTTCAATGTTATTTGTTGAAAGTGGCTCAATTAAATTTATAGCTTCTTTTAATGATTCGACATCGTATTGGTTTCTGGGAATATTTATAATGGTATTTTTATCAACGACAGGACTCATTTTTTCAATTGCAGTTATAGTATTGTTCCCTACATTTGGAGTTAAAAATTTCACATGAAAACTAATTAATGCTATCGATTTATCTTTATGAATTATATCATAGTGAAGTTTCTTCTTAAGAATAGCACTATTGTTTGTTAACTTGAAAAATTTAATATTAACAATTTATTACAAAAATTGTTGTAATGAAATGAAAAATGTTGACTGGGGTGTTAGTGTTTTAATTTCTGAAGAATCTTCTAAAAATAAGAAAAATGGCGAACTTTTGCCTGATGATATTAGATGTATAATTGTAGATCCAAGTAATAATGAAATAACTAATTTGATGATAAATTGTATTTATAATATAGGCTGGTTAAATCTTAATAAATTACTTGTTTGCTCTAAAAGTTTGAACGAACCAAAATATAATCAATTACAAGATGACTTTAAAGTGATATCCAAAAAATTTAATGAACAAAAGGCACATTAAAAAAATAACACTGAGGAAATGAATCATTTAGACCAATGCAAAAACAAATCTCTAATTGTATTTGACGATGTTATTTTAGGTAATCAAGATATGATTCGTAAATATTTTACAAAAGGACGACACAAAAATAGAAATGTTTTCTATTTGGCTCAAACTTATTCCAGAGTGCCTAAACAATTGGTAACAGACAATACAAATTTTTTGGGTATATTTACAGAAGATGATACTAACTCAAAGCATATTTATAATGATATTGTTGGTGGAGATATGCCTTATGAAGAATTTAAATAAATTTGTGCAAAATGCTGGAAAGAAGATTAATATTTTATTAGAATATATATGAACAGAAAAATTATCGATGGTAAGTGCGAAAATAAAATTAAAGAGTTTATTATATTTTAAAATAAAATATCTTGCTTATAATTACAGAAAAATATTTAAAATCATATGATGATGATGAATTTATTCGATATTCTTTAATATTATTTTATTAGATTTTTTGTTTTCTTCATAAAAAAAAAATATTAATAAAAATTCTTATTACAACTCACCAATTTCACTTGCGCATAGTTTCATAAATAAAAATGGAGTCAATTCTTGACATAAACAACAACAAACTTTTTTACAAAGGTAAACAAGTTTTTATGATTATTGACGAGGAAAACAATCCTTGGTTTAATGGAACTCATGTAACTAGACTTTTGAAATACAGAAAACCACAAATGCGTTATATTATAATGATGATAAGAAAAACTTTACTGAACTTAGAACCGTCTCTAACATAACTATGATTTCAAACATGAAACCAAATGCTATATTTATCAATGAATCGAGTCTGCATCAGTTAATATTTTGATCAAATATGTCTCTAACTGAAAAATTTACTAAATGGGTAACTGAAAAAGTTTTACCATCAATTAGAAAACATGGCGAATATAAAATTCAAAAAGATAGAATGCAATTATATAAAGTTCAAATAAAAAACATCAAAAAAATGAATGAGTTAGAAGACCAGCAGATAAAAATGACAGAAATTGAAGTTAATAATTTAAAAGGTATAAATAAAATTAAAGTTGGTCATAGTGAAAATCTATCAAACAGTTTATAGAGCTGTAGATGGAATAAATCGCAGAAATGAGGTAATTAGCGATATGGCCCCTCATGTTGTACCACAAATACAAAACCAAAATTTAAATCCAACTTTTATTCTTTAAAAATTATTTGATAATTATTTTGAATTTGATTATTACGTTATTAGAACTCAAAGAAAATATGTTCAACGACAATTGCTTAGAATTGTATACATACACCCATATTGTAAAGAATTATTGAGATTTGAATATATTCCTAATTCTATAAATTTATACCAAAGAATGAAGGAAACAATGAATGAAAACATTGCATTTTTCTATAACTATTTTAACATTGCCGGAAATAATTATACCCAACAACAATTAATTAATGATATAAATATTGTTAGTCGAATTGAGTAAGAATTTATTAATGAATCTGGTGTCCATGATTCGTGGACACATACCTTTATATCTTTAAATGTTAGATATTTCCTAGAACTAATATTTACATTTACGAATGATGTTTTGTGTTTTATTCAGTATGGTATTTCAGGGTATCCGAGCATCTGCCCTGAAATATTAAGTAAATATAAGGCAAATTTACACTACATCTGTTTTATTAACCTAAGAGATGTGAGAATGATCAAATCCTAACCATTTAACATAAATTATTTCACCTTTAGTTTTTAAAACTTTTTCGACCTAATATTCATCAATATAGTTTTCATAATTTCATATTCATAAAAACTACCCATAATTTCTTCTCCATTAATATTTTTTAATTTGTAAGTTGGTATATCATAATTCAAAACTTTACAAATAGTAAACAATTCTGTTGACCAATAGCAGTATAACCTTTTTCGAAAAATTGTTTCAGTTTGCTCACGCGAACATCTCCAACTTTATTTTTGGTTTATTAAACACAAAATTTGTTTGCAATAAATTTTGCGCAGCATAGGCTGCTTTAGCTGTCGCTTTTTCATTTTTATTAACTTCAATCGGCTTCATGCCAATAGTGCTGTGCTTTGTGTTGTAATCTTTCACTAATTCATCCAATATATTTATCAATTTATAATTGCCATTCAAAGCAAATTTTTTCCACATTATATTTTTTTAAAGTTCGATTAAATCTTTCACCAACGTTAGTTTTTAATTCAGAAAATGAAGAAAAATGATTTATATTATGCTTTTCCATAAGTTCTTTAAATATTTTATTATAGAATTCTAAGCCATTATCACTTTGTAAATTATTTAGTTTTCTTTTCATCAAAATATTTTCTAAAGCATTTGCTACATCTTTTGCTGTTTCATGTTTGATTGGTAAAGCAAATACAAACTTTGAAAAAAAACATCGATGATTGTCACAATATATTTATAGCCTTTATTTATGCGATATGTACCTTTTAAATTTCCAGTATCCATTTATACAAGATTAATTTGCCACAAATCATCAATGCCATACGAAATAATTTTTCTCCTTGGAAATTTTTTTCGTGCTAGTTTATATAATTCATTGAGGATTTTTTTTTTTTTTTTTTTTTTTTTTTAAGAATGTTGATTTTTTAGAATTGCACAACGAGGATATACTTTTCTGGACTAGTTGCCCATTTGTTGTATTCTCATTTTAATATTATTATTTTTAGTGACTTATAGACTATGACGTTCACTGGACTAAAGAATTATTATAATATCGTGGATTGCAAAAACCAGAAACGGTAGTTCCGTGTGTGGAAACTCCGGTTACTGTGTAGTTCTTAATTTTCTCTCTCCCCCCCCCCCCCCCCCCCTTTTCCAGATTACTGGAGTTTCTACGCTCTAGCCCTGTTCGGCTCGCAGCTACGAGTATAACGAGTCCGGTTGAACTGCTGGAACAAACGCAGGGCTATGTTTCACGCTTTGAACGTCTAGCATCGAGGGCACACTCCTCGCTTTAATGTGCCCGGCTTTGTTTATGCTCTCCGCAGACCTCGCTGCTCCGTTATCTCATTGAATCCTCTTTTTTATTTCACCCTGCCCTCAAAAGGCTGACTGAATATTTCTTGCGTGACGCGCCCCGCAGAAATTTATGCTCGTGTCGCTATCTTGTGTGCGGCGTAGTCGTGAATTAATTCGGGCGAAGCGAACTCAAAGACTTCGCGCCATATATCACGTTAAATATCACGCACAATAGCAAAATAATACTACACATGCTTCGATTAAAAAAAACACCGTTGCGATATGGTTTTGTTTGTAGCGATGTGGTCCTGCGCGCTAGCCATTGTTTAAAGTTTTGCATTAGACAAAAGAGGAAAATAGCATGCCAATAAAAAAAACGCTCTTATACACACTGAAAAAACTTTAGGATATATCATTCGTCAATTATTTTATTATAACTATTTTGCCATGGGCTTTTTTTTCTTTCTTTTTACAAAACTAAGTTTTCATCTCTAAACAATTTCAAGAAGTTTCTGATAAAAATATTATTGCAGTACTTATTCTCGTCCTTTGATAGTTCGCAATTTTGCAAGTAAAAAAGTTTGTCGGCTGTTAACTTAATTATCCCACTGTCTTACGTTTCCGTTCTATGTCTTATTTTCTGCGGCAGCGAATCGTTTAGCGGGTCGATACTGATCGACCCACAGCTTTATCGATCGAAACATAATGTAGAATGAACTACGAGTTTAGTAGTTTGCTAAGATGAATGGGTCTGATAGTTGTACAGGGTGGTCCAAATGTCTTGTCATCCCCTTACTTTTTCTCGAGGTTGTGCATGGCATTTCTTTCTCTATGTCAGATGGCCGACACGTCTATTATAGCCACTAGCCTTCACCTGAAATGTCATATCGGAAGTTCCAAATCTAGAATGATACTGAAACGGAAATGCATAAAATACAAGTATTTATACTTCGTCGAAAACTCGATAGAGGAACCAATATTGGCGACAACCAGTTAGCGACGAGGATGCAGTTTCACGGCTCCATGATCGTCGTGGTCAAAGGCAAGCTTTCGTATTTAAATCTCATCTTCCCGGAACGAGAGCACTCTGGGAAAACCCCAAGTACGAAATAATCGTAATTCTTAGAATTTTTCTACAAAAAAAAAAAATTTGTTAGTTAATTTTTGTGATTTTTTTATTTCTAAAAATTACCGGCCAGTGGCATTGTCCTGCACGATTCCGACGTACGAAAATCCGGGAGTGACTGCGCCGGGACTCGAACTCGTTCCTCCTGATATTAAGAGGCGAGTAGTCTGACCACTACACAACCGCGGCTTTATTTTAAGGAAACTGTTAAGCATGCGCCCGAAATGCTTACCTGCGGAAGTAAATCACACTTTAGACTATTCGCGTGTTGTTCTCTCAAGACGTCATAACAGAATGTAAACAGTATTTTAATGCCCTCCTACATGGCAGAAAACGTATTTTTCAGGCTGCTGTTTCTCCAGATTCCTTCAAAACTGTGTCGCGTCCAATAAAATTATAGGGTCAACGCTTATGCAGATTTCCTCTCGCCATCTTGGAGTTATGGAATTTGTACCATACTCTGGAAATACAGTTTTGTAACAAGTTTTTTTGGAACGAAAAAGCACAGAGTATTGCCTAGTGCATCGCCTGAGATCAGTATCTCTTGATTTCTCTTGATATCGTCGCCTTCGTAATCGTTCGCAAGAAATAATTTCGCGTTTCGCCTCGACAGTTACCAGCTAAAAATCAATAAGTGTGGCGAAGCTGTGGCAGTTCGATAAAGTTTGGGAAGCTGTTATTTAGGATGTGCCGCGCGGGAAATTGCAATACACCTTTTGAAACAGAAGCTTTGGCGAAAAATCGATAAATCCAAGATGGCGGGTGGGAATCCGCCTTTTAAAGTCCCTTAGTTCCAGCGGTGCGGCTGGACCACTGCACGCGAGCTCGCAAACTTTGCGCGTAGAGGCGATATCGCTTTACACGCGCTTGCCGGCGTCGCCCGTATAAGTCCTTCGTCGATTTTCGCCTCGCGCACGCTTTACACCTGCCGCGAGCCTGATGAAAATTACGCGCCTGTAATTTGCTCGTCTTAAATACCGGAGTAACATAGCTCCGAAGAGCACGACACGATACTTAAAACTAAACAGCCAATGAAATACAAGATAGATCTGAAGCAAGCCTGGCAAATTCTGCCTTCCGACCAGCAATTTTGGATTAGAAATGATTTCTATTTTCGTCGTGTCGTGCACACACGTCGTACAACCTTGCAAAATGAAATTGTATGGCAAGCACAATGACAAATACACAGCTTAAAAGAAAAAAAAATATTGGGTTTGGATGTGTTGGGGACACACG
This sequence comes from Dryococelus australis, assembly GCA_029891345.1. Lineage (NCBI taxonomy): Eukaryota > Metazoa > Arthropoda > Insecta > Phasmatodea > Phasmatidae > Dryococelus > Dryococelus australis. The sequence goes on along the minus strand of CM057004.1, from coordinate 89,407,766 downwards.
GCCGTTTGTTTAGCGTGAATACGTCTACGTAGACGCGCTCGGACGCCTTGATGTATATTTTACGTTCCCGGCACCGCTTCACTCGATCATAGGGGGTTTTATGGGTATCGCTGGATTATTATCGAGATGCTCTTTCCAACCGAATACGATTTATGTATTTCGACTTGGCTTTTTGACGAGTATCGGCCTAATTGTGTTAAGTTTCCTTAATTTTTTTACATTAAACCCGTTCAATTTCACTATAACCACGCCACACAAATGTTCTTATACGCGCAATCGATTGAAACTTAAACGAGCGCGATGCTCAGTCAACGTAACATATTCTTTGATGCTTTGGCAATCGAGTGGTGTGATTGAATTTTGAATGTAGACGATATATTCGGAGCTGCAATGCAAAACTGTATCCCCCCATTTCGTCATCATCAGATTTTCTGTATTGCCTTCTACTATAGTTGCAATTTTAAAGACGTATTCACGTCAAAAGAACTTGAAAACTTTGTATTTAACTCTTAAAAATAATCATTTTAACTTTGTGTATTTTAACGATGACACTTTGTCACCATCATGTATTCCAAATTTCCCGTCTGCCTACCGCCTTTGGAACTAGCGTAGTTAATCAGCGCCTTCTACATGGTTCCGAAAAAAATTCTACTTTTCGTGTCGCGTCAGCAAACTGTCGGGCTTGTAAATTCGAGCAGTCGCATTGAAAATATAAATGTCGTGTCGTGGTTGCGGTTTTTGTCGTGTCGCGCTGTGTTTGTCGTGGGTGCGTGACTCCCACATTACGTGCGGATTCCTGAGAGGCAAGACGAGAGTTGCAAGTCTTATGCCAGAATCACATAGCCCCGACCACCACAAGCACGACACGACCAAAAACGCGACCACGACACGTTTCAATGTGACTACTCGGATTTACAGCACGACCCGACACTACTACGCTCTCGGCATTTAATCTAACTATGTAGAAGGCGCTGTTTAACCTAACTATTTAGAAGGCGCTGATGGGCTACGTTAGTTTCAAAGACACGACGAAGAATAGAAATTATTTCTAATCGAAAATTGCTGCGTGGACGACAAAATCGGTCGGGCTTACGACGATCTATCTTGTGTTTCACTGGCTGCTGGCCGTCGTATCGTGCGCGTCGGGGCTATGTGATCCGGCATTACCTCGTGCCGCAATGGAAGTATGGCGCCAGCGGGTGGTGGCTGGCGCATCTAGACGTCCGAACTCACGCACTTACCCCATACGTATAGTTCGCGGTAAGGTTTATTATACTCAGGTTAGGAAGCTTAATGCTAATAAAGGACGTTCACGATAAAGTGAGCACTTTTGAAATCAACCGTAGAAAAATGTCACTGCCCCTACCTGCATGTATTTTAACGGGCGCAGTAAGTGACATGCGCCCAGTAAAGTTGGCAATGATGGAAGGGAAAGTAGTTCCATATTTTAACGTAGAAATTAAAAAAAAATATGTGTTAGGTAATCATTTGTGATAATTTAAATTATTTCCCTCGCTTTCCGTATTTTTCAATGCATCGAAGTGTAGAAATGAGCAGATTTGTAAACAATTTTTACTTTTCTAATAATTTCAGAATTTCACTTGACCGACGCATGAACAAAGTGATGAGGCCCATGGCAATGTTAATTTTACATAGGGCGGAATAACACGCAGCGTACACACAAGTAGATATCAAGCAGGGCTTTCAAAAGTGTTCATTTTACCGTGAACAGCCTATAGTTACAGGTTTCCCCACCAGGTAGCAGCGTGTCGCATGCTCAACAGATTTTCTTCGCATCGCACGTAAACAAATGAGACAACTACAGTTTCCATAAAATATATGTGAGTTTAATTATTTTAATTAATAATTTAGTTGGATATTAATTTATTTCGATTCGTATTGCGTTTGAGCCTACGAAAATGATATTCTTTTTTCTTGTCGCAAGAATGGGAAATTAACGAAATAAGTCCACGTGTTGTTAACATTCATTGGTAAAACTGGAGTTGACAAGACGTTGCATTACACAACACATTAATTAAATGTGACAACAATATCGAAAAAAAAAAAATTCCTTACAGCAATATTTATTTCGCTATTAATTTCTTAACTTTCCTCACTAGAATAAACTTGTTTACGAAAGCCCAGTACTAAACGATACTGTGTTTTTAATGTTTTCTCTTGCAAACAGCGTTGAAAGGTGCGAATAATAGTTACGCTGCAAAATAAAGCTAATACTTAATACTTTGGCACGGGCAGGGATTTACAACACTTCTAGCCAAACACGAAGATTTGCTCATAAATATATAGAATTTATCATTTTGCCGCCAGCCTGTGTCTCGCCTCTTTGGAACACTAGCGCGCCTAGCGGCGAAAATTTCCCCAACACCAAACTCTGTCATAAAGAACCTCGTTTTTTTCTTCCCCAACCTTAATACAGTAAAACTTATCACAACGGCACCTCCGCCTCATGGATTTTTGTAAAATGTACGGTATTTGTTTTTTATTTTGAGCACTTGTAAAGTAAAATTTGGTCAAATTTTTTATGAGTGCAAATTTCATTGTATAGGAATTTTGATTTTATAACTAAGATGAGAAGATCGTTTTTAATAGCTACATTTAGAAAAAGATATTGCAAACGATTACCATAATATAATTATCGTATTTTATAAAAATGTGTAGTTTTTAAACTTGGCGAAAGTGACAAATATAGAAAAATCTTACAAAAAACACAAGAAAAAAAACTTGGGAACTGTTCCTTAAGGAAGCATCTCCTTCACTTTTTCCTTCTGCTTCTTTCCCCTTGCCCTGAGGAAAATAGCATTTTTTTTTTCTGTAATAAATGTTAAATGCTGACTAGCAACGAAACATACTTGGTATCAACAAATAACTTGCATGTGTTTAAGGAAGGATATTAGAATTTCTGGAGCTCAGAGATTTTCTCGTAGTGCTCATGGAATAGCCAATAACGCAGCTTTCTCCAAAAAACACAATGTTCCTTATGCAATATTCTCAGTAATATTTGCAGTAGTCTAATGGTTGTAATCCAAATTCAAACGCGTGTGCCATTTTAAAGAATCACTTTATAGAAACCGCAAGTTAAACTTATATAAGCATATAAGATTTGACTTGTATGTCGTGGCAAAAATCCAAATGAGACTTATCAGTGTTGCTCAGCTACATCCTGTGAGGGCAGCGCCAATATTGGCTCGCATTTGAAATGCTAGAAATTTGGTGCATATTTAGATCTCTCGGTTTATTTACTTATAGCACAATAACTATGGGCTATATTAGAATTTTTACCTTCGTTTCTTTTCTACGAATCAGCAACGTACTGTCATCCATTCCGTAAAATATCAATTTTTTTTTTATTTCATACCTTTTTACAATTGTAAAAACTTTTCGGCTGCAACAATAAGAAGTTAATGCTTATGCAGCCACATTCACACAACGCTTTTTGTGGTGTAGTTAAAAAATGTATTCTTGTAACTACCAAAGAATGATAAAATACCTGTTCAAATATGCATAACTAAAACACCAATAGGCACTTTTACTCAGTTGAGTAGTTCCAAAATTATACTATTTTTGCTCAAGGTATTTTGACTTATTTCATCTTATAATGGCGTATTTTTATTTAATGGGTTATCATGAATCATTCTTCTCCCATTTTTAGAGCAACACAAAAACCTTTAATTCGAATCATACTAATCTACAACTCTTGCTAATATTTAGAAAACTAGCCTCCTTGAATTGCTATGTTAATAGTTCACCGCAACATGTTAAGCGCCATCGTAAACACTTGGAATTTTATCTCACATCTCTAGGTGATAAAACTCATCTCAACTCGACTATAGGGGAAAAAATACCTGCTTCAGGTAATGAAAACGTGAAACTTATGTACTATTTGTGTTGTTTATTACACATTTATTAACTTGGGCCTGTTTATATCACTATTAAAAGTTTATAGTCAATGAGCCAGAGGCCGAAAAAGAGGAATTTAGGTGAAAATGGGGGAAATCGGTGAAACTTCTAGGACATGATTATTGGGTCACGTGGACATAAAAATACGTGATAGCCATCTGGGAGACGTAGCTATCCATTATGGCGGCCATTCAAAATGGCGACTACAGTGCAATTTTGAAAGCTTGATATCTCGAAAACTATTTGCTCTGTTTTAATAATATATATATATTTTTTTTTTAGATGGCAGATATTCTAAATATATAACTTGTTAGTTACTACCATATTTTCCGTATCTCTGATGGTTTTATCAGAAAATAAAAAAATAAAAAACTTTTTTACACTTTTCTCCCCGATGTTTTTTTTTCTCAAAATTGTCTTGAAATGTGATATTATTTTTTATATAATGAAATATTCCTTAATTTGTGGGCTTTCCAGCGATACTACACGAACGCCATTTACTATTAAGAATAATTACATACGCATCCTAAAATCTCTCGTAGTGTGGGTGCACCAGTAATACAATAGCCTGGTCCCACTCACAGCAACTTGAAATGTTTCACTTAATAAATATGGGACAGAAATAATGTGATATTGATGTTAAGAAAACAGGCACTATAGTCTGTAATGTTCGCTCGTGACGGCCATTGAAGATAGCAGGCTCAGTACGATAGTTCAAGGCGGGATCAAACTGCTATGCTTTGTTTTACGTTTATACACATGCGTGCGTGAAACTGAAGAAGCTGGTGGAAGTACTAAATCTAGAAATCCCCTATACGCACATTTACACATAAGGTAATGATTTATGCTTAACATAACAATTATAATAACTTGTTGTATTTAGCTACTTACCTTTTCATCTCACATATATTTTAATATATTACGTACTTCCATCGGAAGAGTCACTGTCATATTCGTCGTCATCACTTTGCCCGCAATTGAAATGTTTTGCTGCATTAGTTGATTCTTGACAACCTTTACACTTGTAACTTGTAGAGCATATAAGTTTGTTCACTACACAAGTGCAAGTAGGGAGTTCACATTTCTTGATTGAACAATTGCAGCTTAAAAGCTGTAGTACAATGTCGAGTGCAGCAGCTCCTGTCATCCATTGGATGCGTATATTTCCTTCGTCGTTTTTAATCCAGCAACGTCCAACAGGATCTGGTATATCCGGAGAGTTGTCAAGGCTACGTCTCCAAATTCCAGCTTGATAGTTGGCACGGGCTGTGTATTAATACAAAGTGCCCTTGCATGGTGGTAAAAGGTTGTCTTTTACCACCATGCAAGGGCATTTGGCCTTTCTTCGTACAAAATAGCTGGAACCGCATCTCATTCACCTTTTCAATCTTTGTGTGTTTGGAGTACATGTCACAGGTAAAATGTTCAATGTGCTCAAACACTTCATCTGAGAGAACCCAGTCATGTCCTATTTACTTGAATGCAGCCACATCCTCATTATTTTGTAACAGTTTCTTAAAACCTTTTATCTTACCTCGTCCAGAAAATGCAGATACAGTGTCACGACCCGACCAACTGTGAAAACCAATAATAGCTGAGGAAATGTCTGGACCCAAGGTAGTAGCAATCTTAGCGACATCAACAATCCTAATATTGTTCTTAAATCCCCTGGCAATGTACACTTTCGCTTTGATAAAGCTTACGAGATCATTAGCAGAAATTAATACATATGTATAATTTGAAATGCAATAAACTACTGAATAGAAAGTCCTTGAATGCTTTGTGTGTAAGATAATGCACGTGTCTGCTTCTTGCTGTGATGAAGCTAGGTCTTCTGTAGGTTGCAAGCGCTCAGCTGTGATCTTGACACATTTGTCTTCAAATGTAACAAACATTTCCTTGTTACTGATAAGTTTTCTTCGATTTTATTCCTGCCAACTTTCAACCAAAAATTTTGCTAGTTTGGTCTTTCTTTCACTGTTCCTTAGGAGCCTCCTCCAGTTAAAGATCCTGTGACCACCTTTAATATAATGGAAATTATGCTTTCTTCTGGTCCTCTGTGGAAGCGCTCAGCTGTTTTAATAGAGTTTTATCGATACACATCAAATACTATGTCTATTATTTCACTGTTTTTACCATAATTCAAAGCGAGAAGGAGAACAGATTTGGACAATTCATTGAACGTCTTGTATTCTCCATGTAATTTTTTAAGTAGCTCCATCGCATCTATAATACAAGCAGATTTATCTTCATGCAGATCTACCAAAGTGGCCAAGTTTTCCAAATAATGCACTAGCGATGTCTTATTTGTCTTTTTCACTGACCCATCTGGATTTGCCAAATTCCAAGGCAGTGGGCCGAGTGGATGACAAAATGTCTCACGCAAATCAAGTCATTTGCTTTCCGCTATAAAAATTATTGTGCCAAGTAGTTTTCTGTCACAGTCAAGTACCACCTCCTTATTAGAAGTTTTATTTTTTGACTTTTTTTCGCGTAAGTAATTTCAAGTTGGTTTTCTTGATAGGATCATAAAAATCTTTCCAATTTTCCAAACGATTTTTCTGGAAATTTGTGCATGCTTCCTGACCTTCATCTCTGGCATTTAAAAGGCCAATAGCCACATCATCAGGTACTGCAACTCCTGTTGACAAATTTACTATATCTGATGGATTGTTGTAAAAGAGTTTGTCCATTCTGTATTGAGCAATTCAACAAACGAGGATACATCTATTTCGTCTCTTGAATTGCGAGAAGCCTGAAGATCAGGATGATAATACTTCTGTTTGGCAAATGACAAAATACTGCGAAGATTTCGCAGAGCTGATGCTCTATATTCTGCATTTTCATAGTAACGCGATACTGCAGCTCTGTTGAGACTAAATCCACGAGTCCCTCTTGCTGTATGTATGTCCTTATTAACTGTAACTTCTAGGGCTTGGTCAACAGGCGGTTTTCCAAATGTATTTATGTCATGTAGCTGTATGGAGAATCCACCATTCAAGAATTGTTCATAAATATCAGGACTTCTTTCGTACAATGTCGTCATTTCTGCGAAATTACGACAGATAACGAGAATAATTCACCTTATTCAGGGCAAAACACCAAGGGATCATCATTTCCATACACTGTAGATATAACAACCAGTGTCTTTCTCTATTGGCCCTGACAAATCCTGACATAATTTCTATTAGATGAATAGACATAATCCAAAACGAAGACTGTGGTCCATTTTCTGTCTGGAGGTATGACAGATAGTTTTCAAAGTTTTCTAGAGCATTTATTATCACTGGATTTTCAACCACATTAATTAAACTTTCATGGCATGGATTGACTTGAAACGATTTCATTACAGCACTAAAATCAGATATACCTAGATCTGTGTTATTCTATGTTGCCCATTCTTGGAAACCATTCTTTATAACACACATGCATGCTTCGTACATTATTTTGTGGAAACGGATAAGTCGATTGTAATGTTTATCCTCTAATAATTTATGAATGGAAGCTTCAGCAATAACCCCTGACTCAACTGCTAGATCTCTCAAAGTAAAACCTCCAAATAATTTACCAACAATTGCAACAATACACAAATTATATGGAAATTTCCCATCACTGGGATGGTACCATGGTAGTTAAGAGAATGATTCCAAATCATCACTTTCAATTTTGAATATATAGCTTGGTCAGCCACAACAGGTACAGGGTCAAGGGAAAGGTATGACATAATACTTGAACTGGTTTTTAGTATCTATTGGATTGTGGACAATTCTGTGGGTGTGGCTGGTGAGTTTAAAGTGGGAAGGTAACACAAATCGTCGCTTTTTACTGTCACATTATCCCTGATTAAAATGTTAAATCCAGTCCAAAACACAGTCGTGTCAATACCCGTAGATAGTTCTTTTTCTTAGCTTCAAGAAAGGACTGAGAACACTCTTCCGGCAGAATGGTTCTAATGGCGGGAGGTCCAACTCTTTTAGTTATTGTGTATGCTGAAAGAGGCTGTTCAGTTGCATCAACTTTTCTAATATTTTTCATCTCTCCTACCACATTCCCACGTTTCAATGCTGGTCCAAATGTGCAAGTATGTGTCTGTGCCTGACCTATTATTGCATTGACACGATGGGATGTTCCTCTTCCACTGAGTGTTTCTTCTCGTCTGTCAATGTTATCAAATGCGAGCACTACACGTACCAAAAGTTGCACACTTGATGGCAGTGGCACCATACATTCTGCAACTTTCTGTTGCTTCTCAAGGCAAAGTGCTGTGTCAATTTCTTGTAATTTTGTGTAACTGCAACCATGTCCTAATTCATTTGCCACTTTGATTAATTCTGTGTTTCCCGTAAGAGATTTTATAGCCCATGGTAATAGAACATGCTTTGGTGAGACTAATTTCCCATGGTAGACTCCATACATAATATCCTGGCCAGTTAACCATGTCAGTAATTCTTGACGAGCTGTAGATGCACCAAATATTTCTGTCAAGAACGTTGTCAAATGTTCAGGATACTTAGAACTATTGAATACTAACATACTTGGATCTGGTGGCCATTCCTGGTACTCAAGGGTTGTAGTTTGTATTTCATTCCTCAGCATCACAGCTGCACATGAAATTTTTTTTTTGTATTTAACCCCTTATCGTACATTGCTAATTTGTCCTGAACCCCTAATGAAATCTGTTGCTAGAGCCTCGAATGTGTAGTTTTCTGGAGCTACATATATTCTGTTATCAACTGAAAGAAAATCGATAGTGCTGGAAAATCTAGTTTCAATTTGGTAGAGCAGTTTCTTTTTGGAACACTCTAGTATACTTTCATTTTCAATGCCACACAGACTCATGAATTCCTGTAGTTTGGTCAAAAGAAATTGTAATGACATAATGCGAGGATTACTGCATAAATCTTATCTAATAAAACTGAAGAGCTTTTCATAAGCAGTTTTTTCTACCTGCATGTAAAAATCTGTGGTTTTAAGAGATGGTTTAGCTGGCCTAACCCTCATATAGGCTTTATAACAGGAAGCATGGTAGTGGGTCTCTGCAGCGACAATGTCTCTTGAGGTGAATGGCAATATTTTCTGATCCATTGATTCAGTAGCAATTCTTAACGTACTGTCAGCCCTGAGGTCGATTGCTTGTGTTAATGGCTCCCTGGTTTGTGTTCTATTAATATATTTCGATTCTTTCCCACAAAATGTGCATACAGGTTCGTAAGTACGACTTTGTGCAGAACCTCGACTTCGGCATGGCATCACTCTTCTGGTGTCCTCATCTGTAGGTTGTTTTGAGGATTTATCCTCAGTCTTCGTAGATTCTTTCTTAATTTTTTCCAATGATTTCTTCATGGTAAAATATGATCTGCAGTTTCTGTGGTAGTAAACTGTTGGTGTTACATCTTTGGGTGTGTCTTCTGTAATCGTCAGTATAGGCTGGAATTGCCTAATCATTGCAGCTTCATGTAATGTTAGCCAGGAATTGTAGTCTTGCGGCGATGTTAAATCCTTAGGTAAAGATTCAACACCACATGTAACACAACTGATACGGTATAATTTAGGTTTCTTGGTACCGTCACTGGCAGTAGACATTTTGTCAGCAGATGGTTCTCATTTATTCACATTGAAATCTCCCTGGGACAGCATCTCATAATGATGTGTGTGTGTGTGTGTGTATATATATATATATATATATATATATGCATAAGAAAACAGTTATCTAGAACAATTTATAAACACAAGAGAAAAATAAAAACTAAACTAGACTAATGAAATCTGTCATACATAACAAAATGTCAGTTGGTTTATACACAATATTTAAGAAGCTCCTGCATTGTACTTTAAACTGTATGGTATTTGCAGTAATGAATGACATGCAAATATTCAAGTTTACTTGATTTACTAATATTTATGTTTATACTGATATTTAGGTACCGTTGTTGTGTGTTTTTCTTGAGTGAAATGTAATATTATTCTGCATGTGTTTACCGTTTCGTGTTCGTAAAACTGCTCGTTCTACCATTTTACTTTCCGCCGTCCGCAATGAAGTGATATGAATATAGTTGATGTATCTAAGTTTCAGTTTGTTGGTTTCAGGAAACGTGCGCAGTTTTGATTTTATTGAATGATTCTGCAAATAATTATTTAATGCTAGTGAGGATAAACATGATTTTAGTGAAGTAAACTTGCATTATATCCATAGAAAAACACGTGTTCAAAAGATCGCGAATTTTACACTCAGTAAAATTGTGAGCCTTATAAATGTATCTGTAAAATTTTGATATACTTATTTAAATGCCCGTGGCCTGAAAAGGCAGCACTTTCCACACTTGTGTAGCGATTAATAATATTCGTTTAGTTGTCTATACCGTAAATTTAACGAGTGTAAGGGAAACTACGGTCAAAGTCTGATGGTGTGTGTGTATGAGTGTGTGTATATATATATATATATATATATATATATGTTGCTGTATCTGTACGAATGTAAACAACGACGTATGTTTTGAGTTTTGTTTTTTCATTAAAGTTAAAATTTTCTGAGTTAAATAATGTAAATGTTATTTCCATACGAGCAAATTTTTGCATTGCTCCATCAAAAAGATATGCAACTCAAAATGCCACACACTCGTAAAAAAATCAAAATAATGCCATCTCACGAAAGACGTAAACTAAGCCCCCCCTTCCCTCCAGCAGCCATTCAACTGTTTCCTTTTCCCCTCGAAATGAAATAGAGAACCCCAACAAATCCAACTCAATAATTACAAAAATTAAACAAGATGGAATGGCAACCGAGATATATCCTACATTAATTACTGAATGGAAGTTAGCTAACGCATCTTTCAGTGCCTACCAGGACCGAGGGAAGAGGAAAATGCAAGTGTGCATTGAACTCTCACATTTGTTTACAACAGTCTTTTCCTTCAGTGACAAAACAGCTGTGGTGGAAGGATACATTGTGGCCATGCTACTTTTATAGAACTGTCAAAATGTATCCCACTTACATGAAATAGACTATATCTAGTGGATGTTAGTGACATGGCGCCATGGTGCCTCAGTGGGTAGAGGCAGGATTTAAAGAGCAGTGAAATTTTATAGGATATTTTACCCAGGGTGCCAGACATTACTGGACGATGTTGTGTGAGTCGGTAGAGACGAGGTTTCCTCAAGGGTCGTTCGGCCAACGACCAATGCAGTCCTGGGCTGCTGCTCCTTATGAATGTGCTATAAAAATATTCCAAGTGCATAGGGCGCAGTGGCCTGTTCGGGTCAGCTCACACACCTATTTTACTTAGTACAGTTGTATACAAAAGCTTACCGAATACTTTCAGGTTGAGTTAACGCAGTAACTTATCGGCTAGTCACACACCTACATTTACACATATGATACTTGCACATTACCGAATAAAGAAAAATACATACTGGTACACTATGTGAAAAAGGTGCGGGTGTTCTAAGGGCCCGTGCCCTGAAGAGCCCGAAGGCCATGAAATAATGTCCATATGATCAGTTCTCTTTGTGTAACTATGCAGTTTATTTAACGAGGCTCTCAGGGCTACACTTTACATACAAAATAACACTTCACGGCTTCAAAACCCGCCGGTTAGGTAAGGCTGGGAAAATAGCGCAAAGCCAATGAAAATCATGTGCAAGTTTTTAAGATTCCCCAGGGGATGCAAGCACTGAGTAAAAAAAGGGGGGGTGGTTTCTCGGGTAGCTAATGAACAACGGTTCCAGTTAATTACAGACCATGGAGATTAAATTGTTGAAAAATAATGTTGAATGTTGACTGAGCATGTGAAACCCGAGCCACGGTAACACACAACTACACCCCCGCGATGCTCATAGCTGACTGACTTGCACGCCGTGGCGTATTGGCCATGTTTGGCGGGCCAGCGGGCTACGTGAACCTACTTTCTCAACATTTCAAAATACATATTAACACTCCGCATTCCTTACCTTGTGCTGGAGCATATGTAAATAACTCATAAAATTAACATTGAATAAAGAACACTCTTTACTTTTAGGTGAATGAAATGAGGATGGCACACGTTGTGAATAGTACATAATGAAACACTGCGAGAAAAGCTTTAATCACTCTGAAATGCACTGGGATTGTTTCCTTGCATAAATTATGTAAACACGTGGACACTCATCACATGCAAAACCCTAAATAAAAAGATATATCACTGAAAATAAAGATCTATTTTATATCCATGCACTACAGTGGGTGCTCTGACATCACGTGCTAAGATTTGCATTGTGTTGCGTCCACATTTGCATAGCACTACACTTACTGCTTCGCTCGTAGAGTGCGCATCCCAACTGAGCAGTATCTGGCGCTGTGGCTGTCAAATGGGCTTCACACGGGACACCTAGCAGAGGTAATTAGCAAAAAACAAAATAACATAATCTGTTCCATGCTGGTTTTGTCCTTCAAAACACATGCATCAATACGTAATTAATTCATTTTTAAAAGAGATATAACTGTTCATAAAATATACTAGGCATGCTTTAAAAAACAAGTAATTTCTGTACTTTGTGTATTTATTTCGCAACAATTATTTTTAAGTTGTTATTGCATAATTAAAATTTTTCTTATTTGTTATCATATTCGCATTATATCAATTATATATGTAGCAATATTACGTTCATTTTAAGAATAAATTAGAAAAAAAAACAGTTTCAATGTTAAAGTAAATATTCGCTGCTGTGAGTGCTAAAAAGTAACTGTCGACAAAGTCCTAATGAACACCGCCTTAGCTACGTGTTAAAACAATAGTTCGTGTCATTAGAATATCATGATGTATATATTCTTGAAAATATGTTGCATTGCAAGCTGCGGCCGGACAAACTGTCTTAGGGGAGGAGCATGTGGCACACGTGAATCACCTCCTCTCCCCCCTTTTTGAAGTGGTTTGTCGGCCGTTCGATGTTACTGGCAGCAGCTGCAGATGCGGGCCGGCCTGCATGACCGCAGGTGTTACCGCCGCTCCTGTGGCCCTGCCGCATGATGTGATGCCGGTGGTTGACCCTTCCTGCCAGGCAACTTCGGCTGCTTGCATTGTTGACACAGTGGTGGTGGGTGTGTCAGCCAACGCGACTGCCCAAGCAGAGTGAGCTCCCTGACTCGCTGCCCTCACTGTAACCTTCTTCGATCCCGCTGTCTTGCTGGTTCTGCTGTTTACGGGTGCGACCCAGCTGAACAGCCACTGTAAACACACTTGTACTTCCATTAGCACCTTGCTTTAGTTCAACTTGCTTATTTACATGCTCGTCATGCTTGTTCGCTTGCTCCTGCTACTCTTGCTTTACTTTCGTCTCTTCTATTTGCACTAGCACATGCTCGTCGTGCTCCTATTGCTATTGCACTTGCATTTTTGAAGCATTACAGGTTCCCTGAGAGGCGTATCAACACTGGGTAACTACTACACACTTTCCTCCTCCTCCCCCCTTGCATCTTCCTGAAGTGCTAATGCACCTTCTGTATCGCTACTCTCCTCTTGGAGCTCGTCGACGGTGTTCCCATTCTGCCTCACCTCTGGTGGTGAGCTTTTGTTGGTTCGCACGGTCAGGTTTTCTGCTGGATCTTCCCCAGGAATTCCTGCCACACCTTGCCTCTCATGCTCCTTCCTGAGCTCAGCATGGCCTGCGCCATCGTGGGGTTGGGACACACTGGGACAGACTTCGTCGTCGATGGCAGTCGGGGTTAGCCAGATGTCATTCCGATGTACCCTCACCTTCCTCCTTCCCATGTAGACTGTGTGTGTGGTTGGCCCAAGCATTTGTAGCACTTGATGCGGCCCACTCCATCGTGCTGCTAACCCTGCACAAAAATCTTTCTTTTCACTGACTGGGGGTGCGTCTGTACATTTACTGCATGCCCTTCATGTAGTTTTGGAGGTAATCGGTAATTGACCGGTAGTCATCTAGCAGCATAATGGTCTTGATATTGCCTTACTTCGCATAAACATCTCTGCCGTTGTGGTCGTTGTGTGTCGGTGCTCGGAAGTTCGCTGTTGTCCTCTCATTGCAAAAATTTTGCCTCCCCCAGTAGGCATAGATTACGGCCTAATAATACCTCAGTGGGCGACTTTCCAGTTACTGTGTTAACTCTTCTCCTGAGTGTATAGATAATGGTGGGAATGTAGTCAGCCCAAATGGTGTGGTGTTCGCCTACACGTAGCTGTAATTGAATTAGACCGTTATCTGTCAACAGCTTAAGCAGAATGGGTAAAAATTACACCTCCAAAACTCTCGCTACGTTCCTTGCGCTCGCCCCGCTGGTGGGGTACACCTCCGCCCATCTCAAAAAATTACCTGGCTCTACGACTAAGAATCATTTACCATCTCTTATACTAGGGTAAGTACCCATCAAGTACGAATACCATCTCAAATGGTTTACGAGGCATGTGTGTCTGCTGTTGCTGCCTCCTGTATGCACTATGTGTCTTGTACAAGTTATATTCCTGGCATTGCCGTACATATCTCCTTGTGTCCCTGCTTAATCCTGGCCAAAAAATCCTGCGTACGTTCTTGACCGTCTGTTCAACACCTGGGTGTCCAGCAATGCTGCAACAGTACGAATAGGCGAAAACTTCATCCCTCGCACACGTGGGGACATGCACCCTCCACTTCCCCGGTTGTTGATCTAAACAGGTCTCCAACCTGTCATTTACAATGCGCCATCTCTCATCTTCTCGCTGTTCACATTGTCTCATCTTTTCCTGCGTAAATCGACAACTTATTTGCGCCTCCACGAGTTCCCTATACAAGTCAGTAATCAGACCCTCATTGCTGGCAGCTACGATTTGTTGTACGTATACCTCTGATACTGGTTCGTGCGAATTTGGCGGTAAAATGTCCTCCCATCCTGCTTCATCTCGGACAGTTACCCATTGTTGGCATTGCATGACAACGCGACTGCCAGTTCATTTTATTTTCCGGGCACATGTTCCACTACGAAATCGTAGGCCTGCAAGTGTAATGCCCCACCACGTTAACTTACTCCTTGCCTCTCACATGCTATGTAACCACACAAGGCACCGGTTATCGGTCTGTAGTGTCAACCTCTGGTACTCGAGGTATGTGTGGTATTTCTTGACCGTCCGAATGACTGTCAGGCATTCCCTCTCATTGATGTCACAACGTCTCTCAACCTGCCCCAGTTTCGCGCTCGCAAAGTCGATAACATGTTTATCCCCACTTTCACTAACCTGGTACAATACTGCACCTATTCTCTCTTGGGTTGCATCAATATGAAGGTACGAATGCTTGTTCGCATTGTAACATGCTAGCATCGGATATTATTTGAATTCACATTTGACGTCTGAAAATGCATTCTCCATTTCGCTTGTCCACTGAAACAGTTTTTGTGGTGACAAATGCTTCGTCAAGGGCGGGGTGATTGTTTCAAACCTCCGGATGTACTCTTGCAACCAGTTAATGAGTCCGAAAATTTTCCGTAGCTGCTTGTGTGTTTTACGATGCGAATAGTTGTTAATGAGCCTTACGTGTCCCTGTTTGGGCAAATTTCCCTCTTGATCGACTATGTGGCCTAGGAAATCAATGCTGGTTTTACCCACATAGCATTTCTCAATCGAGCATGTGAGGACATTTATTGCGAACCTCACAAGGACTAGCTACTGCTAAATGATGCACGTGTTACTTCCAGCTGTTTGACCAGGTAATTACATCATCGAGATACTCCCAGCGTATACTCTCCAATAATGCCACCCAGCACACGTTCTATCATTCCCTGGAATGTCGCGGGTGCCCATTTTAAATCAAATGGCATTGCACAGGATTGAAACTGCCGGCCATCTGGTGCGATGAATGCTGTTTTCGTTTCACCGGCACCTGCCAATTCCGCTCTTTAAATCCAAGGATGTCCAAATTTTTGCCTGCCCTACCTTGCTCAATGTGTCTTTCACACTTATGTATGGCGGAAGTGCACTGCATGTTACTTCGTTCATTGGTCGGAAATCTACGCATGATCACCAAGTTCCATCTTTTTTCGGAGCTAATGTGATAGCGCATTTAAACTGGCTATGCGTCGGCTCGAACACACCATCGTGAAGCATCTCCTGAATTTGCCATTTTATTATCCGTGTTTGGTGCGGCAAATAGCCTCGTGGGCTGGTGTGTACCGGCTTTTCATCTAACAATGGTTATGCGCATTAATGCATCGTTTCTGCTAAATGCATCACAGCGTTCGTCAAGGACATGCTGAAATGCAGCCCGGTACTCATGCGGAACCTAGTTGTGAAATTCCCTTAGCTTGACTTTGGGTAGGTTACCTGTCGGACATCGATCCAGGTTGTACACCATGCGTTTTTCTTTCGCACCGAAATGTTTTCTCCTTGCAGCTGGCTCCACAATTGTATGTTGTTCTGTTATCCAAGGTTTCCCCAAAATAGCTTCTATGCTGTATTTCTCGTGTAAAAATTACCGTTATTTTTGTTTCAATGTCATGGACTTGTACCATTACTACTGCCTTTCCTACTACCGTACTACAATGCTCATTCGTGGCCAACCGAATCACGTGGTCTGTATATGTCATGTCCTGCTCATCTACAAAGTGTGGTCGTATGAAGTTGTGTGAGGCTGCAGTATCGATTAAGGCGTGGCTCAACTGGCCGATGATATAAACTAAAATGTGGATAAATGGTGCATGATTATGGATCATTTGTTGCACCAATACTTGTTGTGAGGTTAATGTTGCATTTGTGTTCCGAATTTTTGCGGGCGGGGTGTCATATGTGTCAGGCCCGTTCACCCCTGCAACCTGTTTTCCTGTTGTTTATGTTGTGCCGCTTCCTTGATTTGCCTCATGTGTGGGTTATTCGGACATGTATTATGCCAGTGGTACTGTGGTGTTGGCCAGTACCTACACTGATGTCGATGTGGGTAGTCCGGATTCCATCCTTGCTGTGGGTATTACTGTTATATGTAGTGTTCCAGTACTGTGGCTTCTGACCACCAGTCCCCATGGCTCCTCTCCTCTTCTGATCCGCTTATACTTATTTCTATACATTTTCCCATGATACACTTTCTCATGCTGTTGACCACTAAATACCTTTTCATGTGTTTGTCCATTCTTATTAACGTACGGGATGTATTGGGTGTGTACTTGTTGAAACTATTCGAAGTTGTAATCGCCTCGTCATGTTAGACTGGTCGCGCATTCTGTCAGAAATATCATACACTATGTAAAACAGAAAATTTGATGCATGGTGTTATTATGACATCTTCTATTGTTTTTGAAAACCACGAGGGCAATCTCAGAAACATGGTTTTAAATGAACATAATAAGGGCAATTGTGGGTGTGTATCATTTACAGGTCACTAATATTTAAGTTCTGTTAAATTTATTAGTTTATAACTGTGTATCACATGACATGCTGCGCTTCCAGAGATGCTGTGTTGTATTCATATTCCGCCTGGGAGCAGGTGTAGAACAGGAGCTGACGACGTGCCCTGCACCATGTTTTCAGAGCGAATGATGTTGAATGGGGTCGTACGATCGATTGTCTACGGTCAATGTGAAGGAGGGCTCTCCGGATTCGGCCACAGGGCCCAACAAAATCGTGCACATTAAAAGCTGTGCGAATAAGCGGCACTGCTTATCCCAGTGTTCCCTCCAATGGCTGTTGCATCCAACGGTCGTGACTTCACGGGACACATTCGTTTAGGCCACATATCCATTCATCAAGAGAGTTACCTCTTGTAATGAATGTTGAATATTATGACCCACGGCCACGTGTTGCAGGGTGGCAAGAAAAGTGTAAACTCAGTTCTTGTTGACCTGTACTTATCAGGACCGCGACCTAATGGCGATCAGTTGAGTGTTGCTGTGTGGTTGATGCATCTGCAATGGTACAAATGGGCACAAGGGATATGTGGACGTCAGGAACACGTTACACATAATGACTAGAGCCACACAATGCCATGAATGTGAATCTGGATTATGGAACATTTGTCAAATTTGTAATGCAGATGTGTTATAGATACACATATTATTACTTATATACACTCAAACATTTTCTCCATTCAAGAAACATATTTCTGCTTTGCTCTTATGTTATGGAACAAATCCTTTAGCTAGTATAATCTCAAATATAAGCTGTCCATTGCTAATGAAATGAACACCTTTGTAGTAACACTTTTAAGTGTTAACAATTCAATTATAGGCTCCTAGAAATTAATTTATTATTGTTTCATGTACACAACATAGAAAACTGCGAGAATCCCACATTAATATTCGTACCTTAAACTTAAATACTACTACTTCAACAGCATAGGTACTGGTACAGGTATTGTGTTTAATTATATTGTTTTATTTCACCATAATGATAATACAATGTTTGTTTTCTGCAAACATTGTTTTAGGTGCCAATTAAGAATGCCAGAAAATAATATATGTACTTTTGGAATGTTTGGTAATGGATTGTTACTATATTCAAATATCATATCCAAAAACTATAATTGTATTGTATTGCTATTCTGTTAGCATGACTCTGTTACTTATATGCCTATAAAGTTACCAGATTGGTATCACAAAAATTAGCCCTAATGAAAGGGTATTGCTGGAGATATGGGGCTGAGCTGTCAAATGGGCACCAGAATCTCGTTCCCTCAGGAACTAATACATTAACTCTCAAAACATCGTTTTAAAACACCCTGGGTTTTTCTGGGGGTCCATTTTATATATATTTTACAGTGCTTATTTTAGGTTAATGTGAAATAAAATCTTGGGTATTATTGCATGCGTGCCAAACCCTCTAATTGTTCATATTCAGAATGTTTACTGCTACAATGAGAACAGAGCGAATATAAACACATACTTTTCAGACTTCTGCTTTAACCCACAATGCCACATCTCGAGCATTTTACTACATGTCATCAAATTGCCATGCTGAATAATGGTTTGAAACCATGAATATGGCAGTGGTTACACGGGATGCAGAACTACTTCACTTTAAACAAGTTCAGCTATTGAAGAGGTTACATTACCTTTGAACGAGTTCCGATCGCAATTGTTTCTCATTCAAAGTGGACAGTTTTCATAAGTATTTTCGAACGGCTTCTGTTCTATGCTGCGCTCCTATTGGCTCCTTCGAAGTAAATAAGCAGTTTAATAAATAATGCTGAATCTGGCGGGAATTCCTGCACTTGTGGGTTTAATTTAAGTTTAAGGTTGAATGTACTAAATATCCACCCATTATGCCATTACAGTAAAAGTGTAGGTCTCATGACATTTATAAAAACCACTAGTGTTACTGTTGAGGCAATTATAATTAAATATAATACATTTTAAGTTCTGTTTGTTGAGGTTAGAATTTCCATATATATAATTCTGCTTTGGGTGTGTAACCACAAAAACATGTTCTGTTTTGTAAACTTGTTCAGACATGGCTACCGGATGTATTTAGCTAAATGTGTTTAACAGCACTTGCGTAACGACGGGCTATGTTGCTGTATACTTAATATTTCTCTAGTTTAACAACGTTCCACATTTCGTATACAAAATGGTAGATCACTTTACGCAATGTAGCTAATATATGGCAAAATATCATTGTGGATTACAATGATAGTGATCCATTTTGTTCCCTACTCAGGCAGGGAACAAAACACTATCCCCCTCTCTTCATATGACGAGGGGAGGGGGAATGGTGCCAAATGGAGCACGTTGCCCTACAGGAGGACTAAACTTGTCATTGTCAGCCCCCCTTCAGGATTAGTGTGTTGAAATGAGAGAGGCCTGGAACTATGATGGAATGCAAGGGCAAAGACAATGGGAGCAGCCTGTGAAAATCCACCAACAGCATTGCCATGTTTTGTGGATTTGCATCATGAAATAATATGAAGCAAAGAGTTACACTTACTTCACTGTGCATGTGTATGTACGTGAAAGTATTGCAGGGTGTCCACTGAATTTCCATTTTGGAATTCCCTTACTTTTTCTTGTGTACCAGGCAGTTACCATTTTCCCTGAAATAATTTTCGGGAATAATGAAACACGATACTGTATTTTGTCATCATTGCCAGAACAAAATGCAATAAGTGAAGTTGCAGTAAATTACAGTGCAACAGACCAAGCAAGCAGGACTGACATTTTATTCCGCCCATCAATATTTCTTGCGATGCATGCTATTGACTTCACACAAGTGCCCATTACAATCACACCAATACATTACTTTGTACATATATGTAGGCTGATGCAGTGTGATGTCTCGGTTGGGGGTGCAAGATGTTTTGAGGGGCGGTGAGGTTAAGGTTGGAAGTGTTGTTGAGGTATATGTTACTCGACTAGGTGTCTGACAAAATGTGGACACCATGTGCATATCACAGCAGTGGCACAAGACGGAAAACAACAGCGGAATCCGACAGAACACAGTAGCCCACATAGCAGAACAAGTCTGTTTCAATCTTGAATCAAGCTTACCATTACAAGCCTGTAAGCTTAAATCAAGCTTGCCACAAGCCATTAAGCTGGAATCAAGCTTGAATGAAGCGAACTAGTCACCATGTGGCAAGTATCAAGCCTGCCACAGCTAGCTTGTGCCAAGCCTGCCTACATTCAAGCAGCTTGCCATGCATTTGAAAGCAGAAATATAAGTTTGTTTCACCCCAAATAATATTGATTAATTTACCATATTCATATATGTTATCTTTAGCATTATTTCACAGTTATTAAATACCTCTGAAAGAACCGGGAATCCTCTCGCTCACAGTCTAGAATGCAAGCAACTACTCTAACATGCATTAATGTAAAATTAAATTATTTTACATGTTATATTTTGCAAGAGTTCTAATGCTAATCGATTAATACAAATTCATATGTATATTTCCCGCAGTTTATCTTCACTTTTGTTATTAAGTTTCTTATATATAATAGTGTAAAAGAAAAGATAACCTTACATTCTCACGACATGCGTATCGGGCCATTAGGTACTCAATTAATTATTAAAATACACTACATGAAACATATTGTTTATGAATGTATAATTTACCTTATTAAAATGGCTTGCTACCCACGCAAACAACAAATTCAAATACAGAATATAAATTAGCCTATATAAAGAGGCTATTAAGCGTCTGATCTGCAGAATCCCTCCCTAGCCGCGGCAAGTTAAATTCAAGCCTTTGGTAAGTTTAACGTGTTTGCCCTTGTAGTCCACCCCGCTCCTGCGAGAAGTGCAGACAGCAACCCATAATGCACTCATGACAACAAACACCTCGGCCCCTATTGGTAAACATCATTGTTGCCTACCACAACAGTCAACACCGCCCCAGTTTCAGTCGCTGCCGACGTACGCAAGAACAGCCAGAGAAGGCCCTGGGGCATTCCTTCAAGATTGTGAGAGAAGATTGAGCAGATATCGAGTTGACCAGGAGACCTGGCTTCACTGCATTAGTAAGCAGTTCTTCAGGCATGCGAAGATGCAGTGGCGTTGCATTGCCCGATGCGAATTGACACAGGAGGAATTCCTGCAAAATGTCAAGTGCCCATTTGCCACTACGTTCACATCTCTATGTCACACAGCCAAACAGTTATGAAGGAGCAGACGGACGAATCGCTGTATGATTTCACCTCCAGTAAGATCAACCTCATCCCCACCTATCATCTGGAACTATCATTACGAGACATGCTAGAAGTGGTAGCAAGTTCGGCCTGGCGAAAATACTGTCCCGCCTTGGCACTGGCTATTCACACGTCAGAATAGGAGTTCCTGAAGACGGTGTTGTCTGACGCCAACATTGCTACAATGTAGTGCTGCGACTGCGACATGGCACAATCAGGCTGCGAGAAAAAAAAAATCAGTACTGGAGAAATGGTAAAAAAAACTGTCGCAAACACTAACAGTTACAGCCAAGACCGCCATTTATAACCCTGGAGCGACAGAGCCTATCCAGACTAGCACACCGGCTTACAGATATTCAAACGAACCAAGGCAGACTCTTCGCCCATGCAGGTGGTGTGATGGGCCGCACTGGAATAATGATTGCTGTCCGACGTGGGCGGATCTCCCACAGAAGGAACAACCTTAACCACCACAGGAAACAGACTGCGAGGGTAGGGCAGCTTGACACAGCTCACCCCACATCGCCACCAAGAAAACCGGAACAACACACAATAAGCATTTCACTTGGGAAGATTACTAATGAAACCGACAATATCATCTGCATCCCCATTCAAATAAATAACATACCATGCAGGGTGTTAATAGATACAGCCGCTTCGCACAACTTCGTTCATGGCAGCTACATCGATCCAGAGGTAGTTCAGCCGAATAAACAGGCTATACAGTTAGATACTCGCCAAAACACAGGAGACATCACCGGGGAGGTAACAGCAACAGTACGCATCCGAGACATCATAGCAACCACAACAGCTTACATGTTGTATGACATAAGAGAGGATGCCATATTAGGGATCCCATGGATATCATAACAGAAGGCAGTGGTGGAGCTGGCTGCACGATGTGTACACTTTGGGCAAAAGGAACTTCGCACTGTTTACAATTTAGAACCCTGATCAGCTGGGGATACACTGGCCATAGCCTTGGACGACCTTGACCACGTGGGTCCACCAGAGCATCACGAGGCCATACAGTGACTGCTGAACGAGAGAATAAATGTGTTCACAATGGTTGATCTGCTGCGCAGTAAAAAAATAGCAAAACATGTAATTCCTTTGACTACAGATACACCGTTGTACGACAGTCCACACTGTTATTACCCCCACCAGTGGGAGATCATACAGTAACAGGTAGTGAAAATGCTGGAAGGAGTCATCGAGCCATCAGAATGTTAATTCATCTCAACAATCACATTGGCGCCAAAAGAGGACGGAACCTGGCATTTTTGGGAGATTTCCATCGCCTCAACTTGATCACATTTAGTGCACCGCTACTGTACATCCAAATTCTAGATGCCCTAAACTCCTTGGGGCATGCAAACATGCTGACCACAATCTACCTTCTCAGTGGCTATTGGTAGGTGCCAGAGAAACTGACAGACCACAATAAGACTGCATTTACCGCTCCTGATGGGCGCCGCTTCTAACTCTGCACCATGCCTTTAGGCTTAAAATGCGCCTTGTCGACCTTCCAAGAAATTATGGCACACATGTTGGGTGAACTCATTTGTGTTTGTGCTTTGGCATACCTAGGTGATGTTATTGTGTGGTCTGAGTCCTGGCCAGACCACTTATACTACCTTTCGCTAGTTTTCGAATGTCTGACAATAAACCACCTTACATGCGCAAATAAAAAGTGCCACATCGGAAAGGAGAATATACAATTCTTGGGTCACCTAAAAAAAAAAAAAAACAATGGAACATGCACAACAGCAGAACTTTGAGGGAGTGAAAAGGAGTTTTCGAGAGTACATAAAATTATCATGGTACGATACAGGTCGACACTTGTACGTACAGACCGATGAAAGTGAGAGAGGGTTTGGTGTTGACACCAGGAGGGGTGTCTCTATGGTGTGGAGAAATGAAAAAGGAGCATTTGGGTGGAAATGTGGTAAATATGTTAGATTTTACCTGTTACCAGGCATCGCCAGAGGCAGTGCCAACGTTGTAAAACTGACTCTTGGTGATGCCATGGGTCGTGCTGCCGACGACCAATGTCTTCCTTTCCTGGCTCCTTGAAGAATGTTGAATAAAGGTTAAATGAAAATCTTCGTGGACTCTTAGTGCGGACCACACACCCACCAGAATTAAATACATCGAATTGAAAATACTGCAGTACAGAACACACTTGAAATAAACACGTAAAATGCACACTTTAGAAATGGCGAGAAATGAGGGTCCTGTGTTCTTATGTGCCCGAAGGTATAGACAGAATCAAACACGCACTTTCCCAGTGATGTTATTTATTCGTCCACGAATTTACGTACTCCTCTAGGAAGAAACTTACATAGGTAACGAACTGTACCGGTCGGTGAAGGTAATACTGAACAAAAAAGCCACACGGGCAACACAATAGCTACAGGTACAAGTAAGCTTCTGGTGTCGATGCAAACCAACTGGATAAGCAGGGTGTTGTCCCCGGCGGCTAAACGTCAAAAGGTTCCCGTAGTTTAAAGTATTGCAAATTAAGATTATTGGTAATAAAGTTTGAATGCCACCCGGCCATGCGCGATGCGACACACAACACGATTAACCCCTCCAAGTGCCGAACGATGACTAGCTTATCGCCTGGACTCGAGAACCGGTGGTGGTAGGTCCGCGCGTCACACGGCACTACTTTCTTGTACAAAGTACCATTAAATTTACTTTGGGTGAAGCAAAGGTGTAGGCGGCACACAATAAAATAAAATACACTGCAAAAGACATAATGGACCCTTAATACAAGTTGATGGATGATGTGGGGGGTGAAATACAGAAAATGTAAACAAACAGGAAATTACAGAAAACACTAAGAACAGCTGGTACACCTAAAAATGGCTTTGATGTGCATGTCTTTCTCAGTCTCGCAATATGACTGCGTATTGCATGAACCATTAATCGTATATTATACATTTTAAACAAAATTTGCACTACTTACATATCACTCAGCCACGTGCAGTAATTGGCTGGTTGAATACATTCTTACACTGAACTGCCCCCTTGCTACATCTGGCTTGCTCTACTTTACCCTGTACTGCCTTGCAAGGACTTGACACACTTCACCAGACATTGCACGCTGCTGCGCCCTGAGTAGAGTGGAAGTTCTGTCGTTGCATGCCCCTCGCTGCGGCGGGCAAACAGTCTAGGGAGAAGCTGTGGTTGGCATCAGTGACTTCGTATTTCAATTTTCCGATAATGAGTGTCACATTATTGACTTCAGAAGCACTAAGTTTGGTCCAGTATAGTGGCAGTATGATGTCAATGAACGTTAATGTCTAGCCATAGAGCAGAGTCTCAAGAAATAACACGCACTCCTGGAGTATCAGCACTTTGTATTACGGACGGACGACTACCTACTGTGGTGATACAGCAGGAATGAGAGCCAGAGTAAGCTGACACACCGGGCTATTTTCACGCAGGGTTATGACTTCGAGGTACAGCATGTGGCCGGAAAAGAAAACCAACTCGCCGACCACTTGTCCTTTTAACCGGGAACCGAGATTGCGTAAGACGAAGAGGAGTGGCAGAGCATCCTGCCCTCCTCCCCAGTATGCTCAGAAAAACACAGGATGTCACGAGTGTTGGGCTCGAACGTTACAATGTTGCCACAAGCGCCTACACTAACAGCAGTCAGAACACACGTGGTGAGTAAACAATCTGACGTGAGCTGCTGTCACCCTCAGCTGTTCTTCACATCTCAGCGCCCAACACACATCGACCAGAGAGCTGTCACCATGATAGTCGCTACGCCCAGCGTACTGTTCCACGGATGTGCACACGTGCATCAGTGCAGTGATAGTGCACAATCTATAAAAGTAAAATTATTTTTGTTTCTTTATATTTTGGTATGGCCTTTTTAAATCATAGGGAAGTGTTTCTGAGAGCAATAAGTGCAACGTGTGTTGTACCACGTGTGTATTTGAGCATTACGTTTATGTTGATGTGTTGTGTGACATGTAAACATAGGGTTTTTGCACATGAAGTGTCTCAAATATGACACATAATGATATTAGTGGAACAGAGTGCTATGTATGTGATTATTTTTAGGAGTTTAATGATTTTTTAAATATAATATTATTTTTCCTATGTTCCAAATTACGCGCACCAATGCATAACTGTGCAATTTATGCCAACAGAATCACTGTAAGTCACTGCCGACCATAACATTAATGGTGCAGCTTTTATTTATTCTCACTGTTTTTATAAAGAATTTTTAGAAGGTTTATATAATTTTTGGAATGATATGTTTTTCTGTGTGTAGAGCGCACATCAGCCAAATGAGAGAAATATTGTGTTTCTCACTTGTAGCAGTGAAACAACATGGGAAAAATTCCTACATAATTTTCCACATAGTTAATTACGAGCGCAACCTGCTATTTATTAAATATTCGATTTTTTAATAAGTCCAGTAGTAGTTGGTATCATGTCCAGTGTTGTGCTAGTATTGTGAGGTTAGGTTAGCAGGGTAACCTAATAGGTTCAATAAGGGACAATTAATTTTGTTTGTAATCAAGTGATGAAACGATGAGTTTACGATGCCATAAGCACCTTGGTGTTACAGTAAAGTGGTTGTATACCGGCGTAAGAATAATATTTATTATTTGAGTAAATAGAATTTGTTAAGCATTGTAAAAGTGTTTTAGCCCTGTTTCACATTATTTGCAATCATAATGAACCATCATTCATATTATTATGTTCAGGAAATTACAATTAGGCATTTTTCATGAGTTGCGCAGGACGAACTGGCCAGTGAGAAGGCAGCCCGCCTAGCGCCAGGCAGTAGTGTAGTCGACTTGGATGTGTGGACGTACGTCGTCGCATCCTCCCGGACCATCATTTTTCTTATTCATGTACCGTATCAATATGTAATTTCAATTATTTCTGGATCCGTTTATTAATTGCTATCCATGGATTGCTCCACACAGTGGCCCACTATGTATTTTACATGTCTGGAGTTTAAGATACCTCGTAATTCTTTATAGACTTCACACCAATTTTGCAGGCCTAGTGTATACTCCGACTATATAGGAACAGATTCTTGTATGTGCCCCGTATGAAGAAATAATTTTAAATAACGCTTGATTATTTTTCAATAGCCGTCATATATTTAATATGGTCGCATCTTGACCACTTAACTTCCATAAGTACGTAATCAGTGAAGGGATTGGGTGTTCTAAAGATTCCACATAAATATTTAGCACAAGCGTATAGAGGGAACTAATAATATTGTACACTAGCCCAGGCATAATAGATATAGTTAGCAGCAACTTCAGAGAATCTACAGTAATGACAGTACATCTGGGGGTCACGTTTAGGGTGAACGGTCCACAACCTAAATTAATATTGTGCTCTACACTGAGGAGATCACTGGCACCTGCCTGGTTAGAAAACCCGACCTACGAATATTACTTCACCTAGACAACCCCCGGATGTCATGACCGCCGAGTACAGCAAATCAGAATGCCCTGTTGCACAGAAATAGATTGCAGTGTGTGTCCAATGCACGAATGACAAGTGGTGTGGCCTTAATGGTGTCTTAGAATCCCGTGTGAATGTCAAAACTGACACATGGAGGATGTTCGTGCCGACTGCAGGCCGTAATTTTGTGTTACAATACGCACACTCTAATAACCTCAAGGGACATCCCGGTGCAGAGTAGGTGCGTCATAATGTTCTAAGGCATTTTCACAGGCTGCGAGTGTCAGGGGAGGTACGTCATTTCGTACATGAATGTACTGCTTGTAACCGATACAAGAGTAGGCGAACAGATGGTATGCAGCAACAACAACCGAGGACTCTGCGCAAGCAATTTGAGACTGTGGCTTTAGTTCTGATGGGCCCTTATGCACGAACGTCAACAGGAAAGAGATTCATAGAAGAAGTAATGGAACTATTTTCAAAATGGTTGGAAGCATACCCAGTGTTGAACGCACAGCTCACACCATGGGTAAAGTAGTAGAGAACGAATTTTTCACTACCTGGGGCAGTGGCGATGCGTGCTATAATTTCATGGGCAAGCGATTGTTGGCAGGGGGTGGTAGTAGTATTGATCTCCCCAATAAATGGGAGAGGCATCTGACCTCCGGGAAAATTTGGATTTCAAGGTGCAAAATGGTGCCATTTAAACATTTTTCGTACCTAAATATAAATTACACTGCTTGTAAAAGTATTAATATTATTTAATAAAATTTGCCCGAGTGAAAAATATTACAATGATACCTTCATCAAACCCAGAACCTTGACCACTTAAAATTACTATTATTTTAATACCCGTCGACAGTGAGGTATTTATATATGGACCAGTTTTATTTGTACAGAAGTGTAGACAGGAAAAAATGATTATTCGTTTGTCTAAAGATGGAAATCAGTTAACGCGAACGAGCAGGAGGCAGGAAAAAACAAAGCAGATAGAGTGCACATCAAAAGAAAAGATTCTTCTCGCACAGTGTGAGGAGAAGAAGCACAGAAGGGGAGGTGTCTAGTGATAGCCTACAGGAGGGAGGCGGCACGAGAGGAAAGGTAGCCGAAGTCATAACAGCCCTGCTGATAACATATTTACCATTATCCTTGCGCCCGTGTAAGTTACCGTTCGTACCTTGCAGCTCTCTTTCACCAAAAATAAACTGATGATTACAATTCAATTCACTTTCGAAGATATAGGGACATATGAGCAGATATTGCGGTGTGTGTACAAAGAGGTGACAGGTGTTTACGATACCCTAATATCCTTGAATTACTAATCAATGTAATTCGACGCACCGACACTGAAAACTGCCACCCAGAGCGATAGTTCGCGCCATAAAGGTTGTCTCGCAACCCGATACAGACGTAATACCCTATATTAGACAACACACATATCCCACAGGCCACATCACTAAATAGCTACAGGAAAATGTGTCATGGAAAGCCGCCTTGTGCTTTCGGAACATGGTATTGATACATTCAAACATGTACATAGTTTTATTGTTCTTATATAGAACATATTTATATCAGCCTTGAAATGAAAATCGAAACAAAAACTGATTATTCAAATTTATTTTTAATTTCATCTAACACAATATTTTGAATTGCTTCTATTTGATAGTTTTGGATATTGCATGAGAGGCCAGAAAATACTGTGGTCTCAAGATGCTGCGACAATACTGGATCACAAGTTGCAATTAAAGCAAGTAACTCAACATAATTGCCGCGGTTTTCTGATTCTTTTGTCTCATCATGACCATGGAAAGGCAGTTCCTGTACACCAAAGAAACAAACAACATCTATCAAAGTCTTCAAAACTTCTCTGTTACTTTAAACTTTTTCAGTATGTCTTTGTGTGATTAAATGTTTGTATCTATCTACTCTATTTTTACCAAATTCTTTAAGAGACAAAAACGAATATATATGAACTTCAGAACGCTCGTGTTTTTGAACAGCATTGCACAAATTGTTAAGGTCAGAATACCCAGTTGCAGTCCACGTGTTAACATCCTTTGAAAACAATAAACATGGCCAACAAAACAGTTTGTTTAGGCTGTTACATCCAGCTAGCCACAAGTGTTTCTGATAAACTTTTTTTTTTGGAAATGGCATGCAAAATTACCTTTTTGCCCATTATCGTGATCGTAAGTTCAGGTGTCGGCTTACCCTATTTTATGATGTCACATCTTTCCTGAAAAGTGAAAGCACTGCTGGAAAAATGCTTCACTCGTAATCCCCACACACCACACTTACATCCACATGTTTATGTTGAACTCATTCTATCTACTCGGTTCTCAGTTTCACACGGTAGTTTTATAATTTTATTTTATTTATCTTATAATTGCACACACTATGTATAACATTCTCTGCACCAAAACTAAATTAAATAAAATCAATACGATTCGTGTCGTTTACACGAACTTGCCCACACATCGATCTAGTTACTGTAAACTACACGACGCCAACTGCCTGCGGTTAGGCCAGCTCCTGCTATGTCCACGTCAGTTCGGTGAAGAAAGCACTACCATCGTAGCTTCTACCACAGGTTGACGCAGCCATAAGTCCCCGCCCCTTCTCGGGTGGTTTTCCTACCCTGCCACCACTCCATCGGCTGGGAAACCATTGCAAACAGCCTACCTGCTGAAAGCATTACTTACAGCGCTTCCAAACATCTTGGTTTTGCTAGCCAACGAGTTGTTTTCGTATAATGTACAGTATTGTTTCCCGAGTAGAATGTGTAACACATTAGTGAAAAGTTACCTTAAAGTAAATATAAGTGAGAATTTAATATTTATTTTAAATATAACATTGTCAGGTAAATATCTGGGCAAGCACTGCATTCCATGCTCGTCCTAACAAGACGCCACTGAGCTGGGGCTACCCACACACTCCGTTAAGCAACAACGTGACCCTTTTCACGGGCCGTGTGTGGCGGGACATGTGCGAGACATCACCTTGTCTGTTTACCATCAACGTGCCAATCCGACCAAATGCTGCAATTGCGAGTTAAAAACTGAGCTGTGTTTGCGTGTAGGTAACAATCATGCCAGTAGAATAAAAAATAGTATGTTGACGGCAATCTGCATCCGGCATAGGATTCGGATTCGCCTGCCCGCCATCTTGTTATGTCAACCAATGCCATCATGGATGCCATTGACTTTGACCTTTGATCCCAGTGACCTCTGACCCAAAAAATAGCGGAAATATTCTAAAAAGATTCTAAAAAATATAACAAAACTATAATTAAAAATTATTTAAAAATTCAAAATCGAAATAAACATTTATAAAAAATTTACTCATAAAATTTAATTAAAAATTTGTTTAAAAATGTTTTTAATCTTTTTAAAATTTATTTCTATAAAATTTTATTTAAAAATCTCTTGATTAAAAATTATTTAACCACACTGGCCATTTCCCCTTTTCTCCCTCAATTTTTTCTCAAGAATTCTTTTAAAATTGTTAAAAAAAAATTCTTTTCAAAAAGTATTAAACCCCAAAGGACATTTTTCCATTTTCTCTTAGAAATTTCCCATTTGCCCTTAAAATTTCCCTTAAGAATATTTTATTAAGAAAATATTTAAATTAATAACTTGCAGTTCCAGAGGTCTCCCCCGCACCGCCAATTACTCATATCTGTTCGAATCCAGCACACAACTGACTCCCTCACTTCCTCCTCCACTCCCCTTGCTGTACTCATTCCACAATCTAGATATGTTCATTCGTAATTTGTTTACATTTTACTGCAGATTAACTCTCGCATTCACTCAACTGCCATCTTTGTTTATACATTATTACTGGCCACCATATTTGTTTTTTTTTTCGTACATCATTTGTTTATTTATGTTACTGGAGGCTGCAATGTTGAGAGGTTGCCACCTTGCTAGGAGCAGTCATCCATGATTTTTTATTTTAACTTGTTTTATAGTTTGTGTCTTACCTTCGTGCGACAACCACATTATATATCATATATTTACATCACCTATGTACTACCACCAGGTGACAGCCATATTTGTTTATGTGTTTAAAGTTTGGGTTGCACTGTCGACACCCGCCAATATTTTTCATTGGCTAATTAGTATTTAGTCGACAGGCCTCCATTACCTTTGATTCATCAATTACTTACTTTAGTTCGACTCTCACTATGATAGATTATATTTTTCAACACACATATGTAGTATCGATTATGTCACCTGATATTGGCCTGTACCGAATTGTAACATTGACCAGTCCTGCAAAGTACTTAAATTTTTTTTTATATATTCTTATGTATAAAGCGTAGCGCCTCCAGAGGTTCTGGTGGTGTGTTCAGGTCCCACCTGAGAGCAGATGGTAAACGGGAACTGACGATGTGACCGGCACCACGTTCGTTGTAGAGAACGTTTGTTGAGGGGGGTCGTATGGCTGACGGCTTACGGCGACTCTGGATATGAGGTCAATATGAAGGAGAGCTGAGTGAATTTGTCCGTAATATTTCATAAAGGCAAAATATTGCCTGTGGTCGAAGCTGTCAGCCACTTTGCACGCCTATATTACCATTGAATTCACCCTGCTTGATGGAGGCAGGCCCCGTAAATGCAAAAAATACACTTATATACACTTTTATATTTGAAGGCTGCTATTAGGGTGTGGTACCCCATGAACTCACGAGAGATAAAAGTAATAAAACACATCTAATTGTGGTATGACTGTTTTATTACTGTAAAGGTACAATGAAATGGTACTGCACTGCTTAATGTCCACCTTAGTTAAGCAGACCTGGCATTCTGGACCTGCCGGTGGTCGCTACTGCTGAAAATATAAGGCGTAGGCCTTAGGTTGTAATTTTGTGAAATGAATCCCGCAAATGAAGTCCTGGTATGTTATGTCAGGATGCAGAGAGACCTCCCCTCGGCTAAATAAAAGTACTAAAAGACTCTTGAATTACGTTAACTATGGATATGAAGAAAAACGCAGCCAATGTTGAATTGCAGAGTGGGGTACGTGGAGGTTACCGTCTGCCCTGTCGGTTGTGCTGAAGTCTAACTATTGATTAGGCGTCGGTTTCGCAGCACATCCGACGAATCTGGCACCAAAATGAAAACCTTAAAAAAACTGAACTCAATGAATAACATGATAAGTGAAATTGATGTTGTGCACACATAATTAAGATTGCTAAACTAAAACACATTGGTTACATACTCGTGAATGCCGGAATACGCAGTGGTGCTTACCCCAATATTTCCCTCCAATGACTGTTGCGTATAATGGTCATGGCTTCACAGGGCACACTCGTTTAGGTCACATATCCCTTCATCATGAGAGTTACCAGCGGCCACGCGTTATATGGTGGCAAGAAAAGTATAATGCCATTCTTGTCGACCTGCACTGATCGAGACCGCGAGCTAATGTCGATCGGTCGAGTGTTGCTGTGTGGTTGATGCACCTGCGATGGAACAAATGGGCACAAGGGATACGTGGACATCAGTAATACGTCAAATTCTCCCCTCTCTGGTGGCTGTTTGGTCCTCGCAGACACGCAAGGGACTGCCTTGCCAGTAGGCACAACAGGATGTCGGCGGTCGCAGCTGGTAGCGGGGCCTCAGGTTGTAAGGCCCGTGATGAGGCTGTGCTGCTCTGCCTGCCGATGCTCCAGGACGATGACCTTGCTGATGGTGAAAAGCCGCTGCCTGTGCCGCCGAAAGGGGTTGTTCCCATCGCAAGTGGTGCACGCCGGCCGATGTTTATTCTGGCATTTGGAGCGGCAGGAAGGGGTTGAGGTATGCTCTTCCATCGACTCGTCGTCGCTGCTGCTGATGCTGTCACTGCTCTATGGACCCCACCATGCTCCTTCTTCTGGTGAGGGGAAAGGTATGCTGTCCCTTGCTGGACTTGACGCTCCTTCTGTTGAACAATCCCCTGCGCCCTTGATGCGGTCCTCTAATGCGAGGTCAGTCAGTATCATAGTCTTCGTTGGCATCGAGGCGAAGGTGCAGCTTCCCTGTGGGCTGATCGGGCCCGCAGTTGTCCCCACTGACTCGCTTTGTGCGACGTCTTCCAAAGACAGTGTCTCTATACTGAGTGTCATGACTCTCTGGTCTGGCTCACCTGCGATGTTGATGTTATGTGTTTGAGATGGTGTAACCTCTTCCTCTTGCTCATCTTCTTCGCCTGCCAAACTTATGGGCATATCATTATTGGGTGTGGCAGTGGGAAAAGGTGCTGAAGAGCACTCCCATTTGTGCATGAGCTTGCCTCTGCTTCCCTATAGGGGATTCTGATACCTACTCTTGCCATTGGGCCCTTCCTCTTACTCAGGAGTTTCTATACTGGGTGCCTGTATGGGTAGGCCAAGGTTGTCGTGGTGTACAGCCACCTTGTACCTGCTGCTGACCTTGATGAGATAAGTTGTATACTCCAGCGCTTTTACAACATGTGGTCCGCTGCACTTAGGGGCAAACCCTGCTCAAAAATTGCGGTTTGCCCTGTTCAGCCTGTGCTTGCGGACGGTAACATGTTATCTAGGCATTAGCCTCTTTGGTGGGCGGGATGCTGCTGGTGCCCTACGTCCTATGTACCTTTCCTGGTGAATGCGTGCGTTTTCCATGTCTTGCTCCCGGCACTGTCACCAGCCTGCATCACTTTCTGTTGTGTCGCTTTTTGCCTGACGGATTCTGAATTCTCCAGGGAGGGGCAGATCCCTTCCCTGTGGATTGGCGGCTGGTGATTGACCTGTGGCTAGGTTCACCCTCCGTCTGATTGTGGACAAGGCCGCGGGCAGATATTCAGCCCAACTTGCGTGGTTTGTTTGTACCTGCAGGCGCAACTAAATCTTGAATTCTTGTTTCTTCCTCTCAGTTGGGTTGACCTGCAGGTAGTACACGGCCATTGTATGATGCTGGACTACCTACCTGGTACACAATCCTCTCCAATAATTCCCTGTAAACTGGGTACCATTGTCGGTTAACAGGGTGAGTGGGTAGCCCCATCGGGTATAGAATTCAGTCTCCAGTACACGGGCTATGTTGCATGCCCGTGCACTGTAAATAGGGTATGCATCCGTCCACCTTGAGAATGAGTCACTCACCAAAAGAATAAACCTCTTGCCAATATATGGCCCCATCAGGTCCAGCGAGATAGATTCCAATAGCTCCTGTGGCTTCCGTGGTTGTTGTTGTGTTACTCCATCTGCTCTCCTACTCTTGCCGAGGTTAGACATTGCTAGATGTCTCTGGTAACGCCGGGCCAGTGGAAATGGTTCTGCACATTTCTTGTGGTTTGTGATGTGCTAGGGTAGCCTGCAAATTGTGCATTATGTGCATGATCTAGCACTTGTGCTCGTGCACTTTAGGGCATGTAGAGCTTCCAGGTTGCTTCAGTGCGACGCAGTCGTGTCTCGATGCACGTGCCATTCATTTGCCACCACTCCTGTTCACCCTGCATGATGGAAGTGATACGACTTTGTGTCTCTGTGCACTGCAGTTGTGCTGTTAAAACAATGTCCTGCAAGTCGTCGATTTTGAGTTCGTCTTCCTCGGGAGCCTCGATGATGGCACAGCTCACGCGGTCCTCGCCAGTTGTTGGTTGTGGTAGGGGGAAGTAGGTCGTTCCACTCCTCTTGGTCCACCGCTACCATTTTACCTGGCAAGCGCGAGAGCACGTCTGCTAATTGATTCTCAGCTCCCAGTATGTTCCCCACCTCGAAATCGTATGCTTGGAGGAGTGCCCAGCTTGCTAACTTACTCCTGGCCTCTTTCATGGTGTGAAGCCAGAGTAAGCACTAGTTGTAGGTTCGTAGTGAGGACCATTGGTACTCTGGGTATTCCCTGTACCATTTCACAGCCCACACTACGGCGAGCCACTCTCACTCGTTCACATCGTACCTACCTTCAGTTGCCCCGAACTTTGCACACCTGTATTCAATGATGCGCATCTCTTGGTTATCCCAAATCTGTTAGAGAACTGCTCCGAGCCCTTCTCACTTGCACCTGTCTGAAAAAATAAATGGCGACTTGGGTCGTGTCGAGCCAATGTCTTGCACTCCCTGAATTTGTTCTTGATCTCTTGAAAACTTACTTTATGTTTCGCTGTCCACACATAATTTATGTTGGGTGACATGTCAGTGAGTGGTGCGGTTATGGTTGCAAGATCCTGTATTTTTTCCCGCAGCCAGTTCACTAAAGTGAAGAATTTCCTCAGTTGTTTCCTTGTTTGTGGCAACCCATAGTCGTTAATGAGGGTCAAATGCTCTTCTGTCGGGCGACTTCCGTGTTCATCGACTATGTGCCCAAGAAACTATATGCATGGGTGGCCAATGTGACACTTGTAATTCGCACATTACAACTTATTGACGGCTAGTCTCGCCTAAACTAGTGACAGGTGTTGGATATGATCATCCCAGGTTTCGGACCAGATGACCACGTCATCCAGGTACACGAGGGCAATATCTCCAATGTACCCATCAAGCACCTGGACCATCATCTTTTGAAAAGTTGCCGGTGCGCACTTCAAGCCGAAGGGCATTGCACAGAAGTGGAACCTTCTTCCATCTGGGGTTGTTAAACGCAATTTTGTGATGGTCTGCAGGTTTTATTGCCACCTGCCTGTACTCGCTGCGCAGGTTCAATGATACCATGACCTTAGCCTTGCCCAAGGTATGCAATGCATCCTTGACACTTATGTAGGGGAGAGGGTCGCTCAGTGCGATTTGATAGATTGCTCTGAAATCCACACAGAAGTGCCATGTCCCATCCTTCTTGGGTGCCAAGGTGAATGTGCTATTGTAGTGGCTGCGAGTGAGTTCAATCACACCCTCAGATAGCATTTCTTTAATCTGCTCTTTAATGATGGCGCATTGATGCGGCTGATAATGTTTGGGTCCAGAGTAGATCGGCCGGTCATGGTCTCCTGCCGCAAATACTTCGCATCGTTCATCCAGTATGCGTTGCACCAGCTCCCTGTATTCCGGACGGACTGAATGTTCGAGTTCGTCTAGTTGCACTCTGGGCTCATTACCAGTGGGTCGGGATTCGTTGTCGTACACCGTTAGCCTTTCCTTCAGGCCGAAATGGATCCTAGTTGCAGCTCACTCAACAATGGCCTTTTGTTCGCTGAGCCAGGGGCTACCCAAGATGGCATCCTCCTGTAGGTCTGCAGACACAAGGGCTGGGTGATGGTGTCCATATCTCTAATTCGGATGGTAATCAGTGTCTCTGCCAATGATTCCCTCGTTTTCTACTTTGTTGCGAGGTGTAGTACCTGTGTACTCGGTATAATCTCACTTGTGTCCACGAATCCGATGCGCACTAAATTATGAATTACTGCTGTATTTATTAATGCATTTCATGGTTGCTGATTTAAATGTACTGCAATTCTAATAATTCGGT
This sequence comes from Dryococelus australis, assembly GCA_029891345.1. Classification (NCBI taxonomy): domain Eukaryota; kingdom Metazoa; phylum Arthropoda; class Insecta; order Phasmatodea; family Phasmatidae; genus Dryococelus; species Dryococelus australis. Next base: position 89,371,412 of record CM057004.1, on the reverse strand, counting down.
TTTGTATTTTACTGATCTGCTGTATGCTTGGTTGCTGACTTCCGATTCCTGCCTCCCCTACTTGTTGAGGAGGCTTTGTACCTCCGGGGCCCTTTGCCCTGGGATAGTGAGCGTCCGGCTCGCCTACCCAACGGTCCATTTCCCGTCGGTGGTTTGTTATTGTTCTGCAGTTGGTTGCGTTTTGGGCACTGACTGTGCCAATGCATTCTGCCTTCTCCCTTGCAATATTGGCACGCAAAAGGCGGCTCATGTGGGACTCCTACCATGCCCGTGGTTGCTAACGTCTGTGCTGCCATACTTGGTTCGCTGTATGTTCTTGTCCGGAACGCACCTGCTCCTACGACCTTGTTCACTGCCGGTTGCTCCTCTGTCCACTCCCTCTGCTCTGTGTCTATTCTCCAGCACGAATGGTACCCATCACCCTCTCTATTCCTGGTGTACGCAGGCTTCAAGATCAAACATTGTGTTGTAATGAGACTAGCCATCAGCCGCTCCTCGCGGGGGGAGGGGTATATTTAATGTTTCTCACTGCGCCTATTTTCCGGCTGATAACACGTGTTCCAGAAGCGTGCATGAAGCAAGTTATTTCCCAGTATACTGCTTGCTTTGAAACAGAAAATTACCTGGAAAAGTTTCTTGAAAATTAGTTGTGGGCTCTTGACTTATGATTGTCGCGCAACAGCTTCGAAAATCTTTGCAAATATGCTCTTGATAAATTAATGTAAAATTTTGTTGACTTTTGAAAGTCCGTGAAAAATCCTTAATTTTTTAAATAATTTTTGAAATGATCAAAAATGTTTTAAAAATGGATTTAATTGACCATTGCACTTTAAGTTCGTTACAATACAAAGGAAAACACTGAAAAATTAATTGTTTATTTTGAAAAAGTTTGAAAATTTTATTACTGAAAATTGCTGCAAAATTTTCCGGAAAAGTTCCGGAAATAATGAAATTAAATTTTGATTGCTTTTGTTTCATAATTGCTGACTGGTATTGCTTCAAAATACCGTTTTTATTTGTTGCAATACCTGTTGCCAATTTCTGTACACATTGATAACGCCTCGTGCATTTGTTTACAACACACTCTCGCACCTACTTTTGCCATGCTGTGTTGTATGCAGGAACACTTTTACATTTAATTTACACTTGCAGTGTTGAGTGGGTGTGTTCGATTTGCATCTGTTTTGGCTTACAGAGGTGTATATTGCATTATGCGTTGTCAAGTCTAACCAGTGTATGTTTACAAAAGTTAAAATGTCTGATGACATTGCAAGTAAACAACCCAGATTAGTGGATTGTTTTGACAGATGCAGTCCCTCACTAGACGTCAGTTGATGTATGTTATTTCCCACTCGATGCACTGTACGTCTGTTAACGTAACACATATGCACTCTACAGTGAAATAAAATCTGACAACTTGACCAATTAATATTTGTACAATTAGTGTGACAAATAAAAACATGAACCCTTGATTTTATCATTGTTGGGTGTAGTGTTGACCGTACGTTCTTAATTGCATTGTTATAGAGATGTGCTTTAATATCTCACGTTACTCACAAATGACTGTAGCTGTTCGTTGTGAAGCACTGCCGCACTGTTACATTTGTCGCATAGCCTGTTGTTCACGTGTTGCATCGAGCAGACTTCCGATGTGTTGTTGATGCTCTCCTGCACTCCGATGTTCTACTATTGTTTGATTCGCACATATTACGCAAACCACATATGTAGGAATGTGGCTTGCTATAGACTGATGTTTTATTCGCCCGAGTTGGGAAATCCACTTGACATGTTGCGTCTCCAGAGGTGTTGGTGGTGTGTTCGTGTCCCACCTGAGAGCAAGTGGGGAACAGGCACTGATTATGTGCCTGGCGCCACTTTCGGTGTAGAGAACAATTGTTGATGAGGGTCGTACGGCCGACGGCCTATGGCGATTCCGGATACGCAGTCAATATGAAGGAGAGCTGAGTGAATTTATCCGTTATACTACGTAAAGGTAAAATATTGCCTGTGGGAAAAGCTGTTGGCCACTTCGCACGCCCATATTACCACTGAATTTACCCTGCTTGTGGTAGGCAGGCACCATAAATGCAAAACATACACTGAAATACACTTGTAAATTTAAAGGCTGCTATTAGGGCACAGTACCCCATGTATTCAGGAGAGTTAAAAGCAATAAAACATGTCTAATTATGGTATGATTGTTTTATTACCGTAAAGGTACAATGGAATGTTACTGCACTTCTTAATGCCCACCTTAGCAAATCCTCACATACAAATGTTTTCTCCTCTTATTTTTAAGTTGTTGATGATTGAATAATTTCCTTACTTGTGCTGTGGGATACCCGGGCTACCCACACGCCCATACACAACAATTATTAGTTATTACACCGATATGTGACCATTTAAATGTACTTTGCACACTAGATTCAGGTTAGATAAAATTGGCGGGAGAAGGCCCATACCTGAAATGACTTGCGGCGAACTCCAATAAAGAACACATGGAAAACCTTCAGTGCTAACAATTTATTGAGTTCCTAATTACATCTCCGTAAGAGAAAACTTACATTGTGGCAGCTGTAAAACAATCAGCTTAGGCAAAACTGTTAAAAGATGCTAGGTCACATAAACTATACTTGGTGCAAAGAAAGCTTACCCAGGCGATGCAAACCCTGGGTAGGTGCAAAGGGTGGTAAAAGTCTCGGGCAGCTAAACGAAGAAGGTTCCGATAATTTAATAGTTATTGCAGTGAAATTATTAGTCCAACATGGAGATGGCTGTACCAGCACCCAAAACACAAGTCCCAACGTGACGTGTCACACCCCTCACGAAGACAAACTATTATTGCCCCCCCATGTGCGTGGTACTGGCCAGCTAGGTGGCATGCACCCTGCACTGCACTACTTTCTTGCACTCAATGTTTGCATTCTAGATTCGTACCCTGTGTGCTGGTTGTTACACATCAAATAAACCCTGTGGTTAATATTCAATATTACATAACATTACAGTAGCGTGGATTATGTGGTGATGAAACACATTAATTATTTTACAAAAAGGACACTTACAGAGCACTGGGGGCTTCGGGGCTGCCAAGTCTGGTGTCTATTAATTATGTCCCCTTGTGTGCACTCACCTTGCCCTTTTAATGCTGAAATTAAGAAGTAAGAAAATTGAAGGGATTACTTTTATATCCCTGTGCCGCTCATGTGGTCACAGCTTGCTCTGCTCTGCTCTTGTACCGTTCCTTCCTTCACTGCACTGCACGTGCGCTCGTAAAATGCGCACACATACTGCATGTCCGAATCTGGTGTGGTAGGCAAACGGGTTAAGGGAAGGGGGTTCGTGGGAACACGTCGGTTGTTTCTTTGGTTCAGTGCTAAGATTATCAAAGTGTCTGTAATTTTCGTTAGAAAATAGCATGTTCTTAAAATTTTTACAAAGACTGGATCTTCAACACTTATGCAACTTCTGTTTTTGATAGGTGCTTGGACTTATAATTGGAGACATGAATGTATCAATATTGGCAGTAAAATGTGTAACTTTATATATAAATTATGAAGTTCACACTGCCTTAGTTCTGACCAATGTGGTTATTACATGTATTTAAACAAAAATAGTTGAATTAGGCTTATAACAATATCACAGATGGAACAGAAGGAAAGATGTAAGTATTGTGTGCAATCTGAGTATTTTCTTTACAAGACCACTCGTGCTACATAGGAGGAAAGGGTACAATTAATACATGAATCTGAACATAAAATTAAGCTGTAGTATAAACTATACATGTGTGTATGTATGAGTGTGTGTGTATATATATATATATATATATATATATATATATATATATATATATATATATATATATATATATACACACACACACACATGCACACATACATACCTTTCATAAAATTTACATTGCACTTTTCAGATGTAGTGTTGGCAAATAAAGCCTGTTAAGCCTCTTACTTCCAAGAATTCTGCAATCGTTGTAAAAGTGGCTATTACATTCAAAATAATTATTGTACATTTCTAGATTATCTAAACGAACAATTTCTTATGTGCCACTCTCTTCACCAAATCGCAAAATAAAACATTATTGATAAATCTGTGATTTTATGTTCCAATCACATGAATACACCCAAGATAACAGTATTTACAATTAGGCATCCTGATTGAATAAAAATTAACCTGAAAATACAAAATTCACAAAACCAAAACAATATTTCTTCCCTTAAGTACATTATGTCCCAATATGTCTCATTGAGTTGATTCCCTATGGTGTATATAACAACATGTATTGACGTCAGTTGCTTCCCCCAAGCCCGTTTACCCGCCGACGCCGGTGGCCGCTGCAGGGAGAAGCACTCTACGGGCGCTCATGCGCACCAGTTAGAAAAGTCTCGCATTGGTTGCATGGGTATTGCTATTCCACCAGTGGTGAACAGTGGTCACCAGAGTGCCCGCGCAAGAAAAAGCAGGTGCAGACCAGTGTTGGAAAGTGCAGTGCAGACACGTGCGCCCCTGCGGATGTGTTCTGAAAGTAGAACCTTTGAAATCAGGTATGTGGTAATTGTCAAGTAATTACAAGACGCTCAAGGACAGACGTCCACGCGACAAGTCTGCAAGGAGCCATAGCATACTTTAAGCACCCTACGGGTCAAAGTGTATATGTTCCCATTTTCTTGTTATTCCATTTTCGAGTGTCTCACACCATTTCACTTCACACAGTGTCTTATGCTCAGTAAAGGGTTTGTGTAGCTTCTGTAATTAATTATGCAAAAATTATGTGTTTTTAAGAAACGTGTGTATGTTTCTGCAGGATTTGTGTGTGTAGGGAAGTAGTTCGCATGTCCCACAGGCCCGCCCAAACTGGCCAGCATGCCACGGTCAAAGAGTTAGTCATTCTACCGTGTCTTGACGAGTTGGACATGTGGACCGATGGGGTGGCATTTCGCGCGCTTGGGCGCCACTGAAAATTTTAAACCAATAACTTCTCAGCAATAGACTCATAGTTTACCAGAACATTGTGTACTTTCGCCGCCCAAGATTCTCCACTCCTCCCTTCTCATGGAATATCATTGCCTGGGAAGGCTTTATTTTTCACCTTAATTAATTGTGGCCACGTGCCTTTTGTATAAGTGTTTTTCAATGTATTTCAGTGTTTTTATCTTTGTGTAACTAAATATGGGTGTGTGAGCCGCCCTGAGTTCTCACTGAATAGAGAGCATAGTATAGGTAAAGTATTTTTTTTGTTACGGCGGATGGAGCACTGGCAGGACATGGTCCATTGGCCGTCGGCACACAACCCGGAGCAGAGGAGTCGGATCTACTGCAACTAGTTGGTATTGTCCCCTGCAATACCTGGTGCCCACAATCTGTCAGCAGAAGTTTTGGTGAGAAACTACAATACATTACCAACCCAACTGCCAACCTTAATAGTACACCTTATTCTCCACTACCTACCATCAAATGTTGCTGAACTTAGGGGCTATGTCCTTCCACTAAAACTCCTGTTTAAAAACCCCGCTAAAGTATTTTTGCAGAATGTTTCTAAATTTTCCACAATTTTCAAAGTTCTATATCTGTTATTTCCCATTTATCCTGATCTACGCTAACACCAACAAGGCATTAAGAGGAAGAACGATTGTGTCCAACCGGAGGTGTGTAATACCGTCATGACGATCCAGGATGCTGGAAAGACAATGCAAGTTGTCAATGAAGAAAAGCGCACACAAATTGAGAAAGTGCCACCATCAAGGCAACCACAAGGAGGCAACGAGAAGGGTAGCAGACAGCAGCCTATTTGGAGCACCACTGTGACATCAGCAACGTGCCCGCTAGGTGCTCAGCAAGTCAAAGCATTTCAACATATCCCCCTGCTCCACCAGCATCGTGTGTGCTCGAGGAGGACGAGGAAGAGGACGGTAGGTATGAGAAATGAAAATCTCCTCCTACCCGTGCTACCAGCTGGGCCAGCGATCTGCTGTAAGCTACACCGACCATTGGCCCCTATATCGCGCCATACTCGAGCAGGCCTTCCGCACCATGACATCACCTGCACCGCACCTCGACATCACCCATGCCACATCGGCTCTTCCGCGACACGTGGACTTGTAGTAAATACCATGGCTGGCCAGAACGACAGCAACACACCTGCGCTGTTGTATCCGCAGTGCCTATGGCTATGACCCAGGACTAGATCGCCAGGTACAAAGAACTGTCAGTGCAATCATAACTCCAGCCTAGCACTTATCCACGTCGCAATCAAATGCGCTAGTAATGAACAGCAGGACATTGAAATGGAATTACCACAAGTTAGTACAGACATTTCGGACATAAATGCATCTAATTGGTGTCATGATCTAATTTGTGTGGGTCATGATGCGCCACTTCTAAAATGTAAACATTGTAACCATTGGTATCATCACGCATGCATGAACACTAGAGAACAGGGAATAATACGCATACTATTGTTTTCCTGCAAAAATTGCAACTCACCACCAATTAAGCAGGATAATTTCTTTGTAGAACTGCAATGGATAAACGCATGCGAACGAACGGATTGCAAGGGATTAATGAACGGAGGAATACAGCACTTAAAAAAATGCAACATCAGGGCACACCACAAGTGCCAAACCGAAGAGGAACAGGCAATGGCAGATGGTGAGTAATTTACGTGTCGGGATTGCACGACTATCAGGGAGGCAAGGTCCACAGTGTCACTAATTCAGAATACGAATGTGGTAACTGCAAGATCTCCAGTGCCAGCAGTGCAACCCACACCGACGACAACAGTTCCATTCGCACATCGATTACAATTGGCTGAAACACCTATGTTCTGCAATCACAAGCAAGTTTTTCCACACTGGACTACACGAATTTTTCGGCAGTTCTACCCAGTACAAAGCAATTTTTGCCAACTTCAACGAATGTAAGCACAGCAATAGAAAACATAAACAAAGTCATAGAGACGATAACTAGTCCCTGCAGCAGACCGGATATGCATTTCAGACCTACAGCTACTTGCTTCCAGACTTTACCAACTATTTCTGGCAAACTGATGGAAGATCCCTCAACTTGTGTGAGTGACTGCACTACACACCTGCAGCACTGTGGTGTTTCGGAGGATGAATGGCCAGGCTGTGTAGGCAAACAGATCGAAGGGGAAGCGAAGCAGTGGTGGAAATCAATAAACCACTACGGCCTCGCCTGGGTGGAGTTTCTCCACACATTCCATTGCAGGTTTGGAGGTACGTTCACATTCATACAGGCCCAGAGCAAATTGACTTTGCAGCAGCAACAGGAAAGGGATACCCTAAAGGCCTTTATCAATCACAAGATAACCCTGATGAAGCATTTTCGCCCCAAACTGGCAGAATTAGAAGTCCTGGAAGTTATCACAGAGATTGCCTTGCCCGAATACAGATTGGTCCTAGTCCCGCTGCACAATAGCGGATTACAGGAGGTAATTAGAGCTACTATAATTCTGGAATGGAACACGTGTACACCGCGATGTGACACAGGGGGCACACGTGAGCCCCATGGGGTGCACGACTATGGGGAACTTCCGCAGAGGACAATACCAGGAAAATCGACCAGATTTTCAGGAGAGAAAAAACAAACAACCACGAGTGTGCAACTTGAACAGTTTCCAGAACCGTTCATGGAGCGGTAACAGTGTGCAACACACGAGCGTGTCTCAGGGCACGAACAGGTTCGTCTGGTGGGATTGGCACCAGCCACCCCCGTGGTCGTGTCGATATTTCCCAGGGCGGCTATATCATTGACTGGACAACTGGAACAGTGGAACAGTCAACAATACATAACAGCGGGGAAACGGGTTGCAGGGGTAAGGCCGACTGACATGAGGTGTGACCCTCCCCAGGACAACAGCATGATAACACCTCAGCAAGCCCTCATCAACAAGGTCAGTAGCACAAGTGCTAAGTTCAGAAGAGTTGTTATCCATGTAAATGGTTTATTGTGTCATGCACTCGTAGATACGGCTGCATCCCATAATGTATGTCAGAGTAGTTCGTACCGGACAGCAATTTTGTGAGTGCCTTAGTTAGCCGAACAAAACACAATAGTACAGCCTGCAGACATATCCATTTTGGAGACAAGGAAAGACGAAATGTTTACAATGTCGATAGTCGCAGAACAAAGAATGTACCAGTGGTGAAACTGGCCGAGTTTGGTAGTAGCATACATGTAGAACATAAGTCGCTTTTCAGTACTAGTTAAGGGAGAGGAAACTCGTATTTGCAGATCATGACCCGTGAAGAAGAACCACAGTAGCAGAGCATGCAATACCCTTAACAAAATATGAACCAATTTTTAGCAGACCATGCCGCTATCTTCTTCACCATACCCGAATAATTAAACAGCAGATAGCCAAAATGCTCACAGATGGAGTAATAGAGCCAACTAAGAGCCGGTATAACTCCGCGATAACACTAGCACCGAAAAGGGATGGGATCTGGAAGTTTTGTGTTGACTTCAGGCCCATCAACCAGGTCACATGTAGTGCGATACCACCTTACATCAGTGTCAAGGATGCTTTGAGCTCCTTAGGGAAGGCAAAAATCACGTCATCATTGTACCTACGTAGTGGCTTCTGGCAGATTCCAGTATGCCAGGAAGACTGGGATAAAACAGTTTTCACCATTCCCGATGGTAGGAGGTGCCAGTTTTGAGCCATTCACTTTGGGCCTAAATGTGCTCCAGCGACTTTCCAGAGAATAATGGTCCAAGTATTAGACGGTCTAGTCGGTGAATTTACACTCACCTATTCAGACAATGTTGTTATTTGGTACAAGACATGGGAGGAACAACTGCAAAACCTCTCACTCGTTCTCGAGAGGTTAGAAATTAATGGTCTAACATGTGCAGTAAAGAAGTGACACTTAGGGAAGATGGATTTGGAGTTTTTAGGCCACGTTGTGAGTGAGAAGGGAAATAGGCCGAACAACTGGGGCTAATTTACAGCTAGCAGGCACAGTGCACCCGCAAGCAGCTTAGAAAGTTATTTGGTCTAATCAATTGGCAGTGGGAGCATATTGAGAACTTTGCCATCATCACCGCACCCATCACAGACCTGCCCGCAGTAGCAAGGTACGACCCAGCACGCCACTTAATTCTGCAAATAGAAGCCGGCCAGGAGGGGCTTGGCACCTTGTTACACAAATAAATTGATGAAGGGGAGAAGTGTGCAATCGATTTCGCGAATGCGAAACTGGGTATTATGGAAGGTGCTACGACGTAAATGAGCGAGAATTCCTCGCCATCATCTGGGTAGTGCACAAGTACCGGCCGTATTAAGAGTACGGGAGATTTACATTACGAATGGACAATCGCTCTCTAGTGTGGCTGAGTAGCATGAGGGAAGTCAAGAGCAAGCTAACACGGTGGACCTTATTACTGCAGGTGTACGATTTCAGTATTGAACATGTACCAGATAAAAGTAATGAACTCTCAGACACATAGTCCCGCACACCAAGCGCCACAGTAACGGTAACAGACGAGCTACAATGTGAAGAATTCCAGCCCCCGGTTACACAATAATCGCTCACAGAAACCCGAATCAACCGGATAGTTGTAGCGGAAAAGGAAACACTAGTACCCGATTTGTATCGCGAGGTTGTAGCAGCTCAGGAAAACTGCTAATTCGCATGTGATATGAGAAGGAAGTGTGAACAACAGCACATGGAAGGATGGTGTATGATGGACATTTTATTTGTCCCAGCTTTAATCACTGTGTACGAAATGACGTAAGGCGTTGCACGAAATGTAATTTGTTTAAGATGCGATGAACAAATGCCAACCAACAACAGCAGCGAAGACAACCACGTAAGCCCTTCGAAACTATTGTCTTAGATTTGATGGAATCATTCCCCAAATCTGCCGGGGAAAAAGGTTCATACCGGTTGTGATGGACAGCTTCTCACATTGGATCGAAGTATACCAGATAAACACAGCACGAACGAGACAGATTGCGATGTGTATGCAGGATGAGTTCTTTACATGCTGGGGTTACACCCCAAGAAATCCTAATGGATAACGGGACACAATTTACTGGGAAGTGATGACGAGAGTTGTGCTCGGTCTGGGGATGCGGCACCTGAAAACGGTTATTTATCACCCCGTGTGAACCCCATGGAGAGGCGCTACCAGGAGTTGAGGGTGCAACTCCGGCTCTGTGTGGGTGAGCAACATACCAGCTGGATTCAACTCCTACCCGCCGCGCTCTTCACACTCTGTCGCAGGGTGAATGCTGCCACTGGAAAATCCCCTGGCCAAGTCCTACTAGGCAAAAATATCACGGTTCCCAGTGAAAGAAATTGTCTACATGTTAAAGAAAGTAGTGCGACCGAAACCAGTGGTGTAAGGGAGGTGAGGCACCGCTGCAGGTACAAAGAGAAACTGGAACAGCAATTTCGCTATGCAACTAGGTGGCTACTACAGAGTTAGAAACCACCAGCCACATTAAGACCAGGACAACTTGCATACGTTAAGGCATATCCACAGTCGGCTGCACGTAGAAACTTTTGAATGGGATTAGCACCAAGATGGACTGGGTCACACAGTGTCATACAATCTATTGGTCCGACAGCCTACCTGGTTCGGATAGGGAGGAAATAAATTAGGATACACCGAGACGACAGTCGGGTAGCCACCAAAGACATACCAGAACAGCACAAGCAAGAGACGGAAAATGGCCAGGATGGACAAGGTCACTACAAGAAAACGCAGGAAGCTAGCGAAGGGAAAAGTGATCCCGGACGTCCCGAGGAGGCAAGACAACTAGGGGTCTCAGTCACGCCAACAGCGAACGTAACGAGGTCACGATGTCCACCACGGACAACGACAGAGCAAGGGGAGAGGGAGAAGGTACTCCCAATGAAAATATGGAGCAAGCAGAGGTGGAACAGCACACGGAGGAGATAGACGACCAGGTGCCCCATGACAGCTTAGGTGCTGACGAGCCCCCTGGTGAGGTCACAGCAGGAGAAGGTGGTATGGCACTTCAGGCCAGTATGTCAAGAGAGGATGCATGGTATCTGGTGACGTCCGACATGCAGGTGTTGACAGGAGTGAGCCTGGTAACCGCCGACCGAGCATCCAACAGAACAGGGCCATCAAGTGCAGCTATATGAGCGAGAGAGCTAGGAACAGCACTGACACCAATGCAGGGAGGTACAGAAGGGGAGAAGCTGGCCCTTTTCGTGGAAAAGCCCACTATCAGCACGGCACGAGGGGAAGACCTGGGGTACGGAAACAGGACCGGCCTGCCAGAGGAAAGATACCGGGTCGCAACCGGACTCAGTAGCAGCAGGATGAAAAAGCAGGAGACGAAGCAAACAGTGAGGAAGACAGTGGGAGTAGCTGGTTGGTCAGCTCGACACTGTTCGGACAATCAAAGAAGCGAAGACAGAAACCGAGGGGCTTCACTACATGTGGTGTTGCCACAGCACACCACTGAGTGCAGGCCCAGCAGCAGCAGAACATCTGCAGACTGCCAGCACATAGGGATGCCTACATGCTGCGTCCTCGCCGCAGGGAGCCGAGGAGGTGCTCCTGCTGTGAGTGAGCCGATAGCTGCAAACAGTCTCGAAGGTGGCGGGGGTTTGACATCATTTGCTTCCCCAAGCCCGCCTGCCTGCCACTGCAGAGAGCAGCACTCTATGGGTTCACTTGCACACCAGTTAAGAAGTGTCCCGTTTCGGTTGCATGGGAATTGCTATTCCATGAGTGCGGTGAACAATGGTCACCAGAGCGCTCTTTCAAGAAAGCACAGTGCAGAAATGTGCACCCCTCGCATGTGTTCTGAAAGTAGAACCAGTGAAACCAGGTAAGTGGTAATTATCAAGTAATTACAAGATGCTCTACGACTAACATCCACGCAACAAGTCTGCAAGCAGCCCTAGCATAATTCAAGCACCCTGCGGGCCTAAGTGTAGGTGCTCACATTTTCTTATTTCCATTTTCACCTGCCTCACCCCCTATTTCACTTCACAAAGTGTCTTATGCTTAGTAAACAGTCTGTGTAGCTTATGTAATTAATTATGCAAGAGTTATGTGTTTTTAAGAAACGTGTGTATGTTTCTGCAGGATTTGTGTGTGTAGGAAAGTAGTTCGCACGGCCCGCTGGCCCCCCAAACTGGCCAGCGCACTACGGCGAAAGAGTTAGTCATTCTACCGTGTCTCGAGAATTTTGACATGCGGACTGACGGGATCACGTTTCGCATGCTTGGGTGGCACAGCAAAACTTAAGCTAATCATTTCTCAGCAATATACTGGTGGTTAACAGGAATGTTGTGTACTTTCGCCGCCCAAGATTCTCTACTCCTCCCTTCCCATGGAATAGCATTGTCTGGGAAGGATATATATTTTACCTTAATTAAATTTGTTCACGTGCCGTTTGTATCAGTGTAACCTTACCAGCGGGTTAAGCCCGGTAGAGTTTTTGTCAATTGTTTCCTAGGCGAATGTTTTCAATAAACCACTTTTGAATTAACATGTGGGGTATGCATGTTCATACACGTGCCTATGGTCTATAGAGGCGCGGGCCCCTACATTTCCCACCTTTATTGAGTGTACTATGCAAGTGTTTTCCAATGTATTTCAGAGTGTTTTTATCTTCGTGTTACTAAACATGGGTGTGTGAGTCGCCCTGCGATATCACTGCTTAGAAAGCATAGTACAGGTGAAGTATTTTCTTGTATGACGATGGATGGAGTACCAGAAGGACACTATCCATTGGCTATCGGCACACGACCCAGAGAAGAGGAATCTGCTCTACTGCAACTAGTTGGTATTGCCCCATGCAACACCTGGCACCCACAAACTGGCTGCAGAAGATTTGGTGATAAACTACAGTACATTACCTACCTAACTGTCAATGTTAAAAGTAAACCATTTTGCTCCAATACATATCGCCAGTATTTTGAAATAATATAAATGATTCATTCCTGCAATTGAAAATAAATTTAAAATGTGTAAATTTAATTTTTTATTACAAGCACTATACTATAAAAATATATTCAGAACACATTTAAGTAGTGTGTTTAACATGTATACACAAATATTTTTTAGTGTATACAGCATTTATTTAAATTTAAATTTCATCATAAAATTGAGTAGAAGTTGGCAGTACGAATTCAAACTTCCCGCCCCTGCGGATTGACGTGTGCAACGTGCACCCACCCCTAAGACCGTTTGTCCAGCTGTAGCCTGCAATGCCTCCATAGCAGGGCTGCACACTCTGCGCCGAGTAGAGTGTGCGCCCGGTCGCTTGAGCGATCAGGCACAAAGCAAGTGCAAGGGCATGCCGGTGCATAGCAGCGAGTGGTTGCCATGGTGACTAGAGATGCCATGGAGGATGAAATTGGCTGACTATTTTTGGACATAAATACCAAGACCTAATTAAGACATTGTTGTTATTATGATTAAAGAATTATTGATTGTTTTGTTTTTATTTGTAAGTAATTGTTTACAGTGCAATTTTTAAGTGTCGTTATTTATTTCATCATTCACCTAGTGTTCTGTCCATTCTATTCACGAGAGTTTTGTATTGCAGGATTATTTTTCTGGTTTGTTTGAATACTAGCATGTTGCAAGGGCAGGAAATGCAAGTTATGTTATAAAGTAGTATCGTTTTGGTGTGTGGGTAAACTGAGGCGATTCTGCGCATCGAGTGGGAAGTCAGTTAGCATGTAGCAACCAATGGAGGTGGAGTGCGGGTCATGAACTCTGGCATTTTCCTGCGCACGCCAGGCGGCCTTCAATACTTTGCATCTGGACATTAACTATAATAGATTCTAATAATCTCGGAACCTTATTTTCATCATCAGCCATCTAGTAAACTACCTCCTCTCCCCGCAGGAATAGAATTGCCCCAAGGAGCTTAAGTTTTCCATAACCATTATTTGTCGCAAGATATCTATCTTAGCAGTTTTACCACATGGCCGGTCAGAATATCCAAAGTGTTTCATGTAAAGTGCCCTCGTAGAATGGAGTGTAATTAATCGTAATCAATAAGTATGTGAACTGAATGGTACGTACATTATTTATGGTCGCATCATGTGTGTCATGGGAAGAGCCCTTACAATACCCGCTCACTAAGTTTACGTAAGTTGTTTAATTTGCGAGTGTTCATAAGTATTGTTCCGTATTGTATGGGCGTATGGTAGGCCCTGACAGCCCATGAACGTGCATTTTAATAGTTAGATATTATTTATGCCAAGATCAACAATGGTATGTAGCCGATTGATGGGCTACTGTTTAGCAAGCATCATTTATCTGTAGCAGAAATCAACAGGGCAGAAGCCAAGAGGGCGAGCAGATTGGTCCGGGCGTACAGCATGAAACCCCGAGGTTAAGAATCTACATTGACGTCACCTTTACGGCATCTGGCGCCAACTGGGTATAATCACATCCTAGACCTCACCATCACTGCCCCATAAAACCTCATTTAACCCTTTTCTCGACACCATAAGGCATCATGATATAGTTCACACCACTGCAACCGAGCTCTAGTAACACGGGTTCTGATGACCTGCTGAGAGTTGGTCTTCTATAACTAATCTCTTTTCTATTGTTGCAACTAAATACATGACACTATTGTGGAACCAGCTTAAAGCCACTATCATACTGTCAAATTTTTCTGTCAAACTGCTTCCAATAAGTTTGGCCAAATAAAGTTGGACAGTTATGACATTATTGAAACATCATAAACACCGCCATATTTGTCAGAAAAAGTTGGATGGCTTCAGTTTCCATCAAACATTTGAAAATTGGACCGGTTCTAAAATTTGTTTGATTTTTGAAGGTCTCAGGTAATCAGAAGCATGCATAACAAAAATGGAAGCCAAGAAATTAAATATAACTAATAATTGCTGGAAACGAAGTAAATAATGTAGATAATTTATTTAGAAGCTGTCAGGGAATGAATGTTATTTTAAATGATTATTGCTCATAATATTCTAAACTCAGAAGCATTAAATTTCATTGTGCAGAAAACATCCTCACTACTATATAAATGGGAAAGTGTGTTTGTTTGGCATTCTTTCGTGTCAAAACAGAGCAACAGATTGACGTGATTTTTTGCACAGATGTTGTTGAAGGGTGGGAGAGTGAGATAGTTTACATTTAATCCCAGAAAACTATCTCATTTCCTTAAGAAAAATTCTTATTGTTATTTTATCTCATTCCTTCAGGAAAATTCTTATTGTAATTTTAGTGCATAAAAAGGGCATTGTTAAAGAATATGGGCTGCCTTCCATTCCTTCGAAAGAGCCTCAGTAGCTAAGTGGGTACAGAACCCAACAGTGGGGCCGCAGTAGCACAGTGGGTAGAGAACTCATTAGTGGGGCCACAGTGGATAGATATATATCAAGTGGAGCCGCAGTAGCTCAGTGGGCATAGAACCCAATAGTGGGGCCACAGTGGATAGATATATATCAAGTGGGACCGCAGTCCTAAATGTCATGCCAACTAAGTCGCACGGGTCATCTAGTATCTTACAAATACTAAAAAACGGAAATATATTACAACATTACTTACATTTCTTCCTGTGATGGACCGTATAAAAAAAACAAAAGCAATATCTCACTATGAAAATGATTTTTCAAAGTAGATTCTCCCAATAAAAATATTTTCATTGTGGCACATTTGCAAAACCTTTAAGATTATTTGCTAAAAATTTTGGGAAGGATAAATTTGATGGCCGTATTTTGTCTTCTAATATATTTGGAGGCGATAATATGTCGAATATTTTACAATGCCTTACATTATATGCCATAGATTTCAGTTTAGTTATTCTAATTTAGAAAAGATAGCGCTTCTTATTATTAACTTGAGTATAATTATTATATCATACTATCAGAGTTTATGTACTTTTTCTACAAATCTAATACGTGTTCTATGGAAAATATTTTATTTTAGACACAACCGCGCAGAATGTGTTGCTTTTTAAGTATTAAAGTATATTTATTACTTATACTCCGAAATGTTATTTATGTTTATTTATTTAAGTTCTCAAACTTCCAAATATTTTTTAGGAATGGTTTTCTCGTATGTGAATTCCGCGAATTTAGACTGGGAATCTCTTTCCCCATACCTGATCATCACAACTGTTACAAGATAACCAATACAGAAGTAACTTTGGATTTACATAAACGTTGGTCAGGCCGAAAAGAAGCCGTGCTTCCTTGCACGGCTCACAAAAGTTAATCGCGTCAAGCATTCTTGGTTTAATAATTTTCGAAAAGTTAAATATGAAGTCAGACATTTTACCGAGAATCTAACAGAGGTTATGTGGAAAGCGCATTTTATAATGTAGGGTGATTTAAATCTCGGTATATTAGATAAAGCTCGTCTAAAATTAAATATAATGCGAAAAGAAAACATATGCAAAGACATATTTTTATAAAGTAAACAAATGAGTTTTTGTTTTGAAATACACTTTTAATAAAATTTTAGGAATATTTTTGAAGAAATGTACATAAAATGTATTCATTCCTGGATAGTATCATAATTATTTACGTAACAAGATACACATTTTTACAAAGGTCGCAGAACCGATGTTCAATTGTTTAAACTCTGACTTTACAATTGTATGTTGTGATGGTGGTTTCGTAGGTCAATGTATGTATTTATAGTAAAATACGTGCAATTAATCGTTAATTTTATTCAGAATTTGTATTACATACACGTAGTTTAAAATTACTGAAAGGTAGCGCTTAAGAATTTAAAAAAAAATGTGTTTATAAAAATTGAATTACAGTCTCTTAAAAACCCTTTAGTTAATAAATCACACAATAATGGAATTAACATACTAAAGCAGAATGACCACAGCAGCTACTTTGTAACCTATAATTTGTTTTAGAATCTTTGCATTACAAATCACGAATTCATCAGTAAAATGGCTACCCAGAAAATTTAATTTAAAAAGGGTAAACCTTTAGTTTTGCTTGATCTGTCTGGCGTGGATTCTCCGAAACGCAATTTTTTCACTCAAAATTCTGGCACATGTTGGAGCACCAGATCGCCGCCAGATTGTACTTCGGGTTCTCTCAGGGTATTCTCAATAACGGAGTTTTATGATTTCTTCTGTAAAATTACAATTTTGCTAAAAATTATGTTTCTTTTTGGCTAATACGGTAGATGTTGAACAAGACCTTGAAATCCTATGACATTAACCAAGAAATTGGTTAACACTTAGTTTTCTCAGGGTGTTCCCTATCGTGAATGTTTTGTGATTTTTTTTTTCTGTAAAATTACAAATTTGCTTTAAAAATACTATGTGCCTTTTGTTTTATATAGTAGATTTTGAACATTAGCTTATGATCCTATGCCATTCTCCTATGACTTTTACCAAGGAAAGTTAAACACTTTTCATTATAATAAAACATTTTTTGCAAATGTTTGGCTAGGTTGACGTGTGCCCACGTACCCTGTTCCCTTAGCCAGTTTGCCCGCCGCACCAGGATTTGTAATGCAGTGTGTGTGCGCGCTCTACGAGCGCATGTGCAGTGCATTGTAGCAAGGAATGGCACAAGTGCACAACAGAGCGAACTGCGACCACATGCACATGATGCAGGAATATAAAAGTAGACACTGAAATTTTCTTATTTCTTAATTTCAGCATTACAAGTGCAAGGTGAGTGCACATAAGGGGACATAATTAATATAGATGCCTGCCTTAGCAGCCCCAAAGCCCCCAGTGCTTTTTAAGTGTCCTTTTTGTAATTTTATGTAATATTCATTTGCGTGTTTCATATCCACATCATCCACGCTACTACAATTTTATGTAATATTGAATATTAAACAGAGGGTTTATTTGATGTGCAATGTGTATCAACTGGCATGCAGGGTACGTATCCAGAATACAAATGTTGAGTGCAAGAAAGTAATGCAGCGTGGGGTGGTTGCCACCAAGTTGGCCAGCACGCTGTGCAGGGGAGGACAGTAAATGTTCGTCTTCACAAGGGGTGTGACGTGTCACGCCGGGACTCATGTTTTGTGTGCTTTGGTAGCCATCACCATGTTGGACTAATAATTTAACTGCAATAACTATTTAATTTACTGGAACCTTTTTCGTTTAGCTGCCTGAGACTTTCACCGCCCTTCGCACCTACCCAGTGTTTGCATTGCCTAGGTAGGCTTTAACTGCACTAAATATATTTTATGTGACCTAGAGTCGTTTAAAAGTTTCAGACACAATGTACGTTCTCCTACGGAGACGTAACTAGGAACTCAATAAATCATTAACAGTCAAGGTTTTCTACATGTTCTTTATTAGAGCGTGCAAAGTATTTTTAAATGGCAATGCATTGGTGCCTTAAGTAATAAGTGTTTCATATGGGCGTGTGGGGAGCCCAGATATCTCACAGTGCAACAAGTAGGGAGATTATTCAATCATCAAAAACTTTAAATTAAGAGGAGACAACAACTGCACGTGAGGATTTGCTGTGGTCGTCGGCCGAACGACCATGAGGAACGAGTCAGCTCTCCGACTTCACGATATTGTTACCCGACAATATCTGGTACCCTGGGTAATTATCTCCACTAATATACCAAACTACATTTACAGATCCTAAAACCTTACCAACATCCTTCTTCATCCAGTACCTAATGTCAAGTGGTGCCCAACGTGGGGCAAATCTTCATCTTAAAACTGAACAATTTTTCCTGCATCAAAAACCATTTTTCAAAATTTCCCAAAATTTACTTGCAATTTTCCTGTATTTTCCCTGGATTTACCTGCAACGAGGGAACAACGTGGTTAACCAGGCGACCCGCCTGGCACATGGCAGCATCAGGATGCCTTCCAGACACCCTGATAATGCTAGGAAGCATGCACGTTGTCAGCAGGGAAATGTGTGCCAGAACAGCTTAGCGCCGCCATTACTACTACACAAGGGATAGTGGCGAGGAGACGCCATCTTGGGACAGCATCTTGGCATCACAGCAGCGTGACATAGGACACAGGATGAGTCGATCGAGCACTGCAACCTCCCCCTCCACCCACGATGTACCATGCCACGAAGAGGGAGAAGGAGAAACATTTGACTGCTCCTCCGCCCAAGCTCTCCACTGAGTGCTAAGCAGAACAGCTGAGAGCCCGATGTCCATTGACCCCTGCCCACGACTCGCAGGACAGCCACACTTCCGCGTCGCACATCTGCACTCTGTGTTTCCATGCTCCGCGCTTCCATCAACAAGTGGTTGTGTTTACAAACCACCATGGCTGGCCAGATGCAGCATGGTGTGCTGGCTCCGCTGAGTCTGCAGTGTCTACGCAGTAAACCAATGGATGTAGTAGACAGATACGAAATGGGGACCCACTTTTTCAAATGTGATTGGAAGTCCAGCCCAACCTGTTACCGCACTGCGAGCAACCGCGAAGAAGAAAAACCACAGAACATTCTGACAATATTAATGAAAGTGAAATTCAAAATTTGTATCAGTTGAATTTGTGCGGGAGATTGTTATGCATCGGGTCCGGGGCAGTACCTAGCAAGTGTGCGCGGTATCACATGCATGTGCACAGAGAATGTATGAGCCACACTGATTTAACCACTACGGCCGGATTGCCGTTTATATGTGACGAGTGCATTAAACAGTTGAAACAGGTCGTGATTCATGACAACAAGGTCGATTTACTCACGGACATACCGTCCGGTGAGCCAGAGGTCAAAGCAAAAGACAGTATGGCAAACAGCATACAGGCAATGCAAGTACAAATTGCACCACAGCGGTAAGCATGGTGTGTCAAGTCGCGAGTGAGGAAACAGGCGCCAAGGGTGTGCAGGCCGAAGAAGTACACTGCAAGGTCGGGGACGATACAGATCACCTGTCACATGCGGGTGAGTCCCTCATGACACCTGTAGACTGTCCAGCACCAGATAGCCAGTGCTCCCAACCATTGCCAACCCTACCGCTGTTACATCCATCACTCCCACCAATTACATCTTACCTACCACAATTTTCTGCCTACCAACCAAACCAAATAGCACCCATGTTTCCCTGTCTTTTCCGACACCAACACCTCTAACATCTTTCCCCACCAACATTTATGGTATGTATCCTGTGTCAAACTGGCATGCAGAATAGAAACAGCAATGAGGAACGAAGCGAGACAGAAGTAACACAGACACAGACAGTAACCAGAAGCGCCCCCCAACACGCTATCAGCACCTACCCACATTTACTGGAATGGCTAGCAAGGACCCTAGTTCTTTCTTAAAGGAATGCACGTCACGTCTGTAACGCTATGGGGTGAGTGAAGATGAGTGGGCCAGCTGCATTGGCAGTCAATTGCAAGCAGAAATAGGAAAGTGGTGGGGCGCTGTCAACTACTATGGAATGCAGTGGGAAGAATTCGTGCATGCTTTCCAGTGCTGCTACAGAAGTGTGTTACATCCTTGCAAGCAAAAAGCAAGTTACTCTGGCAGGAACAGAAGGCCGGTGAACATTTTCCATCGTTCAGCATGCAAAAGGCAGACTTAAATAAGCTATTCCATCCATAACTGCCAGAGAGGGAGGTATTGGAAATTATTGCAGAGACCGCTTTGACAGAATACATGACTGCAGTGCTACCATTCCTTAAAATCAATATGGAGGAGGTACTCAAACTGTCATAATCCTCGAATGCAACCAGAGCTCATCGAGTCGTAAGAGCCGAACGGCACGATGGTGGCATTAGTTGCACGAGAGTGAACACAACATGCAGTGGGACTGGACAGACTGTCCTGTGAAGCAGTTTGGCAACAGCGCACAACTGGACATAACACATGTTCATAATGTAAACATTACATGTTGCAGTGACAAACCAGGTGACAGTGTGCGTGGGAACACTGTGCATACATGAGTGTGGCTCGACAAGAGCAAGCCACCCTCGAATCCATGTCGTTACTGCTGACCAGCAATAGTGTTCCATTGGCATAGCAGATTCCCGAACAATCCACACCTCGACACCTACAAGGGGCCTACACCAAGGATGCAGGGAAACAGGTAGTAGGGGCGAAGGAGCCTGATGCCTCTCCCGTCCCAACCCCGTCAACAAGAACTGACAAGACACTGCAGCAGGCATTCATTCAGCAGGTGAGTAGGTGTCAACAAGCGAAATCCATTCGCATTCTTGTGAGCATAAACTGTAA
This sequence comes from Dryococelus australis, assembly GCA_029891345.1. Classification (NCBI taxonomy): domain Eukaryota; kingdom Metazoa; phylum Arthropoda; class Insecta; order Phasmatodea; family Phasmatidae; genus Dryococelus; species Dryococelus australis. The sequence goes on along the minus strand of CM057004.1, from coordinate 89,350,248 downwards.
ACCCTTCACGTGCAGATTGATACAGCAGCATCACAACTTTGTACAGCCTTGTTTCGTTAATCCAAAAGATGCAGTATCTAGCAACAATGTAATTATGCTCAGTACCAGCCAAGCAAGTAACGGAGCATTGGGCCAAGCAACAGTCACAGTAAAAGTCAGGGACTTGGAAACGGGACACAGTGCAATAATAACTGCTGAAGTTAAAGAAGATGCGATCTTCGGCGTGCCATCGTTGCAAGAACAGAATACCATGGTAGAACCAGCGGCTAGGAGGATTCATTTCTATGCAAAAGAGTGGCGCACAGTGTCACTGTAGAAAGGGCATTTACTAGAGTTAAGCCCCTGGTAACATTAGCGGAATTCGATTACGAGGTCCTGCAATAATATCAGGTGGCATTCCAGCATATACTAAGCGAGAGGAGAGGTTTTTTTTTGCGAAAACAGATGCGCTAAGGAGAACAACTGTAGCCGAATATGAAATACAGTTGATGCAAGAAGGGCCAATTTATGCAGGGCCGCATAGTTACACGCCACCTCAAACCAAACTAATACACGAGCAAGTGAAAGAGATGCTGGCAGACGGGGTTATCGAACCGACACACAGTAAATATAAATCCGCCTAAAAAATATGGAAGTTGGCATTTCTGCATGGACTTCCATCCGATTAATCAGGTTACATGTAACTATTTGCCACTCTACATCACTGGTTAAGAGACGTGCTCACAACACTCGGCAAGCCAACGGTAATGGCATTTCTAGATCTCAGAAGCAGATATTGGCAAATTCCCGTCAAACAGGAAGACAGGGAGAAAACCGTGTTGGCTACACCTGATTGCCAGCAATCCCACTTTTGCGCGATGTCATTTGGCCTAAAAGGAGCACCAACCACTTTTCAGTCAATTATGGTCCATGTTCTGGACGGGTTTATTGGAGAACTCGCGCTAGCATACCTTGATGACGTGATTATATGGTCGAGCAGTTGGGCGGAACACATACATCACGTCTCCATAGTATTGGTAAGGCTCACCATAAATGGACTAACCTGCGCCACAAATATATGCATCTAGTCAATATCAAGTTGGAATTTTTGGGGCACATATGAGCTGAAAATGGAAGCACACCAAACCCAGAACAATTAAATTGAATAGAACATTATCAGGCTCCACGCATTCGAAAACAACTCCGCAAGTTTTTCGGCTTAGTAAACTGGCTAAGAGAATTTATTCAAGATTTTGCAATACTAACTGCCCCCTTCACGGATCTACTTTCGCCTCAGAAGCGGTTCGTGTGGGTAGATAGGGAAGAAAAATATTTTCAAGCAGTAAAATCACATTTCCGTACATGCCCCAAATTAACCAGATACGAACCAGGCAAGCACCTCTACTTACAGTTGGACGCCAGCCAGGAGGGGTTGGGTGCCGTCCTGCATCAATGCATGGTGGTCGTAGGCCGAAAGACCCTGAGGAACGAGTCAGCTCTCCGACTTCACGATATTGTCACCCCACAATATCCGGCACCCTGGGTAATTATCTCCACTGTGATATCAAATTTAATTTAGCTCTCCTCAAACCTAACAAACATCCTTCTTCGACCAGCAGCTAACAGCATGGTTGAGCGGTTTAAGGTAGTGGATTTAAGCCTTGCTACCCTATATGAGAGCATGTGTTTGAGTTCCACACCTGATAAATAATTTTTAAAGACATAATGTTAACTGTAATGTTATGTATGCGAGTGGGGGAACCTTAAGTGTTCACTGCAAGAAATGTTCTATAAATTTACGGTAAAGCATAAATACTTTTGTTGGAATGAGATGATTGAATATATGTATGTAATACTATGTATTTTTGATAATTGTGTGAAATAAAGATAAAGTGTATGAAAGACTATTGTTTTTATTCATTTTATCCTTTCCAACTTTTAAGTGTTGCTATGAACAAAGGCTTATACAAGTTATGATAATGTTATCATTTTCTTAACATTCATTCTACCGATATGTATAATTTTTTGGAGACATTAGGTGAAAGGTTTTCCTTATATGTGCGGACAGAGAGAGCCTACAAACCTTGGATGAGTAAATATGGCTAATGATTGATTGAACGATTGGTAACAATTGGTAAAGACTGATGGAAAGATTGGTAAAAATTGGTAAAGATGGGTACGGATTGGTGGAAAGATTGTTAAATATTGATGGAATGATTGTTAAAGAATGGTAATGATTGATGGAAAGATTGGTAAAGATTGATGTACAGATTGTTAAAGAATAGTAAGGATTGATGGAAAGATTGTTAAAGAATGGTAATGATTTGTAAGGATTGGTGGAAAGATTGTTAACGAATGGTAATGATTGGTAAGGATTGATGGAAAGATTATTAAAGATTGGTAAAGAATGGTAAAGATTGATGGAAAGATTGTTAAAGAGTGAATATTGTGTATGAGATGAGAGGAGTCTAACAAAAATATTTTTTATAGAAAATTTCTCTACTAAATGAAATATCATGTGTGTGTGTGTTTGTGTGTGTTTTGGAGTAGATTTCCGTCATTTTGGGTAAATTTGTGGTTATTTTGTATCAATTTCGTTCAATAGGAGCACGTTTTGGGTGTAGTGGGTTTGCCAATTGGAATATTTTAGGTGCTTTGTGTGGTTATTTGTGTTATTCTGTGTATGTGTGTGTGTTGGAATAGCTCTATGTATGTTTTGTTGTATTGCGGAACTTGTTAGATATGTTCTGAAGCACAAACAGTAAAGTTTCTATTTGCATGGGTTGTATACTTTCCCTCGTGGAATATTGAAATAAGTGTTTGTGATCTGCTCGGGTGGTAGGTAACAAATTTCTTGTCGTTGACAAGCATGTCCTAGCGGCAATGTTGTAAGTAGATTCGTGCCCATCTCCTTGCTTTTAATTATTTTTTTTAACAAAAATTTTTAAAGCGATTTTTAAAAAATTTGGGTACATTAAATATAACCGTTAAACTGTTTGTGATTGTGTAGCCTTCCTAGATAAGCCACTCACCTACATCATTTCCTCGAGATCGTTGTTCTCCCTTCTAGAAATGATGATAAACTACGTGATTATGGATAGTTATTCATTTGTTGAAAGACCAATGCTGTATGGGAGTTGAAAATATAGTAGGCTAGTTAATGGAAAAGCATATTGTTTAGATGCTTGTTGTGTAGTTCTGTTTTGATTACATCAACGTCATACTAATTTGCAATACCAAGCGGTGATTGGGCTGCCCGAAGAGCCCCTCGTTTAGGAAACACGAGGCCTCCACAGCAGGTGAACTACTGCAAGATCTACGTGGGAATGTGGTCCGGGTGATCGGCCCGCAGCACCCCAAGGTTACAAGGACTCAGCTCTAACGCAACAGCATCAGTGATGCCGCCACGGCGACGTCTGACGCCTACCGGGTATACAATTCCTAACACGTTTTCCAAATTATGTTCACCGCCTTTGTAAATCCCAATCAGCCCCATATGGTCCAATCAACCCACGTCAGTTTATATCTAAATATTCACGCTAAATAAGCATTTTTGTTATGCTAATATACACATTTTCCTCTTGATGATTGATAATGTGTGTGCTCAACTCTCCTGACGTAAGCCTAACCTATCATGATCGATACAATTTTTTAAAGTTTCTCAAAATGTTAAGTTGCATAGATAACAATTAAACATGGTGTTCTTCGGAAGTTTGTGAGAATTTGTTAGCCCTTCAGAAACAGTCTTCCTAGAATAATTAAAAATGTTAAAATGTATTTGGTTATAATAGGGTATGTTAGGTAATTCATCGACTTGCATTATGTAATGCTGATGTTTGTTGTGTAATGAGTTTTTAGCATTTGTGTTATTATGCTATATTAAATTAGCATGTGTTTATCTTAAAGACAGTTAAAAAGAATGATAATTTTAAATGATTATTAAATATTTAATGTTTAAGATGAGTGGGTTTAAACAAATATCGCCCATAGTAACTCATACATGCATATTTACCTCTTTGGGAATTGAAACAAAGAATACGTTAGTATAACTGTATATGACTGCATTAAAGTGGAAGTTTTGACTAAATCAGTATGTATGGTTGAATTTTGACGCTTTTCGAAGTAGATGAATACAGCAACATTTAAACAACACTTAAGCTTCTTGTGTGATGAAAAAAGGTTTAATTGTGCAAATACTTATCACGTAGATAAGATCAAAGTATCCTAGAAGGATCGAATCAATTGTTTAAAAGAGCAGATCTTAACATTCTTTGATTATGGATTTTTTATGTAATAAACATGTTTTGATTGCTATATGTATTATGGGATAGCATGATTTAAGTGTGATGAGTGTTTTATTCGGATCTTAATTTGGTTTTAGATTATGTTATATATAGTAAATTAGAAAAATGGAATCATAGTAAGGCTTTTTTCTTTTTGTATAGCATTATATTTTAGATTAAATATGTGTGACAATGTGTATTGGAAGACAGCTAATCGAGATTTTTTCATTTGTGTTGTATGATATGTGATATATTTGCCAAGTATTTAGTTTTGCTTGTAAAGTTTGATGGTAAGGTTTTTGCAAATGGGTGTTATGTTTATTAGTTTGAAGTGTTTTCATAATATGATCATGTATATTTTGTATGCTTTGTTCATTTGAGATGAATTATATGTTGATATAGTTTACAAGTATTTAGTTTTGTTTTTAAAATTCGGTGGTATAGGGTTTTGCAATTAGGTCTTATGGTATGTGCAAATTCTAGGTCCTCAAAATGGAAGCAAATTTGAGCAAAAAACAAGCTAATTTTTTCAATTTCGCATAAATGAGCATGCAGGATTTGACACAAGGTAAAACAAGCAAAATTATGCAAAAATCAAGCTAATTTAAGCTAAAAATCAAATGAAATATTGAAAACATTAAAACCTATAGAAGTTATATATTTTAACAGAATTCAAATTCTTGTATAGATTTTCCATTTTTTATTTATTTTAAGCCTGTAACATTATAAAAATTTGTTTATCATTTATTAATTTTAAAGCATTTTTATTAAAAAGCTGTACATATCGATCAGGCAATGTAATTTTATACTTACCATATATAATAAAATTAATTTGTTTTACCAAACTTAGATTCATGAATTTGAAAATCTATAACAGTAAACCATTAACTTTTTTCTAGATCCTTTAGTTTAGTCAATTCATACGAATTGTTAAACTTCTTGAGAAGTGAATCCAATCCTGTGTTATTTACAAACAAATTTTTGAAGAAAAATATTTTTTCAGTCTCTCCATAAATTAATTTTCGTAATAAATACAATGGAAACTAATACCATATCTAATAAATGCAACAAATGTGGTGAATTTTAAACATAGAAAGTTTTCCACCACATAAATACACAAAAGATAAACATTTTAACATTTGTAAAAAATGTTAATAGTAAACATTCTAGTAGTCGTTAAAATATAAAGAAGAGCAAGTAATGAGCGAATATGGAAAATATGTTTATAATACTTCTCTCGAAAAGCATAAAAATAGTAAATTACACAGTACATCATTAGTTATTGTAAACAAAAATCAACATGATAATTATGCAACAAAAACATGTAAAGTGTGTAATGAGAATAAATCTACAAAATTATTTTCTCATAATAAAAACACTAAGGCCAAATATTCAATCACACATAAAAAATGTTTTAGAGATTATATGAAGAATTAGCGTCAAAATAAGAAGTTATATACGGTTGCCCGGTAATTTATGCACTTTTTAAAATTTATTCAGTATATCTGTTTTTACATTTCATTTGTAATTTTTTTTCTCTTATAAATAGAACTATAAAAATTGGAGGCATATATAACAGCTAAGTTGGTTGAATGGTGTGAGAGTAAGGAAGTTGAGACATGTTGCTAGATATTTTAAAATAACATATATAAGCAGACTATGGAAAAATAATCTAATTAGGACTCTTATACCATTTTTATGCAACGGATTATAGACAAGCAGAGAAAAAGAAAGAAGATAAAAAGAACATGGAATAGTTTTACAAATTTTTCATTTAGCTGATGTTGATATCAATGAATTATATCCCAAAGATAAAAAATAATTAAATGAAATATTTTTATTCTATAATATTTATTTTCTTAACAAAAATAGAAGAAGCATAAAAAATTACTTAGTTAATAAAACTTTTAATAGTAGGATAGCACCATATAACATTGAAAATAACTTAAATTTAGTAAAGTCCGATCATTTTTTAAGATCAGTAAATATATAGTTTTTGAAATAATACACAAAGAATTTAAATAATTTAGAGGGTTAAAACCATCATTAAATTATATACCAATCGCCGCAAGCAAGAAAACAATCAAGTAGAATTATTCACATTTCAGTCATTTAATCATAGAATATTAAACAAAAGCGAATTTTTAAAGATGTATAACATCATAACGCAGGAATTACTTACACAATTATCTGAATTTCAAAAAATATGTTCTGTATGGGCTTTATATAAAGTACTTGGAATACAATTAGCAATAAATAAGTATAATCCATTAAATGCCGCATCATATGTTGAACTACCAGAAGGTATTAGGAATGAGAAAACATGCCTAAATGTTAAAAATGATCAAAAATGCTTTTTTGGGCAGTAAAATCTGCTCTGTTTCCAATAGAGAAAGATCCGAAAAGACTTACTAAATATAAAAATGTTGGGATTAATATTGATCAAGTGATAGATAAATTTGAATATTCAATTTAAATTGATGATCTGCCAAAAATAGACAATCAAATTGATACATCTATAAATGTATACTCAATTGACGATAAATCCTCAGTAAATCCACTAAAACTCACAAAGAATAAAAGGATAAGCATATAAAATTACTTTATTTTAAAGATGGTGAAAACTCGCATTATTGTTGGATAAAAGATTTATCGAGATTGCTTGCAGCACAAAAAATAATAAGAAAAGTAAAACAGATATGTGATATGTGTCTTCAATTCTTTTATTCTGAAGAGAATTTAAATAAACATACAGAATATTGTTCTAAAAATTAAGCAGTAAAAATTCAATTACCTCCAAAAGCAGAGAAGTTTAAATTTAAGAATTACAAACATACAATGAAGGTTCCACTCACAATATATGCAGATTTTGAATCAATATCGAAGAAAATATCAACTAAACCAAATCCAAAAGGATTTACTAATCAAAAAATACCCAGCTTTAACTGAAGATGATATCATCATGGTCTTTATAAAGAAATACTTAAAGAAGGATATAATCTTACTAATGAAGAAATACATAACATTGATTTAAAGTTAAATGATGAATCATATACAATGAAATATCAATTACATGAAGCATTTGGTTTTTGTTATTATATTGAATCTAATTATGGTAATTATAAGCTGACAGTAGTATATCGAGGTCCAAATGCGCATAAAAATTTTTATACAATCAATAAAAAGAGAAGTAGAAGATATTGGTGAAATATATTCACAAATTGAAACCATGTATCCACTAACCAAACAATAAAAAATATTATATAGAGAATCAGAAAATTGTACAGTATGTGGGTATGAATATATGGAGGACAGTAAAAAAAAAGTACATAATCATGATCATATAAGTGGAAGTCATTAATCTAGTATGTAATGATTTTATCTACCATTAAAATTGCCTAATTCTGTACAAATTTATTTTCATAACTTAGCTGGATATGTTGCTCATTTATTTATTAAAGAGTTAGGTTATGATGACAAAAATACATATTTAATTGCAAATAATGAATAAAAGTTTATAACTTTTGGGAAAGCAACAGAAAATTTAAAGACGAGATTTATTGACACTTTTAAATTTATGGCCAGTAGTTTAGATAAATTATCATCTAATTTAAGTAAAGATCAAATGAAACACACACAAAAACATTTTCCAAAAGAACAAGTAGGTTTGGTTATTAAAAAGGTGTTTATCCATATGGATAGTTGGAAGAAATTTTATGAAACAGAATTTCCACAAAAAAGCAAATTTTATAATTAACTAAACGAATCTAACATATCTGATGATGATTATGAACACACAAAATGTGTATGGAATCAATTTAATATTAAAAATCTTCGCAAATGCCATGATTTATATTTAAAAAGTGATGTATTATTGTTAGCGGATATATTCGAAAATTTCAGAAATACGCGTATAAATGCTTATTATTTAGATCCTGTGTGGTATTTTACAGCATCAGGTTTATCTTGGGTTGCAATGTTAAAAATGAATTATCAACCATTAAAATTATTACATAACTATGATATGATTTTAATGATTGAAAAAGGAATTAGAGGTGGAATATCACAATGTTGTAAGCAATATGTTAAAGCTAATAACAAATATTTAGTAGATTTTAACTCAAATAATCAGATTATTTAGTATATCTTCATACTAATAATTTATATGGCTGGGCAATGTCATAATATTTACCATATGTTGGTTTTGACTCGGGTTTATTATACATTAAATGATTTGGATTACTGGAGTGAAAAAAAATCAGATTTAGAGGATGATTCTGAGTATGGTTATATAATAGATGTTCATTTATAATATCTGCAAGAACTGTATAATTTACATAAATATCTACCATTTTGTCCTGAAAATAAGGCAGTTCCTGGAACAAATCAATCTAAATTATTAACAACTTTACATAAAAAAGAGAAGTATCTAATGCACTATCATAATTTGAAACAGTGTCTAAAGAATGGTTTAAAAATTACTAAAATACATAGAATATTAATGTTTGATCAATCTGATTCCCTGAAGATATATATATATAAAATTTGAATACTGATATGAGAACTAATGCAAAAAATGACATTGAAAAGGATTTTTACAAACTGATGAATAATTCTGTGTTTGGTAAAACAATGGAAAATATAAGAAACATAGTTGATATAAAACTAGTATCATATGCAATAAAATGTAAAAAAATTAGTAGCAAAACCAAATTTCAAAAGAAGTACTATATTTAATGAGAATCTTGCAGCTCTACATATGAATAAAACAAATGTAAAATTTAATAAGCCTATTTATGTTGGTATATCAATTTTACAAATATCAAAAGAGTTAATGTACGATTTTCATTATAAAGTTATGAAACCAAAATATGGTGATGAAATCGAATTATGTTATCAAGATACAGATTGGTACATTTATAACATAAAAATGGAAGATTTTTATGAAGATATGAAGACAATGATAGAAAAATTTGCTACAAGGGATTATTCAAATGACATTATATATATATATATATATTATATATATATATATATATATATATATATATATATATATATATATATATATATATATATATATATATATATATATAATGCACCACAAATAAATAAAAAAGTTTTAGTTAAAATGAAAGACGAATTTAATGGTAAAATAATGACTGAATTTGTTGGTCTACAAGCAAAAATGTATGCATATAGAGTTGGTGATAAAGAAAACAAGAAATCTAACGGAGTGAAAAAATGTATAGTTAATAAGCGAATTTGATTTGATGACTATAAGAATATTTTATTTAAAGAGAAAACTCAATATAGAAAAATGAATTTAATGAGTGATAAACATGAAATATATAGTCTAAGTTATTAACATAGCAATAAGTCTGCATTATAACAAACAGATTATACAAGAAAATAATAAATAGATATCAAAATTAATCATTTTTAATTAATTATATATCATTATATTCCTATATTATATTTTTTACATTTTTAGTTTCTAAGGCATCTATATCAGTACCATCAAAATCAATTAGTTTGTCATTTTTGTCTCTAATTTCTAAAACAATGTGATTAAATCGCTCATTATTAATTTGATAGAAAATTTGATATGCGGGCTCATAAATTATATATAGTCTTTAAAACCAAACATTGTTTTGGGTGGAAAACTAGCAATTATATATGTTTCTTAATGGTTAGATTCATCATATTTAATAAACATTCCATATGCTAAATTACAATGGACATATATTGTTTTAAATTGTTATTAAAATCAGGTAATTTAGTGCCTAAAACAATTTAGAATTTTGAATAGTAATATTTCTTTCAAAACTAAACATACACGATAATATATCAGTAAGTTTAATATCAAACTTAGATTTGATAGATATTCAATTTTTCACACTATCTGCTGTTAATTAAATGTTATTTGTTGAAAATGGATCAACCGAATTTATAGTTTCTTTTAACGATTCGATATCATATTGTACTCTAGGAATCGTGATAATGTCATTTTTATCAACAACAGAACTCATTTTTTCAATTGCCGTTATAGTATTATTGTTTATATTCGGTGTTAAAATTTTTTTTATGAAAACTAACCAAAGCAATCGATTTTTCACTATGGATTATATCGTAATGAAGTTTCTTTTTTAGTATATGTTAGCTTGAATAGTTTATTATCCATTTATATTTATAAATTATCTTATTTAAATGGCAAAATGACAGCTAAAGCAGCCTATTCTACTCAAGGTTGATGTATTAATTTCTGACAAAAACTTTAAAATTAAAATAATGGTGAATTAATTATATCCTAAAAATATTAGAGCAATAATAGATGACCCGCGCAGTTGCGGGAAAACAAATATGATAAAAAAAATTATTTATAAGTAAGGATGGAGAAATTTTAGTAAACTGTATGTTTTCTCAAAAAGTTTAAACCAGTCAAAGTATATTCAGTTATAAAATGATATCGATAAGGCAGCCAAATACTAAAAATTTAAGAAAAATGGCTCATTTAAAAAATAATACTAATGATATGCCTCCTTTAGACGAATGTCAATACGATTTGCTAGTTATATTTGATAAGGTAATTTTAGAAAATCAAGATATTATGCGCGATAATTTTACTTAAGGCAGACATAAAAATATCGATGTATTTTAGTTAGCTCAAACATATTCAAAAATACCTAAGCAACTGGTAAGAGATAATAAAAAATTTTTGTGTATATTTAGACAAGATGATACTAATTTAAAGCACATTTAAAATGATGTTATTGGAGGCGATATGACTTACGAGAAATTAAAAAATATATGTTCAAAATGTTGGGATAAAGACTATTGTTTCATTACACTATATTTGGGTAGAAAAATAAAAGAAGGAAAGTATATAAATGAAATTAAAGACTTTATTAAATTTAAACATTTTTGAAAACATGTTTATGTTAAAATGAAAGACACAATGACACAATGACAATAACATGACAATGGCGAACGAATGTTAAAACAATGAGCAATACATTTTGCATTTTAATTATATAATTACAAAAAAATATTTTTAAATTTACAAAGCGTCAGCTAAAGAATACTCAGCTGCGCAAACATCTGTTTTATAAAACTAACCATTTAACATAAATTTTCTTACCTTTAGTTTTTAAACCTTTTTGAACCAAATATTCATTGGGATAGTTGGTTTTCATAATTCCATGTTCATAGCAGATGCCTTTTATTTCTTTTCCATTAATATATTTTAATTTGTGAGTTGGTACATCATAATTTAAAACTTTAATAATAGTAAATAATTCTGTTGACAAATTAGCAGTATAACCTTCTTCGAAAATTCGTTTAAGTTTGCTCACACAAAAATGTCACCCATTTATACTTTGGGTTCAATATGATCACAAAAAAATTTTGCAGTAAATATTTTTCATTATTTTTATTTAGTTCAATTGTTTTCATACCAATAGTTGTATGTTTTGAATTATTGTATTATTTGACTAAATCATCTTACCCATTTATAATTTCCATTCAGAGCAAATTTCTTCCACATTATATTTTTTAAAGTTCGATTAAATCTTTCTGCAACACTAAGTTTTAATTCAGAAAATGAAGAAAAATGGTTGATATTATATTTTTCCATAAGTTCGTTGAATGTTTTATTATAAAATTCTGACCCATTATCACTTGTAAATTATTAGGTTTTTTTTTATTAATATAGATTCGAAAGCATTTACTACATTTTTAGCTGTTTTATCTTCGATTGGTATAGCAAATGCAAATTTTGAAAAAAAAAAACATTGATAATGGTTAAATTATATTTGTATCCATTGTTTATATGTGATATTATTTTCAAATTACCAGTATTCATTACTACTAGATCAATTTGCCATAAATCATACTAAATTACTTTACTTCTTAGAAAAAATTTTCTCAATGACTTATATAATTAATTAATTATTCCCTCTCTTGCAGTGAGCAATTTTTTTATGTTCATTTATTAAAACTACATATTAAACATATACTTTTATGAACTAAACATCGATTTTTAGTATTTTCAGTTTTTGTTATTATTTTTAGTAACTTTATTGTGCTTCAAGCACCAAGTGTTCTCCATGTAATAGTAAAAAATAACTAAACTTTATATTTCACGAATATGTCTATTATTATAACCTTACCATCAATATGAGATGTATTTTTTTTTTACTTTAAAATATTAATTATCACCTCTTTTAGCATCAAAAGACTTACTGTAATCTGTTTTTATGTTTCCATGAATAACAGTCACATCATCGTCAGTGGTTATTTCATAAACAGTACAATCCATTACAAAAATAAAGAAAACTTCATTATTATCTAAGTGAAAAATATTATTAGTTATATCCCACTTTGTAGATAAATAAAATATATGCGATTTTTCTTCCATGAGTTTTCAAACTTTTGTGTTAACAAGTGTATCGCAGTAATTCTAAACTGACTGGTTTAAATTCTGTAATTTATTAGCTATTTCTTAACCAAAAACTTCTTTGCTTTTGCAACTTTCAAATCAACAAGTTTATCACAAAAAGTCGAAACTGTTTGCCTCAAATTTTATAATTTATCAGCAATTTCTTTATCGAAATATCTTTTATTGACAGCATCTTTGCCATCTACAGGATCAGCCATATTATTAATTCTTCGATTTTGAAGAGAAACATACTCTTTTGTATAAACAAAAACTTTGCTTATTTGGTCTCATAAAGCAGAAACACTAGTGTTGTATTTTGATTCGACATTGGTTTTTAAAGCACAGTCAGAAACAATAGTTTTATATTTTGAATGTCTGTTTTGCAGTTTTTGTCCATTTTGTATAATCATAAATAGTGTTACTGAATTGTAAATTTATACCTTCCTTTAAAGCATAGTCAGAAAAAAATAATTTTATATTTTGAATTGACATCGTCTTTTAAAGCAAAAGGACAAGTGTCAAAAATTTTATTTAAAGCATAAGCATTAGTGTTTAAAAATTTATTTAAAGATTTGATTAATGGTTTCCCAAATATATCTGTCATTTAATAACATAGAAATTATATAATTTAACTTATATTCTCTCGAAAAAAGACGTAAAACTACTAAACATAGATGTCCAAGTATAACTGAATTAAAATTCTGAATTCGATCATCATTATAATAAACGTTTCTATTTTTTAAATAATTAATTAAATTAGTTGGAATATTGCCTCCAAACGAGCCAAAATAATAAACATCATTGTTTCCTTTAAAATAGCAAACCCAATGAGTTCCTGGATTTGCTGAAATGTCAAAATTAACTACAGCACATTCATTTTTGTGCATAATTTTTGGTAGTTCGTCAATCATATAAACATTTCTGAAATGGTTAATATTAAATAGTTTTATGGTTTTATGTATTTTTCAATATCAATATTAGATAGTGGAGCTATTTTTTTTGGCCGTAATCTTTTTGCAAATAAACCTTTTCTAGCTTTGCTTTCCATTGCTAAATTATGTCCTTTTTGTTCTTCTAATTCATTTTTATTTTTATATACTTGATCAACAGTGCCATACATTGCACCAGCTGTTGTTGCTAAACCACTGAGTGTGCCTAAAGCAGCAAGTACAAGTGGAATAATTCCTCCATGATGTAAACGATTTCCAGATTTTTCTTTGGCCATCTTTTTGAGCGTTGGCAATGATAAAGTTAATTTGAAACTTTTGCCTTCTTTCAAATATTTATTTTTTTCTCACAATTTGATCATCTGTTAAAAATTTGTCTATACCCAAATCTTTTAATTTCTCGGAGCGAATATTGAAAGTTATATTTATCTTAATTTATGAGTAAAAATATATTCAATCAATAAAACATTTTAAATTGTTATTTACGAATTGATTAATTTGGTAAGTGTTTTTGTTTGATTTTTAAAAATTCAATTGTGAGTCGAAAAAATATATATATATAATTGATTGAAAAAAAAATTAATTGTTTTTTTACGAATGGATTAATTCGTAAAGCTTTTTTGTTTGCCTTTTTTTTAAATTCAATCATGAATTTAAAATAATATATATGATTAATAATACATTTTTATTGTTATTTACGAATTTATTAATTTGTAAAGTTTTTATGTTTTATTTTTTTTTTAATTCAATCATAATTTTTAAAATATATATAATTGATTAATAAAACATTTTAATGCCCCATCCTAGTTTTTTTTTGTAAACTTAGTTGAGGTAACAGCAGCAGAAGAAATTTTTTCACCAATTGGTGTATTTTTATCTAACATGATTTAATTTGTTTCTTTTTGTAAAATTTTATCTGCTTCATGGCTAGATTCTAAATATTTATGATTTCTATATGCAATATCGTGATATTTACATGCTTCATCTAATTTATTTACTCCTTTGTCACCTCTTTTCAAACTTTCATTCTATTTTGTAAATAGTCCACAATGATTGTAACCTGGCAAATGTAATTCAGGGGAATTTTAATTGTTTAATGCCCAGTTTATCACACCTTTTCCATGGTGTTCAGAATTCCAAAATGAGTGCAGAATTATGTTTAAAACTCTTATTAGATATGTCATACCTTATGGATTATTTATAACAAATTCAGAAAATTTATTGTTTAGCATATTCATTATACTCACTTTTTATTGTAAAACCATAATTTCCACCATTTTCTTCGCCTTGAATTACTAACAATCTCTTGGCCAATTTTATAACATCGTCTGTTCAAACATATTCTTTAGCTAAATTATTGTATTATTTATACCTTCTCCAGATTTAGGAGAAATTGTAAGAATTGTTCATTTTGATGAATTTTTTTATAGATTCGCGATATATTGTACTAATTATTTCAGTATAGTTCCAGCCTAAACTCGAAGCATTTGTTACTCTAACAATTTCTGAGTATTTTTATAGTCATCTTTAATGCATTTATCTTCGCCAGTGATTCCATCTAAAAGATCCAAAGCTTTATTTTTTGTAAACAAATTAATAAAACCATGTGTTAATTCATATTTTTTATCTTTGAAAAATAAATCACCATCGATATTTACTTTTGTATCACCAATGTAAAAATATTGACCAACTCTACGTAAATCAAATCTATCATTAGTAACATTAATATTTTCATAAATATATTTTCCGAGATTTATAGTAGAAATGCCACTATAGGTGGCAGATTTTTTAAAGATGTAATCCCTAATTGCTGTTAAGGATCTGCCAATCATTTTCTATCAAACGATGTTTCTTCTGGAGTTGGTGGATAATCTAAATTTTTTACTGCTACTGGAACTAATGTATTTATTAAATTTTTATTTTCCTCGCTTACTTTTTCTACTTTTTTTTTACTAATATTTCGCAATTCATCAATTAATGGTTGTTCTTTCTTCTTATTTTTTCATATTCTTTTTCATGATGTATTTTATATTTTTTGTATCTTTCAATGAGCAATTTAACTCGAAAAACTCATTTTTATTCTGCCATATATATATATAAGTTATATATATATAACTTTCAAGTGAGTTATAAAAGTATTGAGAGTTTCGAGAGACAAACTTTTCCCCCAGCTGAGCAAATGAAGAATAATTAAAATGTGTAGAATAACATAATCGAGTTTTATATTTCAATAGGCGATGGATTTTCTTTTCCAAATGATGCTTATGTTTATGAGCAATTTAGTTTACTAAAAAGAGATAAAGCTGGAGATGAGGCAAAATACGATAAATTAGATAACATTGATGTTTGTACTAACTTTTTTCCTTTTCAGTTTTCTAGTGTAGAAATTTCAAAACATGGACAGATTATTAACGCTGTTGATAATCCTGGAATGACATCAACAATAATGAATACTTAGTTAAGATCGCCTGGTGAACAAAATTATTTAAAATTGTCTTGTGTTGATGATCATTATCGAGTAAAGGCTACTCGTAGTGATACATTAAATGAAATAATCTATCCTCCAAGATATTTGTTTGGTTTTATTAATGATAACAATGAAATTTATTGGAAAGGTGACAATAAAATAACTTTCATTCGTAATTCATCCGACAACAACTGTGTTTATCAAAATAAAAAAGCTGATGGTACACTTGATTGAGATGATGCTGGTCCAGACAAAATTGTTATTCAAAAATTCGAAATTGTGTGGTGTATTGTTGAATACGAAGCAAACAAAGCCATTGTAATTAAAATATATGTATACCAAGAACATAAACTGCCAAAATAGTTTTGATAATTGGAAATTTTTAGAAAAAGAAGTTCCCAAGAATACAACTGTTTTTAATTTAGATATAAAATATCAATTTAATAATTTTCAATTTGGTATGCCCAATTTTGTAATTGTGGGCTTTCAAATTAATAGAAAAGATCGTGCTGACCAAACTGTTCACTTCAAAAGAAAATTGGAATCTAGATATTGCTAATCATTTTTAAAAACAACTGTATATAAGAAAAAACAAATATAAAAATTTGTGTGGATTTTGATAAAAATGTTGAAGATGGTACAATTCGTAAGTTGTTTTAACTAGCCAACGAAATTTAACTTATTATTACTTGAAAGAACGGATTACTGAAGATTTGTAAATTTTTTATTTTATTAAATGGAGGATGTAAACGATTTTACAGCAACACAAAAATATTTCTATATTTTAATACAATTTTTGATATGTATTGTTAAATTGTTTGATCGAATAAAAAATTATTTTCACAATTCTAAATAAGTTTTTTCTTTCTCTTAATATATTCCTTTTTTTTATAAATAAAATAAAAATGGGTAAAATTATAGAACTTTTAGAAGATTGGGATATTGAATATGAAATTATGAAAACAGCAAATTCCGTTGTTAAAGAATTGGATGTTGTTCATTTCAAAATTGTTTTAAAAATCAATAAAAATGATCTCAGATGAGATATATTTTCTAATTTTAAAGACGATGTTTATGGTTTGGATTGCTGTGATGGCTGGGATTATAGATTCAGTAATGGCTGTGCTTAAGATTTTTCTTTATTTTTAGACTTTAAAAAATCTTATTGGTGTTTTACTTTTGTTGAATAAAATTTATTAATTCTATCAATTATCTTTTTCATATTTCATCTGATCTTTAGCTCAATTTAGCCTGATTTTTGCATAATTTTGTTTGTTTTACCTTGTGTCAAGTTCCGCATGTTCATTTTTTCGAAATTGGAAATATTTGCATTTTTTTGCTTAAATTAGCTTGCTTTTTGAGGACCTAGAATTGCAGCTTCTAGCAGTTGAGAACATTACTTGATTTTGGCTTAAATTTGCTTGCTTTTGGCCTTATTTTCAATGAAAACGTGCGCTGCGCCTGAACCCACCTTTTATATCTACTTACATAATTTTTATTATGTATGCATGAACGAAATTAAAATACAATCTGTAACGCGCTAAACGAAAAATCTGACCTTCTGTTGGCACCAAATTTTTATTATGTAGCATACAAGTATGCAATTAGTACCACACAACTATAACATATGTGATATATTCGTTTGCCTCGGCTAGCTCCTACTGAATTATGAGCTGGATCCTCTACCTCTTAATAAACCTAACACATCCAATATTCTATACTCACACAAACACATGACACTACACCAGACATTGAAACCACTAACTTCTCTCAATATACTAAAGTACAACAGTGTCAGCTCAGTTTAAGCATAAGTTTAATGAAGAAAAAGTTAGAAATGATATAACGAATTACGTTAAGTTTTCTAGATTTAGAGCATAAAAGCAAACAAAACTCAGAAAATTGAGAATGAACTACTGACAGATGAAATTATCATTTTAAAGTAAACGTGTAGGCCGACACCAGCTAGTCATCTAACATTAATTCTCTCATATTACTTGTATGGTAATTCGTTGATGATAAATTGCTGCGCGTTGTCAGAAATTTGCCTACACTTACCTGATATCAGTCAAAAGACGAAGGCAACGAAGTCGAACTCGGATAAATCTCCGCAGCTGTAGCAAGTGCACTTATGTTACCGCTCTACTCTCACTTAAAGCTCGCGGGCTTTATATGTGCCTCTATAGTCCTTGCATACGTTAACGTTCCACATACGCGGGCGGCCAGTTCTAACTAAAGGCTGTTCGCGATCAAGTGACTACTTTTAAATTCAACCTTAGAATAAAATCACTGCCTCTACCGCCATGTATTTAAACGGGCACACTGAGTGACATGCGCCCAGTAAAGTTGGTAAACGATGAATGGGAAGTAGTTTCATATTTTAACGTCAAATAAAAAGTGTTAGGTATAACCATTTGTGATAACTTAAATTATTTATTTCGTTTTCTGTTTTCTTTAATGCATCGACGTATAAAAATGAGCAGATTGGTAAAATATTTACTTTTATAATAATTAAACTGTTTCACTTGACCGACGCATGAATAAAATGATGAGGCCCATGGCAATGTTAATTTTACATAAGGCGGAGGAATACACAACTTGCACACATGTAGATCTTAAGCAAGGCTTTCAAAAGTGCACATTTTACCAAGAACAGCCTATATCATAATTAATCACGGGGTAGTCCGACCAAGGCCTCTTCTGCTCTTGATATTACCATACCCGTCTTCTTGCTTCATTCCAGTCTGGTATATGCGTTGCGAATTCAGTTTAAACTAAAATATTATCTAAAAATCCTAGCTGAGAAGTCGACTATGACTTGACTCAACCCTAGCGGAGAATCGACAACTTCTATCGTTTTCATTTGTTAAGCTCAAACCAAACTTTCCAGGACAAATTAAAATTAGCAGCGTTATTATTTTTAATTGAAAACTTTTCATTAGCTGGCTACTGTCGCCTGATATTACATAAACAGGAAATTAACAGCTTTCATTTTCTAAGAAAAAAATAAAATTACTTCAGATATTAAACACAATAGAACATACCTCTCTGGTATGTAAACAATAGACTAAGATGTGTGTAGACCGATCTTGCTGCCTGCGCACAACCAATCTCCGTGTTCCAAAATTGAACTGCTTTTCTGCCAACACGTCTACTGAAAATGGCGTGGTTTGAATTGTAGGTTATAAAACTGATTTGTATCAAATGCTTAGTGATGTTACTATACTTCCTGTTTCCCATTTGCAATGCAGTTCGGCTAAATTCGAATTGGTAAAAGTAATTTATTAATATAATAGTGCTTGTCATTTAAAAAATTATGATAAAAACAAACACGTTCATCACTGTTGACCACGTAACTTTGACAATTGTGTAGGATTGGGGTAGGTCAATGTTGGGTGCATGCGCAGACGACGAATAAGCGGTCTGCCTCATCTTTAGTCTATGATGTAAACAACACGTTGATAGCAATATCAGTAAAACTTAACTCATGTACAACACAACTGTTAAAAAGAATAAATGATTAATACATATTTAGTTAAATGTATGCAAAAAAATATATCAAACATATTAAATCTTGTAAAGTTCAAATTCAATTTCATAAATCACTCATAATTAACATACTATTAAAAATAGAAGTGTTACACATAGTTCCCCCTAAATATTACTACACTTCTTCAGTCTTTACAAGAGGAAAATTTACCATTATTACTGTAAAACTTTAATATATAAGTTAAATTATCTACTATTTAATCCTTAATCGATGGTCTTATTAGAGATATTTTCCATATTGGTGTCCACCAACAGGTGTCCATCAAAACAAGATATGTAACATAAGTTTTTTTTTTTTTTTTTTTTTTTTTTTTCAGTTTCATTTTCTCAGATTGTTGCTATATAACACCAACTGGAGCCTGATGACGTTATTCCTGGAGTGGAATACTTTGCTGCTCTGGTCACCTAACAGGTGTTCTTTATCGGGAGCCATCGGCCAACTCCTCCGTGGATCCCAACGTTGCCAAAACCTACGGATTCTTCGGTAGATCTACACAAACTGATCTTTGTTTACCGATATACCGAAATAATTTTATTTCCATCAATTTTTTTCCTTTTATCAAATAGCAACAATAAGTTTTAAATAATTATTTAAGAAGTTGCCAGAAAAGTCCTGTGCATTGTTGGACTGTTTCTACGAATAATGTAGCATGTAAACAGTAGTAGGGGCGTGCCGATTTCACTTCACTTTTTATTAATCGGATTATAGATTTGATATCAAACTGATTGATCGAATTAAGTTTTAATCCGATCAAAAAATGTTTAATCCGATTTTACTCAGATAAAATAATTTTGATTAATTGATACAATTAATTTAATTGAATGAATAAATAAAAATAATCATTTTTTAATTCTTTGTAAATTGATGTGTATAGTTTGGTATAAGAGTGTGCTAAGGCACTTTATTAGTTTTTTTCCTTAATTTTTTGGTGGGTAGTGGCTCTGGTAGATGTAGACCCTCGGCGTTCTGGCATTGTACTGAAGTGGGCTGTGTTGGGGAAGTGGTATATATGTATTGTGTAATTTTAATTTTAGGAGAGCAGCTCTGGTAGATGCTGACCCTAGGAGCTCTGGCTTTGTACTGAGGTGGGCATGAGTTGGGGAAGGTGTGTGTGTGTGTGTGTATATATATCTATATATATATATATATAGGAATTGTGTAATATATTAATTTTTTTAAGAGTATTTCGTCTGACAGGTGACTGAGACTGAGAGCTAAGACACTTCTGCTTCGACCAGCGTCTGGTCGGCGACAGATATGATATCGTATTTAATGAAATTATTAGTAAACATGTAATGAATTAAATGAAAAGGGACGTGAATACGATTTCCTATATACTAGTAATATAATTTACATGAAGGACTGATCGATTCACAAATACAAATTTCAAACGGACCCCAGCTGTCCTGGTTTTAATAGAAAATAAAGAAATCAAATAACGAGTTATAGCTATCAATATATAAATTACACTACTTGAATTAAATGACACAATAAAAACGAATTTGAAAACATGTAGGAATAAATGATACCATACAAGCACCTCTCCTAAAACACGTCCGTCCGGCTGTGAGGTTGTTGAAGCAATGACTGCAGTGTATGACGTGTGCCAACTTATAAGATGTTAGAGACGTCTGTTCCGTGCGCCGTTTCGCAGGCAACTGAGTTTAAATTACGCGAAAAACTCGGAAATGAACGAAAAGATATGTGAATACACAACTATGTGACAAATGGATAAAAACTATGTTTATGATGCACGTACTAGATGAAACGAATATTTCCCTGCAAAATAAATTTTCAAAGGAATTACAGAACCTATTTCCACGTAAAAAGGAAACTTTACAGAAATGTAGGATATTTTAAAAATTAATAAATCTACGAACGATTTGAAGGAAACTCTCAAGACACTTAGCAAAAAAAACAAACAAAGAAATCAATATTAATTTATGTAAAAATCTTAACATATGAAAATTTTCCCGATAATAAAAAGAAACATTATTATATTAAAATGTGTATATAAAGTCGCACGTAACGACAGGTGAAGCCCGGAGCAGATATTATTCGATGAAAATGTTTAACGAGAGCTGAAGTCCACTGGTCGGATACGCAGATCGCCTACCCCTCGGTCATGGCATGGGAGGCCAGCAGACGTCGCCCTGGCCAGTGAAGAGCTATTCCCTAAGAGCAGAACCAGGTATACAAGCGTACAGAGCGAGGGTTGTCGACAAACTAAGATGGTGCTGAACAGCAAGAATGGTTGAAATGACCTGTGCACTGTCCAGCGCTATGAGCCCCCTCCCCGAACCACCTCCCTGTGCCCCTAACCCAGAGCACATATTTGTCCAGTTCGAGGACTGCCTGCTTGCCTGCCTGTCTAGCTGCCTCCTCTCGGGCCGCTTATTTTGGACTCTTCCGAAGCATTGACTTGTTTGCAAACTTCTCTTTACCCTCGAATTTGAACTTCCTCTGCTCTCCAAGATTAGACTTTCCCCGGTGCATTGACCCTTCCAGAAGACGGTTTGTCATACTCTCCAACCCAAACGCTGCCTAGCTTGTTTCAATCTAGTAGTGGTATCAAAGAAAAAATTTCCCCAAGTCCTGCTGATAAAATTATTTTCCTCATCAGTAGGAATAAAATCTTACCTGATTCTTAATTCGCAAACTTACAAGAAATTTTAAGTATCAAGTGCACTTCCCAGTATAGTTATTAATTTTAAAATAAATTTCACAGAAAGCCAGGACACTATGAATAATTTCACATAAGAGATATTTTCACTCACTCAATTTTAGGAGAGTTAAAGACTTTTTATGTAATTGATTTATTCAAAGAACACCATTCGCAAACACATATCATTCAAGTTAGGCGATTCGTAAGTAAAAGTTTTCACCTTTTGAAAAATTACATTAAAACCAAATGTTTTTACATTCAGGGGAATGTAAAAGAACACATTCACAACTCTCAGTCTGTTAAATATTTGTGCGTAGCAAGATAAAATATGTTTTACATGTAGAATTCTCTTAAAAGCTTCCATGCGAGATTTTTGGCTACACTATCTACCACACACACACACACACACACACACACACACACACACACACACACACACACACACACGCGCGCGCGCGCGCGCGCGCGCGCGCGCACGCACGCACGCACGCACGCACGCACACGCACACGCACACACACATATATATATATATATATATATATATATATATATATATATATATATATATATATATATATACACACACACACGCACACACATTATTCTTTCATATACAGCAGAAATATCACTTTTCTGACAATTTCTATGGTGTGTGCAGTAATTATTTATGAGTTCTTCACATTGTACAGTCAAGTGCAGTGCTCCATAGACAGTTCCTTTACTTCAACGTTAAACTTTCGGATGAACTTCATATATATATATATATATATATATATATATATATATATATATATATATATATATATATATATATATATATATATATATATATATATATATATATATATATAGCATTAACAAATATTTTACTAAAATATTCTTTTTAAAAGAAAATATGAATCGATCGATCGTGTCCGCATTTTTAACAAAATTTTAGCGCATTTCCATTTTGGATGCTTCAGAGAGCAGAATTTACAAAAAAAACATTCTCCATGAAAGATCGTCATAATATTTACTGTGATTATGTGTAATAAAATCATAGTAATAATGTGTCGTATAAATTTTATATTTAACATTATTTAGGGGAACTTGCCCAAGTACTGGACAATCTCCAGTACCGGACAGTAGAGGGTTACAAATTTCTCCGGTAGATGGCAGCACTTGACGGTCACAGGCAGGTAGAGTTACACAAAGCAATAGCGTAGATCGCGCCACTTGGTCGTATTCCCAGCCGTAGTTGAGGTATTCGTTGTAAGTCTGGAGTACATGTTTTTTTAGCTATGCAGTTAATTTTTGCATCTTTTTTTACCTTCTTTAAGTGAGTTAGGTATTTTTATTATATTTTACTTAAGATTCCACATGTTCAGAGATTAAAATGCTGTGTTTACATTGAAATAATTTTACTTAGGTTTTAGTTGTTTGCAATGTATTGTTGCCCATCGTGTAGCCCTAGTACTGGACAGAAAGAAAACATCGTGAAAAACACACTAAAAGTGTTGTTTCTTTTCAGGAATATTTTAACTCGGTGGCTGCAGCCAAAAAAGGAAAATGGGATGAAGATAAAATTAAAAAAGCTTTAGATGGTGTTTTGGTGGGAAATTTCAGTACTAGAGAAGCAGCTGGACACTTTTCTGTACCTAAAATCACTTTAGGGGGACGTGTCTGTGCTATTAAACAAGGTATTTCTGTTAAGGTCTCACCTTCAATGGGTAGATTTCAAAACACGTTTGATGACACCTTAAAAAGTGATCTCGCTGAACATCTAAAACACCTGGACAGTTGTTTTTGACCAGTAAATAAAAAAAACTGTTAACCTTGGCATACAATCTAGCTGAGCACTTGTAATTGCCACATCAGTTCAATAAAAAGAAAAAATATTGCAAAAAACAAATTTTGCAATGGATTCGTCAAACTGCATCCAGAATTTTCTCTGCACTGTGCTCAATCCACAAGCCTACAGAGAGCTCAAGGAGTTAACAAGGAACAGGTGAGCAACATTTTTTTCCAAATTAGAGGAGCTGACAAGAAAATATTCGTTTCCTCCAAGCAGAATTTTTTTACTGCGATGAAATTGGTGTCAATGTTGTACATTCTAACTCATCGCAAGTTTTGTTTCTTAAAGGAAAAAACAAGTTAGCAAACTCACATTGGGTGAACATGGGAGGAACATAACTGTGATGCTTTGCATCAATACTGCATTTTGTGTTTCCCAGGATTCGAATGACACAATATCGACAAAAGATGCACCAGATGGAAGCACATTTGAAGCTCAAGAAAGTGGTTGGATCTCAGTATCAGGATTTCTGAAATGGTTGAAGAGATTTGTTGAGAAAGTCCATCCATCAGAACATAGTCCAGTTCTGTTGATCTTGGATGGTCACAGCACTCACAAATATCTGCAAGTAATTATGTATGCAGAGGACCATAATGTTCACATGTTGAGTTTACCCCCTCATACCACACACAATCTCCAGCCATTGGATCGAACAGTCATGAAACCCTTCGAAAATGCATTTAATGCAGCACATGAGACGTGGATGGGCAAGTATGGAAGACAAGGGCTAGAAATTGCTGAACAAGATATCTGTGGGTTGGTAGGAAATACTTTCTCGAAAATATGCAGAATGGACCTAGCAAAATCAGGATTCGAATGTACAGGGAACTATCCATTGAATAAAAATATTTTCACTGAGCTGGATTTCCTCCCAGCATTGAACACCAGTGTAGGCCCATTGACAGAACAAGAAACAAGAGTAGGCAAATGTGCTGGATCTGGTCAACCCCTAGCAGAGACTAGACCTCCAACTTCCAACATGTAAGTGACCATACCACCTTGGGACACATCTTTTGTCGACACAGTTGTTCCCTCCACTTCTAATGCCTTCCCCAATGCGATTGAGAAGATCTCCTCGGTTGCTAGTGATGTGAGGTGGAAGATCATTGCAAGAGAAAGGAGAGGCGAAAAAAAGTGAACTTTTGACTTCTACACCCAATACAAAACTGCTGGAAGACAAAGAAGAAATTAAGCAGCAGAAAGGACTAAAAGAAGAGCAAAAGCGGAAGAAAACGAATGATGGAGAAGGACAAATATGCAACAAAAAGAAAAAAAGCAAATGAGGCCAACAGTCAGTCTAAAAAGAAGTTCATCTCGGAAAATACTTTCCCAAAAAGGATACTTCAATTCGACAGTGAAGATAAGGAAAAGAAAGCAAGTGAAGATGGGTACGAAAAGACTGTGTTAGTTATTTGTGGAGAGTGTTTTGAAGAGGACTGGGTTCAGTGTTGCACCTGCGGTGGTTGGGCTCATGTTGCATGTGCTGACAGTGACAAAATAGCATACTTTGTGTGTGATCACTGCCAACAATTACAAAATAATCTCTCTGAAGTAATACAATTACTTAAAGTTATGTATTTGATGTCGATGTGTGATGAATGTTGACTTTTGATCATAATTTTGTGTTAAGAACAATGTGTCCGGTACTGGAAACAGGTTTTTAATATCATGATTTACATGATATTTGTAATCTTAAAATGACACTACTAAAAATAATTTTTGATCTGATTATTTTAGCATTACGTTATAACTCATGTAGCCATCTATCGCCAGCGATTTAAATTTGTTTTATTCGTCTACAGGTTTTCAAGAAATCAGTTTTTAGGCTTGAGTGTCCGGCACTGGGGCAACTTCCCATACGCCAGTTTCAGCCATAAATGTTTGTAACAAATGGAAGCACATCAAATCAACTATAAAAATTATTTCCTACATAATTATTACAATTTTCTTACACACATTTATAGTAAACATTATGACTATGTTCCACGACGAAGATTTTTTGCATATTAAGCTTTATGAAGCATCCGGAATGGAAGTATGCTTAAATTTTGTTACAAATACTAACTACATTATTCGATTATTTTTTTACTTTTAAAAAGTACAAATTAGTAAAATATTTCATAATTTTGCTAAAGATATGCATTTTTCTTTCATATACAGCATAAATGGCACTTTTCTGACAATATTTATGGTGTCTGTACTACTTTTTTATGAGTTATTCACGTTCTACAGTCAGGTGAAGTGCTCCATAGGAAGTTGCTTTACTTCAAACTTAAACATCACTGTTTTGGGAAAACCAATTTGATATTTATGCAATGCAAATAATATTTTTGAGCTCCACTGCAATACAATCTTTCGTAAAATCTCGTGGGTAAACGAACAGTTATGGCTATTACAATAGCTTTATTTTCATGTTAAATATTTGATTTTGTAGGATCTCGTGAAATGGGGTCGTGGCATTTCGACGATACTGACGAAGTTCGTGCTCTACAAAAAGCATCGTAAAACATCGAACGCACACGACAGAAGTATTGTCGGCGCCTCCCACCTAAGCGAACCGGGTCAGATTCGTGGCGGGGGAATCTTGACGGACGATGACGCTGGTCGGCGGGTTTTCTCGGGGATCTCCCGTTTCCCCCGCCCTTGCATTCTGGCGCTGCTCCATACTCACCTCGCTTCACTCTTTCATAGTTTAAAAAAAAAAGTATATAATTTATAGTTTTTTCAACCGTTGTTGGACGCAGCACACCATTATTACTCTACACCGAAAGAAAGGTTTGTTTGGACCAACAATATATTTGTTTGTATATAGCCAAACAAACAGTACTTCGTCTAACATTATATTCTGTTGACTAAACAATATCTGAAATGCAACAAAACAGATTTTGTCCAACAAACATAATATGCACTTGAACCGACCGAACCGTTTAGTTGGGCAAACAAAATCTGCCTGGCAACCAGATATTTGTTTGGGCATTTGTTTGGCCATATACAACAAATGTATTGTTTGCTTAAAAAAACCGTTTCTGTCATTGAATTTGTGAGCGGCGGTTGAGGGTATTTAATAGCGATATAAGGAAAACTAGATACACAAAGTTATAATGGAACTTTTGTACCTATGGGATACAGACGCCTCAAGATAACTTCAATGCAATTACTATAACTGTACAAGCAAAAATTGTAAGCGGAATGAAAGCCAGCCAACTGGCATTTCAAAATGGCCATTGCCTGTCGACATAGTGCAAATAATAAAGTGAGAATTATTTTACATAAATTATAATTTGCAATAATGTTTAGCTAGTTTCGAAGGTCCTTAAAAAAAAGTTAGTACGTTTCAAATTGCTGCCCTTGAATATACTCACGAGAAATTTTCTTTATTATCTCTAAACACGATTAATCATAATGTTTGAAAAGAATACCTAAAATTGATTAAAGTGTTTTTGTGTATAAGTTCATGCAAAAAGTATCTAAAATCTACTTAACGGATAGCTTAATCATTAAGAAACTCCATTTACCTTAACTTGTTTTTTTTGGAGAGGACAGTTTCTTCACATTCTTCTTTTTCCAGTCCTTAATATTTTAATATTTCCTGTCTGGGTTCGTACCTGACTTCGCCTTATCACGGTCAGTGCCATGGGAGCAGAAAAAAAAGTTTCAAGAAAACTCGGTGCAGAAGTTGTGCCAAAAAAGTTATTTTTTACACAAAAAGAATGATCTAACTGGAAGTTTTAATAGCACAAAGAAAATAATTCTGTTTAGTATCACGATGTTTGCATTCTCCAAGACATCTGTAATAATAATAACCTCCCCAAATATGGGTATGGCAAAATATTCCTGTTAATAAATAAAATTGTAACATGCTCAAAAAATAATATTTATTAAAGTTATCAATGTATAAACAGATTCTTAGGCGAATTAGTACATGTACACAACACAGAATCATAACAGTAATACAGCTGGAGATTTTTAATAAGTAATACAAACACATGCAAATATGGACCCTGGCGATTTACTTGAAACAAGTTTAGAAGTACAGCTTAAATATAAAACGATTGTAAATATTCATATTTAATTAAATTCGAGCAACAAAATACAATGTTTTTATTTTTCAATGACTTTGCGATTTTGGACAAACATGTATAAAAACTCTTTCATTAGAAAATTTCGAAGGCAATACCAACTTTTATATCAAGGCATCTAATTACAAATTTCAGACATCATGGTCTTCCATAATCAGTATTACGTATCCTTTGCACCGCTTCCTTTCACCATGAATACATTTACAATCTAATATCTTTACTATGAAATCTTCATGCATCTAATAATGAGAGTTGCTATAGCCGATGTGCGATAAGTTGGGAGCACAAATTCTGGAACGTGTATATTATTGAGAAGTTTCTATACCTTGCCTAACAAAATCAATAACTATGAACTTTTTCTTAACTCTTTAGGTAAAAGATTTGTCAAAGATTATTATTAGTATCATCGTTGGCAAAGCGCACTTTTAAAGCTACAGTAAATTTTATTAAGACTACAGAGAAGAGATGCGGAATTAAATGAATAAAAGTCTGTGAATGATTCTGTACCGATATAACAAAAGGAGACAGCAGAAGTCTGGGTTGAACATTTTTGTATCTTACAATTGATCCCCCCCCCCCCTTTTTCTCCAATCAAAACCCAACCATTTTATGGTAAATATTTTTAAAAAAAATTTAAAAAGTTAAAAGTGAGGCAGGAAAAGTCTGGATCAAAAAATCTGTGTTTTAAAAGGTAATCATTCTCCCATTCATTAAGATGTTACGCAAATGTTCAGAAGTGAAAGGTAAATATGCTAAATGAATAGCATTTTCTTCAATTAGTGAGCTAGTTTAACTTTTAACAGCAAAGAATTTAAGTAAATATATAACTGACTAAAATATAACATTTTTTACGAGATATGTTTAATTCTTTTCGCAAGTTTCTGTTCTTTCCCTAAAATTCTACGTCACGTTTAGTTTATTTACGTGTGGCAAAACAAACAAAAATTTCGATCGTTAAGGACAACTTTGTATACACAAATTTATTTCATCTTCTGCTTCACCACTTAGTGCGATTTCTTTTGTTCTCAATAACGGGTGGTTAAATGGCAAGTAGTTAAATTGCCAATTTTTTAAAATCAAATCATACAGAAAAGCTATATTTCCACATATTATAAATAATTATCTTCGTCAGTTATTCATTACAAAATTTAATGTAAAGAGAACTCACAAAATACATGTAACTTCAAAACCTGCTCGCAATTTAATCAAATCTCTGCATTTCACATAATCCTGCATGTTTTACTTTTTCTTTTTGGTTTTCGAAAATTCTCATAAAATAATTCAGGTAATATGTTTACATATGATTAAAGGTAATCGTTCACAAGTGAAGGAAATGGTTTTACAAAGCGATGCATGCAATCGGTCCAACTTAATAAACAATTTGCAGAAAATAACTGCAGAGCATCACTAACAAAATTCAGGAATATTTCAGTTATTTTCAAAAATGGAGAGTACGTACTTGGCTTTTCTATAACCGCAAAAACATCATTAAATAATAATATTACATTTACTGTTATTCTATTTAATAGTATTGTGATTGAAGATATTTGGGCGGCTCTTAACAGCGAAATCTTGAGAGCCGATGAATGTGAAATGAGTTAGGCATGGTGCAACGCGGGAAAGAAGGGGCGGGGGAAACGGAAGACACCCGAGAAAACCAGCTGGCATGATTCCCACGTGCGAAAATCCGGGAGCAACCCCGCGGGGGATCGAGTCCGGTTCGCCTAGGTGGGAGGCTAGTAGCCTAACCACTACATCAACGCTACCCCTAGTTCTATTGTATCATTAGAACTATTTATCATGCCATTACATTAATACCCTCAATACAATACTTTGGGAAAGTAGGCAATGTTTCAATCAAAACTGCGTTTATCCAAAGTTGTGCTCAACTTCTGCAACTACGTGGCGCGGGGGGGGGGGGGGGATACACAAAACATGGCGTTTTCTCTGATATCCAGCGCTCACATTTCGCTTAATTTCGCAGTCATTGAGTGCTATTCGACTACTTCCATAAGGTTTTCGTGGTACAGAATCATTCAACTCGCTTTCAATAAGACTATTTCATTTTTACGTAGTTCCTAAACAGTACTACAAAAGTTGTGTTATCTACGAATGACGTCTACTGTTTTATAATAAAAATGTTTACGAATTCCGTGTAGCTATGCTATGTGCGTTATGTAAGTCAGAAATCAACTACATAAATCTATTTTACTTACTTTATATATTGAAACCTCCAGAATTAATACAAGCCTCGCACTTTTCAAATAATTCGTAATATTCTTCAAAAGAAATTATGTGTTGTAAGTAATTATATGAGGATTACTGACTCAGAAATATACAAAAAAAAAATTAATCGAAAATTTGTTTTCATTTCCCAGGTATCTGTTTAGGGGAAGCAGTTCGTAAAAATTTGTAGTGGATGTGACATACTGGCTAGATCATTTTCCTTCTACGATTTTCAACATTACTTGAAAGTAAATGCTATAAAGAGCAGTGTTTTGAGACGCGGGTAAAACTGATCTATCAGAAAACTTTGTTTAAACCACTAATGTGTGTTAATTTTTGTCACATTTTAATATAGGCTGTTCACGGTAAAATTAGCACTTTCGAAAGCCCTAAAGATCTACTTGTGCGCACATTGTGTAGTATTCCGCCTTAAGTAAAATTAACACTGCCATGGGCCTCATCACTTTATTCATGCGTCGGTCAAGTGAAATAATGTCAAATTATTAGATAAGTAAATATTTTAAAAATCTGCTCATTTCTACACTCCGATGCGTTAAATAAACAGAAAGCGAAATAAATAATTTACGTTATCACAAATGGTTACCTTATTACACTTTTTATTCGACGTTAAGATAGGGAACTACTTTCCCTCCATCGTTACCAACTTTACGGGGCGCATGTCAATCAGTCCGCCCGTTAAAATTTATGCAGATCGGGCCAGTGACTTTTTTCTAAGGTTCATTTCAAAAGTACTCACTTTACCGTGAACAGCCTTTATCCGAATACAGAGCCTTAAACTGTGATAAGAATCTGTGAATGTGTGAAACCGTAAAAGGGCGAGACATGTAGTCATCATAAATTTATAGCACAACCTAAAGATAACACTGATAATACACACAATTATAAAAATAAATTGAGGTTTTGTTCTACAAAATAGCATAAACCTCAGACCAATAAGCTATTTTATGTTTTTTTAGCATAACTTAAACGAAGCCTTAAACATGTTAAAGTGATTGTACACGAGCAACATACATTCTTCTGTAAAATTGTTTCGAGTTTTGGAAGCAGTTATTACCATTAAACTTATAATAACAATACATATTCAGGTAACATATGTGTTCACATTTAAGTATTAGCGTCAGATGTTAAATAATTCTAATGTATTATTGTACATTTCTTATAAAATCTTTTTAATACACATAAACTAATGTAAAGTTTTGGCGCAAGAAATGATTGTAAAAATTCCTGTAAACATTTAATAAAAATGTAGTTTCAAATCGTGACATTTGTTGTTCAGTTCTGTAAATCTGTCAAAATATAAAATATTTTACTTTTCATGAAATGTTTTTCTTGACACTCAGGATACAGTGAAGTTAATTTCAACCCAAAAATTATCTGTAAACAAATGTGTATAGTGCCATAAAAATGAAATTTAACTAAAAAAAAAATTTTTCTCGAAAAATTTATTTATAAACACTTTGAGAAATAATTCTTTAAAAATTTTGTATAATCATTCTGTTAGTAATTTTATAGTAATAAAAAGAATGACAATTGCATGTAAGTGAGTGAAAAGTGTTACACTGGACGGCACGTGTTTTTTTTAAAGCCAATTTTAGGTTTACACTGGTTAATAGATACACTGGGAAATTTGTAGGACTTTTATAAAATAAACAAAATGTTTGTATGTAATAGCGTACAGTTTACAGTTATATATGTAGTTATTTCAGCAAACATTTCTTTCCAATTTTTTTCTTCAACCATTCATTGTAATCTGTTTACGTGATTTACTTCGGCAGACTGTTATTTAAAAGGTGATTCGTACGTACCCTTTTAACAGTAACACAGAACAGTGTTTTAAGTGCAATATGTGTAAGTGTGGTGATTTGAAGGCTATACAATTTTTGCCTTGCAAATTTTTAATGATTTTGACGACTTGATTCAACCAACACCTAAAATTGACGTATAAAAAGGATAGTTTCTCTGAGAAACTGATAACAGCCTGAAAATGATTTTTAAAAATATGTATAAATATGTAAATCAACGTTCTCAGCAGACTTTCAACTGCAATGTAGTCATGTGGCTTACAGTAATTTAAAGCGTATCATTAATAAACGATGATATGCTATTTAGTGTTAACTTTAGTTAAATTACATTCGCTTACCATATGTCTACGCTTGTCCATTTACAGTAATATATGTTTGCTTTAGCGTTATACAAAAGCAATTTTACATAAACATTTAATTACATTTTTTTCCCCTTAATTTTCTTATTTCAGTTTTATTTAACGTTTTATATAGATACAAAATACGAAAAATACTCATATTAAAAAAATTCATGCGCCATTGTTAACAAGATTGTTAATGTTGCCCCCTGGCAACGTGGTGTAAACCGTATTATGTTTATCTTTTTTTTTTTCATAGTCAAATTCAATCTTAGTACTTAACTGATTATGAAATTGAGCTTGTGCTCAAAAAATTTCGTGAAGTATCATCATCAAATAAATACTTTAAGAAAATAACCACGGTCTATAGTAAGCTATCTGTCCTCAAACTTCGATTGAGCAAATTCACGGAAAGAGTTCAGTTCGAATGCAATAACGCAGTTTATTTTCTAGATAGTATTCTTCTCGTGTTTTTGAGTGTCTAAGTACAAACTGTAAATTATTACATTCTTAGAAAAAAATCAGCGAGTAAACATAAATATTCGCATTCGCAAACAAATTTTTATCAGCGGAAAGAAGCCAACTGGCTCTTTTATCAAGCAGATGCGAGTAGATATGCTGTAGTAGAGTTAGCGGCTAGTAAAATGTAATATTTTGGTAATGAGTATGTAAAAATGTCGTATATTTGTAGTAACATCTATTTTTCTGCTTTCTCGTCTTCGAAAATGGGAGCATTATTAATTGGAAGAGTAGTAAATGACGTACACCAACTAGGAATCTATTCTACTTGAGATAGGAGTCACAGGTGCAATGAGACTAGGCGACCTAATGAAGACCGTTTCCCTATCAAACTACGCAAGAGAAAGAATGATGCTATCGCAGGGTCACTGACACAGAGAGAGCCTGACAACACAGTATTGTGTTCGAGTCACAGGTGCAATGAGACTAGGCGACCTAATGAAGACCGTTTCCCTATCAAACTACGCAAGAGAAAGAATGATGCTATCGCAGGGTCACTGGCACAGAGAGAGCCTGACAACACAGTATTGTGTTCGAGTCACACGTGCAATGAGACTAGGCGACCTAATGAAGACCGTTTCCCTATCAAACTACGCAAGAGAAAGAATGATGCTATCGCAGGGTCACTGGCACAGAGAGAGCCTGACAACACAGTATTGTGTTCGAGTCACAGGTGCAATGAGACTAGGCGCCCTAATGAAGACCGTTTCCCTATCAAACTACGCAATAGAAAGAATGATGCTATCACAGGGTCACTGGCACAGAGAGAGCCTGACAACACAGTATTGTGTTCGAGTCACACGTGCAATGAGACTAGGCGACCTAATGAAGACCGTTTCCCTATCAAACTACGCAAGAGAAAGAATGATGCTATCACAGGGTCACTGGCACAGAGAGAGCCTGACAACACAGTATTGTGTTCGAGTCACAGGTGCAATGAGACTAGGCGACCTAATGAAGACCGTTTCCCTATCAAACTACGCAATAGAAAGAATGATGCTATCGCAGGGTCACTGACACAGAGAGAGCCTGACAACACAGTATTGTGTTCGAGTCACAGGTGCAATGAGACTAGGCGACCTAATGAAGACCGTTTCCCTATCAAACTACGCAATAGAAAGACTGATGCTATCGCAGGGTCACTGGCACAGAGAGAGCCTGACAACACAGTATTGTGTTCGAGTCACAGGTGCAATGAGACTAGGCGACCTAATGAAGACCGTTTCCCTATCAAACTACGCAATAGAAAGAATGATGCTATCACAGGGTCACTGGCACAGAGAGAGCCTGACAACACAGTATTGTGTTCGAGTCACAGGTGCAATGAGACTAGGCGACCTAATGAAGACCGTTTCCCTATCAAACTACGCAATAGAAAGAATGATGCTATCACAGGGTCACTGGCACAGAGAGAGCCTGACAACACAGTATTGTGTTCGAGTCACAGGTGCAATGAGACTAGGCGACCTAATGAAGACCGTTTCCCTATCAAACTACGCAATAGAAAGAATGATGCTATCACAGGGTCACTGACACAGAGAGAGCCTGACAACACAGTATTGCGTTCAAGTCACAGGTGCAATGAGACTAGGCGACCTAATGAAGACCGTTTCCCTATCAAACTATGCAATAGAAAGACTGATGCTATCGCAGGGTCACTGGCACAGAGAGAGCCTGACAACACAGTACTGTGTTCGAGTCGCGACCTGGCAAGGGCAGATTTCCACACTAGCGTGAAAAGTTAACGCCCTTAACGACCCATTTCGTTATAAGACTTGTGAGTGCGCTGCAGGTGCGTCAACCTACATTCCCGGCAGCGTATTAAAACACATTTCAAAACAAACTATTTGAAGAAACGTGGACGAAAAATTTTGCTCTTGCGCTTATATGGCCCATCGCAAAATCGACACCATTCGCTTAAGACGTTATATTATTTTTTAAATGACTTCTGCTGTAATATTTCTTTCGTCAAAGAGATTTTTAGCCACGATCTAGTGTTTTAAAACTAACCGCATTGTCCGCCAAGTGTTACAGAATTTCAATCTACTTATTGTTACTAAGATATTTATAAATTCGAAGTTACAGAGTGCATTCTGTTTAATATACTCGCTGATGAGACTCGAGGGCCACAGTTGCCGCAGGAACCGACTTCCCAAGCTAGGAGAGTAGACGACTGTCCAGAACTGCTCATCTAGGATTATGTGAATAGTATACGGAATGCTGTGTGGCCGTCTGCCAATGGATGGTGAGGGGTGTTCACCAACTAACTGGTTTCCCATCCATCCCCATTCAGGGCGAATTCTCTACTTCTCCTGGAATTTGGAGGAAGGACGGGAGGAGAGGGGAAAATATATATTATCTTACAACCGTCCCAAGTGTTGCTAGTCAGCATAAAAAAAATATAAAAACAATAAAATACATATATAAACAACATATAGGTTAAACTACTATTAGGGCACTGGCTATCAAAATGTAATGTTTTTTAATTTTTTTCCTCGATAATTCGACAATTAATCATTGCTCGTAATATCATTCCCACACAATTAAAACATTTTGGGTCAATAGCTTTTTAATATTTGTTAAAATTTCAATTTCAATCACTTTATTTTATACGTGCAACGAAAACCATCTCAACTGCAAAACTCAAACAATCGATATAGAAAAAAAAAAGGCACTATCTACATGGAGGCGCATGTGCTCAACGAATATTTAAGTTCTTTTTTTTAATTTTAGAAATAATAACTTTATATATATATATATTTTTTTTTTTGGCTGTGGTTGACCCCGAATTTTCGTAAGACATATTTTAAGGTAATTTTTAAACGAATTAAGAAAAGAATTTTCAGTTAAACTTGTTACACCTTTTTTTTTTGTCAAAATTTTACATTTATTGTATGACATGAAAACAGAAAAATAATATCGTTGACAATATTATTTGAATCCGGTTTAACTATTAAAAAAAATTGGATAGTACATAACGAGTAATATTATACAAATTGAAAATTATTTGAGGGATAAATAAAATATATATTATTTTAATTAGCCACCGCAAACGTCAAAAATTTTATTTCTAAAGGAAATATCCAGAACACCACTTAATTGTTCAAAATGTTTTTTTTTTAAATTATATATGAAAATAATCTATACTGACATGCCACAAGTCATGAGACAGCAGTATGTAAAGGTATGTCGGTGGTGCCATAGTACCTTTACGTCTTGGAAGTGCCGAGACCTTTATCAGTTGTTCTCTGGTATCATGTGAGTGAGTGTGTGCCGATCTTAGCATTGCATTGCAGCCCTTCAATGACTCCACAATAATGGGATATCCCAGCAGGATAACGCAGAGCTAAAATAGTGATTGACAACCAACCGACTGAACAAGTCTCTAGTTTTACTTACCTCGGTTGTGAATTATCCTTTAATGAAGATAACGAAGTGAAGAGGAAGCTTCACCGATTTCAACATACGTGTGGAACAATTCGACAGACACTGAAAGATAAAGTCCGAGAGGAGACCCAACTAAAATTTTATAAAACGACGGCTGTACCGGCTCTGGTGTATGGTAGTGAAACGTGGGTAAATAAATTACAATACAGAAAAAATAAATAAAATCATTCGAAACGAAGTTCCTTAGATCAGTGATAGGATGTTCCCTGAAGGATAGAAGAAGGAATGAAGAAATTAGACAACTGAATATATTTTCTTTGAATAAAAAAAAAAAAAAAAAAAAAAAAATGGAAAGACCCCGTTCTAAGGATGGATAATGAAAGATTTCCGAAGCTTGCCCTGGAATACCATTCTACTGGAAGAAGAGATATTGGCCGACCCACGAAGAGATGGTCTGAAATCTGAGGTCGGAACATGCTAAGTAAGAGCCTATCCATGAAGAGGAAGTAAGAAATATAACGCACCGTGTGTTCGGCCCCAAGTTGTCCGGAACTGGTTCGAGGAGCATTCTGGACAGTTCCGACTACTGCTTCGGCCACCTTATTCGTCCGATACGATCTCCCGGCGAGCACTTATGGGATGTGGAGGGGAGGTCCATTCGAACCCAAGATCCAGCATCTACAAATAGCAGGGAGGCTGTGGGCCGTTGTTCAGACAGCATGGGTCAACATATTTCCACGGGTGGAATCCATGCCACGACGAGTTGTTGCACTTCATCGGGCATACGTGCATAGGCGTGCGCAAGGGGGGTACAGGGGGTGCATTGGGACCCCCCCCCCCAAATTGCATAATGTCATAAGGAATATAAAAAAGAATCTTACCCATTTAATATTTCCAATAGACAGTCTGCACGTTTGAAACGGCCTCGAAATTTAAAATAGCTCTAAAGTAGCTTAGACAATTTATAATTAATATGTTTAGATATGTCCTTACTTTGTAGTTTTAATCTCGTAAAAGTGATTCATCGTTTTGCGATTTGCACCCTCTATTACCTAATACTGCGCACGATTATGAAGGATCCCATGACCTTTGGCATGTCGGCGTATTGTTGGTGTAGGTCCCTTCGCGCGGCGTCCTGCCTTGTTCGGACTAACATTTCCCGCCCTTATCACAAAACAGGTAGCTACAAAGAAGCGAGATGGTTACGAGGTTCTTCTGATGCAAGAGTACTCGGTCTCTCTACTGACCGCGCTAGGCTCTGAGACCGAACCTTGCGTGTGACTGGCTACCACGTGCTGCGACAAATTCCCTGCTGGTCATGTCGCCGTCTTGGAAAGCATAGTCTCCCAGGCGTTGATTAGGCGCACGACGTCCCGCCATACTGTTAGCGTTCACGTAAGCTTATGCATTCTTAGGTACGCAAGAGCCCATGCACCTGCGCTCACTAGAAATGAGAAAGGAAGTTTTTGGAGAAAGCGAACCATCCCGATGGGAGGAAAAACGAACTCCTGCTCTCTTCGGGATGATTGATTCGCGTATCCGCAGGCAGTGGCTTAACAACTATGTTGAAATGGGTGGATGGGAGGAGAGCACAGGGTATATATTAATCCTCCCTAAATTTCGTAAAGGGCACCAGAATAAGACTAGATGGTCACCCAACCACCGAGATGCATTGCCATTTTGTATATAAACCATTCTCACGGTTAATTCAAACTTTTCTGAAGCCCTGGTAAAGTTTTACTTCCAGGATATTCCTCCGCCTCATGCAGTCAAAGCTCAGCTAAGTCTAGAAAATCGCACCAAAGGGACGACGCACCGCATTCGTGCGCACTCAGTTTAGTAATATTTTTTTCACGAGAACTATTTCTTACTAGGCATTACTAGAGACATGCAAAATTCGCGTTATTATCTGGCATCACACTAGATTTCACCACCCCACATCAAAGACGGTGTCATTTGTTTATTGGCTTTTGCAAAAGTGAGGAGCCATAGTCCCTTTTGACTAGGCGGCACGTGATTGGGCTATATTTTCATTACTTGTTTCCGATTGGTTTAAGCCCCCCCCCCCCCCCCCAATTCACCCAGGACGTGTCAAACCAGCTGTAGTCCAACGACAAGAGCAATAGAAATACACATGAGTTTGAAGTCTATTCTGTCTTCAAATGATAACGCGAATTTTGCATGTCTCTAGGCGTTATAGGTAGTTCATAGTAAAGTGAGCACTTTTTTAAGCTGTTTCATTAGACATAATAACAAATACATACATTTCATTATGGCCTCGGACTTTTGGTTTTGGGTATGGTGAATGTATACACTGTGTTTATCACTCACATGGCAGGATTTACATTAACAAGTGGTGGAAGGATATAAATTGGTTGGAAGAAAAAAGTAACTAGGGCTTCAAAAGTACTCACTTTATCGTGAACGGCCTATACCACTATGGTTTTATTAACATTAACTATAAATGAAATATTGGCATTTATTGATAAAATTCTAAGTAAATGTTGAATTCTACCAAAAATAAGATCCTTTTAACGCTTGTGGTGCATGACTAGAGACCTGCAAAATTCGCGTTATTATCTGAGGACAGTTCAAACTGAAAACCCTTTTACCATTGCAATACGTTTGCCATTGGACAATACTTTATTCAGCACGGTCCGGATAACTCTGCGCCAGTAAATGAACACTTCACAATCGTGTGCCCCAATCACGTGCAGTTCACTCAGAAAGGGAGTGACTTAACATCTGGGCAACAGCAAATCAAGGAACGGCGCCAACATCAGTATACACAGTACCGTGAATTCTAGCTTGAAGCCAAAAAACAACGCGAATTTTGCAGGTCCCTATGCATGACGTATTTAGGAAACAACAAATTGCTGTTACCCGGTTTACAGAACGATTCTGTTGACATTTCTCTGCTGGTTTTTTTTTTAATTTGTTCTCATTGTGGTAGATATCAAAAGTGCTTGCATTAACACGCGAAGAGCCTTTACAAAGGATGACCGCAGGTTCGCACCCCCCGCCCACAAGGGGAAGACAGAAGGACATGCCCCTAAACGTTGTCCAACCAAGTCGAGAGGTCGTTTCGCCACTGTCCGCGGGAGACGGGAACGTCGACGACGACGACTACCCGAAGGACGTCCGAAGGAGAGAGAGAGACACGCCGCGGCCCTCAGGGGAACCTGCGGGATCCCGCGAGGGCCATCGTCAGCAGCACCATCGAAGAAGTAGAGGGCGCGCGCGGCGGGCCCGAGTTGCAGTCGTCCTCCCGGCACAGCAGGCACTTCCAGTCGATCTTGAGGTCCATCACCCCGCTCCTCCTGATGGCCTCGTCGAAGATGCCCTCCATCATGGCGCACTGGTTGTCCACCTTCGGATGGCACAGTCGCACGGTCATCTTCTTGTCCTCCACGCCCGGCTCGCTGTCTGCAACGACAAAGCACACGATCTTTTTGGGTTTTTTTTTTTTTCACGTCGCGTGTAAATCCATTCACGGTTACTTCACACTTTTCTCAAGCCCTGCTTAAGTTCTACTTGTAGGATATTCCTTCGCCTCGTGCAACCTGAGCTTCACTAAGTCTATAAAACTACAACAAAGGACAACCCACCGAATTCGTGCGCAATCAGTTGTAATAATATTTCGCAAGCGAACTATTTCTTACTAGGCATTACCAAGACACACATGTTTCTTCACTGCTTTTACTCATATTTATTATAAATTAAATATTATAATTAATAAATTAGCCAATTTCATGTTAACAGAGGTATTTTATACCTCTGTTAACATGGCATATTTAGGAAATAACTAAATACGCCATATATGGGGTGATTTTTTAAAAGCTTTGATTCAAAATAGTACGAAGAAACCGTGAGCATAACAGTCACCAATTGTCGGCAATATTGCTTTTTTTTTTTTTTTTTCCAAAAAATTCTAGGGCATATTATATGTGAATAAAAACGTAAACAAGCAGTATAGATGTACAACCCAACGCGGCCTGGTTACCGTAACGCTGCGAATCCACTTGCAAGGTCAGCTATCGCTAATGCCTTAACAGAACACAATAAATACTAATTTACTAAATGGCCTCGGTGGGTGGCGTGTATTCTGACTGCTACACAACCGCGGCGCGGCTCCGAACTGCTCATAGCGACTCTAAGCAGCTTCGTTAGAGGAAGGGTATAAACATCTCTGAGCATTTAGTTACGTAAACAGCACTCCAAATTCGAATCCCACACGCGTTGTCTGCGATATTGCTGTTGGCAGAAAAGCAGTGCAATGTCGTGTGCCGTCTCAAATACGTCACTACTTTTTACATGCGTTATTAATTAGGACATTATGTTTTTAAACTATGTCCGTATGCAAATTTTTATGAGACTATAATGATTTAATTATGTCACCTTATGTTGTCCCTTAAATATGCCTCTAGGATTTTTTTGCCATATGCGCTGTCAATTCTTTAATGCCTCACTATTGAATTATTTTTAGAAACATAATTCTATATATTTTGATCAGTTAATACTTTAAGGAGTGTCATAACTGTCTCTCGCTGTGCTAGTTAACTTAATTTATATATTGGCAGTATTCAAGTTAATTGCCTTTATTCTGAATTTTTATCAAATGTCTTGTTACTTTTATTATTTTTAGTATGATGATAAATAATACTTTTATTCTCATTTTGAACTACATATAGGTTATTTGATTAATAAGTAAAGTCTATTTCCTACATATTTATTTATCCCCATTTTCATTTTCGTTAAGTAATTTATATATTTTTACATCTGTTTATCTGGCGATATGAATCGATAAATTTTCTTGTTTCAATCTACTTCATGTGAGTTTATTCATATTTTAACATTTAAAACCTTTTTTTATTATTATTTTAAGTTTCATTTCCATGTTGTACAAGTTGGTATAGGCCGTTCACGTTAAAGTGAGCACTTCTCGAAGCTGTTTCATCAGATATAATAATCAATAAATACATTTCATTGCGGCCTCGGACTTTTGGTTTTGGATATAGTGAATGTATACACTGTGTTTATTACTCACGTGGCAGGGTTAACATTAACAATTGGTGGAAGGATATAGATAGGTTGAAAGCAAAAAGTAACTAGAGCTTCAAAAGTGCTCACTTTACCGTGAACGACCTATACTAGTCGTCTTCTTTGCTCTGTCCATTCTCCGGCATTTTCCCGGCACTTTTGTACGTGGCCTGTTGTCGTTCTGACGCATTGCCGACATGCGGTAACCGTGGTGTTCTCGGGGACTTAAAGCCCCTTTTTAGTGTTCTGTACTCTCGCCATCACGTAGAGTAGAGGCCACAGATAGATAGCTTTCTTTGTGGTGTTGTGTGTTTTATCTATTAATTTTATTTATTTTGGTGCTTCTACTGCAACACAACATGTGATCGGAATTCATTCTACCCTCGTCTGTGGGGGTTTCACGTCTGCACGTGCTCCCAATCTGTCAAGTTCCGTGAGTTTCCTGGCTTTCCATTCCATTCCACAAGTTGTTACAAGATGTGATCTTCCCATTCCTTCCTGAAGAATGAATTCTACTGGCCACCAGTCAAGATGCACGTGGCAATTTTCTCTCGTTCCATCGATACTTGTAGACACACTTCATTTTCTACGAGTTTATAAGTCAGTATTAACCATTTTTTTTTCAACTGGGCCAGTTTTGATATAACGAACTTTCTTTATACAAAAATGTTTTTCCAAGAAACAATCAATTTTATTATATTACAACCCGTGTTTGCGGGCGTGTTTAATTTCACCTAGAAAATAATTTGAACATATTTCGCCGTTCCTTAAAATATAATTGTGACTAAATTTTTTTTTCTCAAATATAAAGGAAACAATCATGAACTTTATAAAATTTAACAAAATCTATATGAATGTGTTGCATAATATTTAATTCTATCGGTTGGTGGGTTTATTAATTGTATTTGTTTGTACCCATGAACTAATTTTTATCTACGCTAGCGCCAGTATAATTTACGTCTTTTAAGACACCATGCCATTGTATTTACATATGCTACTTTGGGTTACATAAGGTATATTTATTCTGTTTGAAGGAATAATATATAGTAATACTAATTTCATATTAGTAAGTAAGGATGCGTCCTAGGTTTAAGTTTTTTATACTTTAAATAATCATTCCCATATCTTGCCCCAGTCATTGGTAAAAGATAATTTAAATGTTATACCCCAAGACTATGATCATGTGATATAATCTTTTATGTTTTCATGTTACATTTAAGATATTGTTATGACAAACTGCCAAACTTGTTGGTATTTCGTAAACATTTTACTATATAGATAATACTCATTCTTTACAATTGGTATTTTATTTTACAAAGAATGAATTCAATAAATATACAAAAAAAGAGATTTATAGCACACCACCACAATTAACGTGTTTTACTCATAATCTAGTTGATTTACCTCTGGACCTAAGATTGTTTACCATTTGACAAGCAAGTATGAAGTCTTGCCTATTTTATAATAGGATATTTTCATCCTTTTGTGCCATGTACGATTCCCGGGATGTATGACTAATGTGTTTCTTATGCCACTTCTATTTATCTATGTATATGTTATTTATCAGTTCATCTATTATGCTTCTGTAGCCACTTTTACGCAATGTTATGTGGCGTTTCTATTTCTGAGGGCTGAGATTTTTTTTTCTTTTGAAGTGGATCTACTACTTAATTCCCCCCCCCCCCCTTTTATCATCGCACATCGGCACAACTGGCAGCATGAAGGGCGGCTGCTGCGCAGCTTGCACTCTACCCCATTCGCCCTCACTCAGGAATTATTCCAATATTTACCACGTCTGTGTACATCTACTTATAAATGCTGTTCACGATAAAGTGAGCATTTTTGAAATCAACCTAAGAGAAAAATCACTACCCCTGCCTGCGTGTACTTTAACGGGCGCTCTGAGTGACATGCGCCCGGCGGTTAAGTTGGTGAATAGTGGTGACGAATTGTATTACGTTCGAGAAGACAAAAAAATTAGAAGACATATAATTTTATTAAAGAAGAAGCACGAGTAAATTAAAATATTGAGAAGATTTTAATTGCAAT
Organism: Dryococelus australis; assembly: GCA_029891345.1. Lineage (NCBI taxonomy): Eukaryota > Metazoa > Arthropoda > Insecta > Phasmatodea > Phasmatidae > Dryococelus > Dryococelus australis. The sequence goes on along the minus strand of CM057004.1, from coordinate 89,306,621 downwards.
ATTATGATTTCTGCTGAAAGATAACAACTGACGGCTTGGATATTTATTTGGAATGTTACAAACGGTGCCGAAGGTATTAATAGCAGAGAATTTGTTTGTATGAGAGGTGTAACAAGATCAATCATAAACCGGAACTTATTTTCCGTGTACTTAACGAATCATAAGTACAAGTCTCAATTCTTCAGTATTTGATCGTAAACCCACCTTAACAGGTCTACCTCAACTCTGGTTCGTGCCCTGACTAGAGGGAGGAGGAGAATGGTTGTAGGTATATACTGTTCACGGGAAAATGAGAACTTTTTAAGGCCCTTCTAAATGTTCCCTTTCACCCAATTTCTATCTTCCTGCCGCTATTTAATATACACATTGTAATTTGACTAATAAACACAGTGAATACATGTCACCACTCTCAAAATGTAACGCCTCAGGCTGCAATTAGTAGGGATAGGAAAATTTCGCGAATTCATTTCAGGACAAGATGGACGTCCAACACATGTACACTGAAGTAACATTTGTATAGGCTGTTAACGGTTTTTTTTTTTTTCGACCTTATGTAAAATTAACACTGCAGTTGGCCTCGTCTCTTTATGCATGTGTCGGTCAAGTGAAACTGTGAAATTATTAAAAAATTTAATATTTTACAAATCTGCTAATTTTTTTACACTTCGACGATTGAAAAAACAGAAAGCGAGAGAAATAATTGTATTTATCACAGATGGTTTCCTAACACCTTTTATTCGACGATAATATGTGGAACTATTTTCGCCTCCATCGTTACCAACTTTACTGGGCACCCATTGTCGCTCAGTGCACCCGTTAAAACACATGCACGCAGGGGTAGTGACTGTTCTCTAAGGTTGTTTTCAAAAGTGCTCACTTTATCGTAAACAGCCTTTAATTGGATCTCAGTTCATTAGACACGACCTGGACGACTCTGATCCAATAGCAGACTTGCAAGGAAACAAGTAGCGGGCGAGTGCCATACTGCCAGGTGTGGAGTAACACTGGCTACTCTATGGGACAGCAGTCAATGAACAAACACCTGTGGCTCGAGTGTACACAGGACTGAGGAGTCTAGCCCAAAGGTTATTAAACTAGCGGAATCTTCTTATCCGTAGCAATACGATACATTTATTAGTGGTTAAATGCCTGTCGGGAGGGGCTTGTAAAAGTGCTCACTTTATCGTGAACAGCCTTTAATTGGAGTGCCATACTACCAGGTGTGGAGTAATGAACAACCACCTAACGCTCGAGTGTACACAGGACTGAGGAGTCTAGCCCAAAGGTTATTAAACTAGCGGAATCTTCTTATCCGTAGCAATACGATACATTTATTAGCGGTTAGATGCCTGTCGGGAGGGGCTTGTAAAAGTGCTCACTTTATCGTGAACAGCCTATAATTGGAGTGCCATACTACCAGGTGTGGAGTAATGAACAACCACCTAACGCTCGAGTGTACACAGGACTGAGGAGTCTAGCCCAAAGGTTATTAAACTAGCGGAATCTTCTTATCCGTAGCAATAAGATACATTTATTAGCGGTTAGATGCCTGTCGGGAGGGGCTTGTAAAAGTGCCCACTTTACCGTGAACAGACTGTACTCACTGGTGCCGATGAACTTGACGCAGTTGAATCGCACGGACGTGTTGACCCGCAGCACGTGGTCGACGCCCAGCTTGCGGCGCATGACGTAGAAGGCGGTTTCCCTGTTGCACGGCTTCGACTCCATGGCCTCCGGGTCGCCGCAATCTGCGCGCTCGTGCGGGAAGCAGGCCGACTCGAAGCACTCCAGCGTCGAGCCTGCGCATTACCACTGCATAGAGTATACGTCGTCCACTGTCGAATGAGCACTTTCGAAAGCTCATGCTTAAGATATATACTTGTCTACACGTTGTGCACTCTAGATCTGAATCGGTGACGATTTCACTCGTTCAGTCAGTCAAACGTATCTGGCCGGTACAACAGTCACTTCAGAGAATTTGACTGATGAGTAGAGCGACGAGTATTTCGCGAATTCATTCGGAGGCGAGGTAGACTCCAAACACTTGTTCTTCTCTCCTACTGTCGTGATTGGAAGACAGTTGTTTAGACATGTCCCGTTTAACTGTGAGCCAATTATAAGCAGGAAGCAGTAGTGTGAGTGAGTGTTTAACAGCCCTGTACAGAGGTCAAACTTGATCACAGCAACCAATAAGTCGGGATAAGAAAAATTCGCGAGCTCAGTGACCTGTAGGCTAGACTCCACAGTCATGTGTATACACGAGCCTCAGATGTTTGTTCATTGGCTGCTGCCCCATAGGGTAGCCAGTGTTACTCCACACCTGGCAGTATGGCACTCGCTACTTGTTTCCTTGCAAGTCTGCTGTTGGCTCAGAGTCGTCCAGGACGTGTCTAATAAACTGCGATCCAATTGTAAAGTCAACTTCAGTGTACACGTGTTTGACGTCTATCTTGTCCTGAAGTGAACTCGCGAAATGTTCCTATCCCTGCCAATAAGCAAACGATACTGTCTCGATTGTATAGAAGGCTGCTCAGCCTAGCTTGCTGCCAACTAAATCCGCGAAATACTCGTGGCTCTACTCATGAAATGCCATATTTCCTTCACTGATTGATTCAGTGACATTTCCCACTGATCCGTCAGTCATTTTTTCACTGTATTCTCAGTGGTTTATATTTTTTAATGATCGACCAGTGAAATATCTTTAATTATTTTTGACTGATGTATCAGTGAAACTGCGTTAAAAAAATGGCCGCTGTACAACGTGTCTCAAGTGAAGCAACTACGAATAAACTAATAAATATATTACAATATACTTTCTAAATGGTGTTTCGTCTTTCAAAACGCCATTTTACTAGGTAATATGAATACACAGCCTTTCATTCCGATCTTACGTCTTTCATTTCGATTCCCTGTAACCGTCACAGCGCTCTGTTTGAAGTTTTAAACTGTATTTAATGTGGTGAAAAGAGTGTTCTTGTACGTACTATTCGTATTAACAACCCTACCGGTATCAATCAAACCAAACACGAAAAGTATGAGCATACATCATCAAACTACACGATTTCGCAGCTGACTATAAGACATATATGTTCCTGTCGCAATTTTAACTTATCGTGGTAGCTTACATGGCAAGGCAACGACCTAGAGTCGAAGGGTACGCGAGCTCAATACCGGAAACCTGCGAAAATTATTTACATTTTTAAATTACGGTACACTGCACAATTTAAATAGTAAACTATCGCAAATATGTTTATTTCACGTAATTATTTACCTACATTCAATAAAAGCAATATTTAATTTGCCATTGCAGTCGGCCGTCACTTATTCAATCAGTGAAATTGTTTCACGTCACTAATTCAATCAGTGAAATTTTTTCACTGGAACAATCAGTGGTTTTCCACTGATTCTAAGTGGAGACATTTTCACTGATTAGAGTAGTTGAATTTCACTGCGAATCAGTGGAAAATCACTGATTCGAATTTAGAGTGAGTATTCTTTCCGCCTTATGTAAAATTAACATTGCCGTGGGCCTCGTCACTTCATTCATGCGTCGGTCAAGAGAAACTGTGAAATTTTTAGAAAAGTAAATATTTTACAAACCTGCTCATTTTTACATTTCGATGCACTAAAAATACAGAAAGCTTACGCACATAGCCCCTTTTCAGGTATGAATTGACTTAAAAGCTAATTCGTAACAATACACGTGTGCAAAGTTAGTGATTTCCGAACGACTTGGTTACCAGCTCTTTGCCACAGAATACTTGGGAATACAGATGCGAAACTAGCGCTTGTGCACTCTTAAGTAGGAATCAATTATATCAATCAGTGAAATAACATTCACTGAAAGTCACTTACTAAGCTACTGCTGACCATATACTAAAGATGAGGTACGCTGATCTCGCTGGCTGCGCACAAGTCTCCGTGTCCCAACATTGAACTGCTTTTCTGCCAACACGTCTAGCGAAAACGGTGTGGTTTGGATTTTAGGTTAAAAAAACTGATTTGTAAACAAATGCTTAGAGAAGGTTTTTATACTTCCTCGAACCAGTTTGTAATGCTTTCTGATTAAATTCAAAATGGTAAAGGTATTTTATTAATAAATAGTGCTTGTCATTTAAAAATTAATATGTAAACAAACACGCTCATCGCTGTTGACCATGTGACTTTGACAGTTGTATAGGATTGGGGTAGGTCAATGTTGGGTGCATGCGTAGAAGACGAATAAGCAGTCCACCTCATCTTTAGTCTTTACTGTTGACCAGCGAATAAAGTAGATTATTCGGGGACAAGTGATATATAGCAGTGGAATTCTTGACATTCAGTGGGAATCAGAAATAAATCAGTGAAATTCAACCACTATGTTAATTGGTTATCTGGCACTGATTATCAGTTGCTCAATTTTCGCTGTTTTCACTGATTTGGCTCAATTCTTGTTTCAATTTTAGAGTGTACCACGAACTCCAGCCGTCCACGTAAAAAAAAAATGGCGTTACTGGCTAACAAAATAATGCAACCATGTGATAAAGACGAGGTAGACCTTTTAAAGGCTGTTCACGATTAAGTGAGCACTTTTGAAATCAACCTTAGAAAAATGTCACTGCTCCTATCTGCATATATTTTAACTGGCGCACTGAGTGACATGCGCCCAGTAATGTTGGTAACGATGGATGGGACGTAGTTCCGTGTCTTAACGTCGAATAAAAAGTGTTAGGAAAACATTTTTAAAACATTATTTCTTTCGCTTTTTTTAACGCATCGAAGATTAAACCATTCAGTCCCAGTGTATACAATTGTCTACATGTTGCACATGAAGGTTATTCTTGTATGGTCTGTACATTGCAAGGCTCAGTAGCCAATGATCTTCCCTATGATGAACTGATTGGTAAGCCATATTATTGATCTAGGTTATGATTGGTTCGCATTACTATATACAGTTCACGGTAAAATGAGCACTTTTGAAAGCCCTGGTTAAGCTCTACTTACATGCGCTTTGTGTATTTTTACGCTTTATGTAAAATCAACATTGCCATGGGCCTCATCACTTTATTCATGTGTCGGTCAAGTGAGACTGATAAGTTATTAGAAAAGTAAACATTTTATAAATCTGCTAATTTTAGACACTGAGGCGTTAAAAAGAACAGAAAGAGTAAAAAATAATTTTAATTATTACGTATGGTTACCTAACCCTTTTTATTCGACGTTAAGATATGGAACTAATTTCCCTCCATCGTTACCAACTTTACCGGGCGCATATCAGTCAGCGCGCCCGTTAAAATATATACAGGTATGGGGAGTGACTTTTTTCTAAAGTTGGTATCAAAAGTGCTCACTTTATCGTGAACAACCTTTATTTCCCAACACACATCCTACAGCTCATTAGTTGTGATAACGAAAGAAATATTTGTAGTATTTAAGTATAGCACGGATCATAGAATTTATTTTTTGCATCACCTGAAACCGTAAATTAATGTGGGTCTGAAAGGGTTAAAAATTAGCAGATTTGTAAAATATTTACTTTTCTAGTAACTACACAGTTTCACTTGCCCAACGCATGAATAAAGTTATTAGGCCCATGACAATGTTAATCTTACATAATGCAGAAGAATACACAACGTGCAAGTATATTTTAAGCAGAGATTTCAAAATTGTTCATTTGACCTTGAATAGCTTATACCGTATTTTACGCAAGTACCCAACATTGACCTACCCCACAACAATACAAATGTCAAAGTCACAAGATTAACAATCATGAACGAGTTTATTTAAGGTAATTCCGGGTTAGATACCCCACCTAAGGGAAAATGGGCTGTAAATGTCTTCATGTTAATGTAAAAAAATATTAACTCACATGAAAATATAGGAAATTCAATCCTTTTTGTGTGTCATAACAGCAAAGATCTCGTAAATAAAAAATTATCACTTTTAAATATAACAATTGAACACTTTGTAAAATGGCCATATCTCCCGTGTGTCCGGTTGAGTTGCCCCACATCCTCGGGATAGATGCCCTGTTGAATTCTTAGAAAACAATCACAGAGTTAGTTAGTGTGCCTGAATGCGCAAATATTGGGAAAATATTTACTTAAGCAAAGTACACGCATCAAATATTAGTTTTATATGCAAAGGTAACTGATATTGTTATTGACAAATCGAAAACTGCTTTAAAAAATAAAACATGATAATTATTTAAAGTTAGCAAATTAAAAACATTGTAAAAATACTGAAGTTAACTCATTAATATGTTAAAAATTTATAATTAAATAATGATATATAAAATATGAATCAGTTTGTATTATAAGAAAAAACATTTTACTTAGTTCCTTATATGTTTTTTTGCTCTCTTTTCTCTCCTACCACAAATTTTACACATATTGCCGTACATTGTGCACGATTCGTGCAGCCACTTCGCGCAAATGGAGCATTTCATCCAGTCTACTTTTTCCTTTGTTTTGTAATAGTTTTCGCGCCACTCGATGCAGTTGTCATCTTCATTGCAGCTACTGCTGTCGTCGTCTTCATCATCTGGAACTCGAAGAGATTTCCATTTGCTTGTTTTCTCTGTCGACTTTCCCTTTTGAAGTTCAGCAGTCAGATTTCTTGCTGCACACTTAGACTCCGTTGCAGTTTTACGTTTTTTTTTTTTATTGTGGTCTTGAGCTGCGAGACTTGCAGCAGTTTGTTCTCTTCCTTTTCGGTAACTTGGTTTCGTTCCTGGAAGTGGTGAAATCTTCTGCAGTATTTTCGTTGGGTTTTCTTTAGACGTTCCAGCTCTTGGCTGTTGATCACAGGACTAAGATAAATTTATGGAAGTATTTGTAGGGCTGTTCATTTCGTCGCTCATGCCAAAGAAGGGTCCAGGAATAGCATCTTGGTCGAGAGGGAACACCCCTGTTTTTCTGAATCCATTAACCGTGGTATTGACCGACGCGGCTTTGTTCCAAGCCCTGCCAATCAAATCGCCGACCTGAATCCGACAAATAGTTCGTCTTGGATGACGGAGAATCCACTTGCTGGCTTCTTCTTTGAAGCAGTGTTTCAAAGGCTTAAAGAAAGAGCGGTCGAGTGATCGAAGAGCTTGCGTGATGCGACTCGGAAGACATAAAATTATAATATCATGCTGGTTAGCAAATTCAAGCAACTCACAACAATTTACATGAGAAGCATGTCCATCGAGAAGCAGGAGAGGCTTTCCGTCAGGTTTCCGGGCAACAAAATGGTTTTGCAACCATTTGAAAAAAATCCCAGTGCTGATATGTGACGATTTTTCATTCATAAAAACCAAAGACCTAGGGGGAAGTCCATCAGAAAATTCCTTATTTTCTCGAACACGCTTGAAAATTATTGCAGGAGGAATAAATTGCCCCCCCCCCCCCCCTAGCATTGCAACAAGCTATTACTGGTGGCAATAACCTTGCCTGTGAAATTGTTGAGTTGGAGGCCTGTCTCGTCCATGTTAAACACATGCCCTGGTTTTGTGTACAAGTCGTATTCTTCAAAAACTTTTAAAAAAAGTTGATAAAAACTTGCCATCAGCTTCTCTGTTCAAACCGTCGCTTCTTGCTACAGACAGTCCTTGAGATTGCCTGATACTCAGTTCCGGATTCCGCCTTTAAAAAAAGACTGTAACCAATCATAGCCAGCTATTCCAGTCTCTGAATTGAACCGATGATGTAGTCCAAGTGTGTTGGCGAATTTACAAGCCAAAGATCTGATGTTTTCCTGGGTAGGTGCGAAACCAGCTTTTCCCATGCGTTGAATATGCCTAACAAGAAGTTTCTCATATTCTGTTCCAAGCACACCTTGTGGGCCAAGTGGAAGCTTCGCCATGATGCCAGACTGTTTCCGGCGTCGAAGAGTTCGAGAGGGAATGCCATAATACCTGGCAGCTTCATTCACTCCGATTTCTCCTGCTCGTAGTCTAGCGATGGCTTCTTTCAAATTATCATCTGTCCATTGCCCTCAGGCTACTCCAGTTTTCTGACGTTTATATTCGGTAGGCATAACTGTAAACAAAATATAGTAATACAAATTATCTTATAGTAAATATGTAAACATTCTTGGAATTGTTGATGAAAAAGTTAAATGCTTATTAGGTACGCCTATTTTATTAGAACGCTCCAAAAGACACTTCTTCAAACTAAAAATTTGACTACTTGTGTATTTTCAGAAAGAAAAGTTAAAAAATAAAAATTAAAAAAATCGGTGGGGCATCTCTCCCAAGTGTAAGTGGGGCATCTGTCCTTTAGTCCGGGAGAGATACCCCAGCGGGATCTCTAGGATAATACGGTTACAAACATGGCTGTCATGACACCAACAGAAACTACGAAATCCCCAGTGTGCGTTCTGATTGATTAGATATCAATTTATACTCAAGGAAACAAATCCCACGCAAACGTTTAAACTTCTGTCTTATAACAAGTGAGTAAAATGCAGCCACGTACCTCAATTCGTGTTGTAAAACACGTGAAAATACTTTTAAACAGACGAAACTTTTACCGTGGCTCCTTTTCGCTTCGGCCAACTTGGCGTGCTGGAGACAGGAGCGATCTAGCGAGTACTTCGGAAATTACGTCGACTGAGGCATCTCTCCCGGTTAGGCGTCTCACCCGGAATTATCTTATATCTTAATTTACAAAAGATATGCCATTTTGTATGAATAAAATACTTTTGTCAATCCGAATTTAATCTAAGTACTCGTTTACATTAAACAGAGTTCTTGCCCCTCAAATCATATTCACCTTCTTTATGATAGTCGTATAGGCAGGAAAGTAACCCAATGTTCTGACACAGAGTACGTACTGTGCACCTAGGCCGCACACTTTACTCTATTTTCCCTTTACAACTGCACCGCGTGTCAATACAACCTACTTGCCAACTATCCTAAGTTATTTTAATGTTGAAATAAAGCAACTGCCTATGGAGCACTGCACCCGACTATACAATGTCAAGAACTCATTAAAGAAGTAGTACATCAGACACCATAAAAATTGTCAGAAAAGTGCGATTTATGCTGTATATGAAAGAAGCATATATATTTTTTCGCAACATTATAACATATTTGACTAAAATATACTTTTTAAATGTAAAAAAATAATCGATTAAAATAGTCTGTATTTTTAACAAAATTTAAGCGCATTTCCATTTTGGATGATTCAGAAAGCAGAATTTGCAAGAAAACCTTCGTAATGGAATATTGTCACAATGATTGTAATAATTATATAGGAAATGAGGTTTATAATTATTTTTATGTGCGTACATTTGTCACAAAACATTTATGGCTGAAACTGACGTAAATTTATTAATTATAAAATTGACATGATAAATTATTACCACCGAAGGTGCTCAGCAGTTACGCCCACTAATTCTTCAAGCACATATGTCTGTTTCTGGTAGAATTATTGGTTTAATAGGTATAGGGTACGTCAAAGCGAAAATCTGTATTTATTATCTGATTTTAAAACTACTTTTTTTTTAATTAAAGTAATTTAACTGTTCCTTTTTTTATTTTGTACAGAAATCGCGCAAACACGCAAACGTTTCTCATTCGGTTACTTCATTTCCGGTCTCCTCTCTTGAAGACTAATTATTACACGATGTAGAATCACATTATTCACTGCCTCGACCGTTTTGTAGGACTAAAAGTATGCTACTCAGGATTCTTTCTAATGTATGTATACCGGAGTACTCCAAGCCCACCATATTAGTTATTATGGCATGAATCAGCATCTACCAACAAGGCATAGTTGCTTGGAATGTACGAGACCAACTCGGGCGACAAACAGTCCTATCTTTCGTGCTCTTCTCAGACATCAATACTTCGATCAGCCCCTATCCTCAGCAGTCCTCACCAATCCTCCTCCACCATGACATCCCTTCATACATTCATAAATCAATATATTGTGCAGTTACAAAACTATAACTGAGCAAATATGCAATCCTCCCGCGGATGTTTAATACATTCTGAAGTGAAGCGATTCTCCGAATCACTAACTTCAATTCGAAATGTGACATATTCTGGCCTATGTTACTACTTATTAAAAGGAGTCAGAGCACAGTAAGGTTAAGCCCTCATAGCTCAGGGGTAGGGTGGCCGACCTGTAGTCGGAGGGTCGCGGGTTAGCGCCCCGGTGCCTCCGACGTGGTGGATGCTCAGTTCGATTGTCGCACTGGGGATTCGTCAACAGGTCGGTCTCACTAGAGCCTCGTCAACGTCAAAAATGTCACAAAAACGTCAAATAAATGTTTTAAAAAAAAAAAGTGGTCGTCTGGAGAAGGGTGTTGACTAGAAATACGGGGGGTGCGGGTTCGAGACTCGTAGCCGCATATTTTTTTTTAGTGAATATACTTAATTTTAAAAGATTTGTAACTTCTCTTGTATTTTCTTATCACAGTAGTTTTTCAGAGCACAAATTATCTTTACAATGTAATAGATATTACCACATATACGTCTGTTCAACTACTGTAACGACAATGTAAGGTCATCATAGTCATTACTAGAGATAGGAAAAATTCGCGAGTTCAATGACATATAGGCTAGACTCCCTAGTCTTTTGTATACACACGCAGATAACAACTCCTTATTGGATGCTTCCTTCCACGGTGAGATGCCGCGATTGGGATTACATTTCCTGCCATTTGTTATTCGCTCAGAGTTCTGTAAAGGGTGACAAATAGGCGGCGGGCCAATTGCAGAATTATTGCAAACGCACAAGTGTTTGAGGTCTAAATTGTCCCGAAATTAATCTGCGAATTTTTCAGGTCTCTACTAAAAACGATAATATGCAACGTGTTTCTTAAACATGGAGATAAACTTCGGCAAGACTAAAATGTAAGTACGACTTTTCTCTTCGAGTGATTATTAGGGGAGTTGTGCGCCTCTGGTAAAATTATCATCTATCTTGTCTTACTCTATACAGTGGTTTGCCAAAAAAAGTTCTGTTTTGAATGTTAAAGATGAATTATCTCACAAACTGTTCACGAGAGAGTGTTTCGACAAGAAGATTTATTTATTTTTTTGATAATTTAGGCGCGCTGATTCACAGGTTGTCTGAGAAAAAAATTGCTTATAACACAGCGTTACAAAATTTGATGCAAACCTAGGGCGCCAACAGCCATTTCCAAAAGGTAGGGGGATGATGTTACCGACCACTTTTTTGGGGGTCTAAGATCTCCTATGTACAAAACACCATTCACCGGTTTGTTGCTTAAGAGTGGGCTGGACCCCCGCATTTTTTGCGAAATAGTTGTTTGCGCGAATACACGTATCTCGGTAAATAAATGTTCTGCAAGTTCGACTTTTTGTCAGCAAATATTAAAAAGAACAATTATCTATGCCCCTATTTTTTAATACTTTTGTAATATTAAGTGTATTCTTGGAGAAAAAAAAGTGTGAAAATGGTCAAACATCGCATCTGAAAGTTTGCCTATGCAGTTTCCTTAAGCGGCAAGAGAAAAGCACAAAGATACGGGCGTAGTTTAATCTGTGGTCTTCCATCGCGTGTAATAAAACCCCTGTGTTACAGATCTAATTTGCACAGTACAGCGTCACGACGGAAACACTGCACGCCTTGCGCGTAGGAGCGATGAGGCACTAGGCGTGCAGTGCTAGTGTCGCCCGTATCGCTCCCTCACTTCTTGACCCTCTTAATCACTAGTGACTTCTGATATCTTCAACTAAACGCATTTTAAAACTCAGATTTTGTGAGCATATGGCTCCTTTAATAATCACTTTAGGGAATGAATTGTATGTGCTGTACATACATGTTCGTCTTATATTTTCGAAAGGAATTGCCTGCCAAAGTTTGTCCCCACGTTTTATAAACACGTGGTAGATCTAATAAACATCATGTTTGTGGCTAGCCTACTTCGCAGTGGTTCGTATTTAAACAACTTAATCTTTGCGGCGACAAATTATGTGATAATGCAAAGAAAAGCTGTGATATTGTGAACCAACCCTTAAAAGGCTGTTACCTGGTTTGAAAGCAGTGATAATTTGGTATACTGTAATGCATTTGAATGAAATTCTGTTTCTGAAGCCAGTTTTAAAGATATAGACATTGAAACAAAAATTCAAGTGTGAGAAATGATACTGTCAAGGTCTATATTGAAGCAAATATAACAATTTTTTTTTAAATAATGTTTTATTTAATTACTAAGTTTTCTGATTTTCCGAGAAACACAAATTACATTACTGTTACAAAAGACTTCAACATCAATAGAAGTGCGTATTTGTATGCTCTAAAGAGTCCCTGGTGGTCAGCTGCGTGCGGTAAACTGTTGCAAGGTAAGCTGTGTTTTTGCCAGTGCTGTACCTAATCGTTTGCTAGTTTACACATCGGCCGCTTAAACGTAGTAGTGCATCTGACGTCAGAGCACGTGTGTAATGTCTCGTGCACTGAGATAAAATTGAACAAAATATTTGTTTGTACAGAGCCAAACATATATGTTTAGTCGTATATTGTTGAGCAAAACAAAATTTGAGAAACTACCAAATGACTTTTGTTCGTCTGACAAAATATATGTTTGAATAAACAAAATCTCTATATTGGGCCAAAAAAAAATTAAACTGTCAACTAAATATTTTGTTGAATCAACTGTATATATCTGTTTGGACACTCATTTGACTGCCTTCGTTCTAAAATACAGCACGAGTGTTTGTTTGTATGTTTTGTGACAATTAGGATAGTGACCGTGTTTGTTAGTGCATCTATTGATACTTAACAATCGCATAAACACGTTAGTAAAACAACGCAACAAGATACTGACAAGTAAAGCTGTAAAACTTGAAATGTTTGTTTGCAAACGTTGCCCAATATTTGCAGTATATGTAGTTAAAAGCTTTCAGTTGTTATTATTAGTCACATTAGCTGAGATTACTAAGGCGTAGCGCTCGGACGAAGGTGATCTAGGTTCGAAACTCGGTCGAAGATGTTAATTTTTTTTTTCATATCGGTCCAACCTGTTTCACGTACTTGTAGCCAAAATAAAATATTTGGTTGCACCAACCGGATCTTACAGTTTGGGGCAACCAATGAGAACAACAAAATAATTTAGCTTCAGCAACAAACTATTTCATTGCCCCCATATACAAACAATTAATTCGGTTGCACCAAACAAATCTTTGTTTGATTGAACAAAACCTTTTTCTCGGTGCGAGTGGCCGCAGTGCATTCTGTTTCCCCCGACCTCACTCTGATTTCCTGGTCCCTACTGCACGCGCCGTCTTTGTACAGCACTGAGCAAACACTAGTTACCTTGCAACACTTCACCAAACGCAAAAAAAAAAAAAAATTCATTAACACGTATTTCCCTATACCAAATTCTCACTGCTTCCAAACCAGACAACGACAACCTTAAGGGATTAAGGTGTCCGCCTGGGTAGGCCGCCGAACAGCGTGCAGAGCTCCAGCAGAAAACGTTTTATTAAAAAACCGTCCAATGCGTCTGATTGAGGTCTGCTTACGAATAGCATTTAAGAAAGTTTACGCGTCTGTAAACGTTTTTCAGTTCCTCCATTTCTCTCTAGAGCATGTTTTTTTGTGTTTGTGAGCATGGCTCAAACGGGTGTTTTCACGGTCATTTTTTTTAGGTACGACCATTCCGGTACAAAATATTTTTAAAAAGGAATAGGGACATGCTTCGAATCTCTATTTTTAATAATACGCCATAAAATGGTAGGGTTTCCGCTGAAAGTCTCACAGAGGTGCGTCATCGACGGAGGGACTGCACGCCAGTTCAGCGCTTCGCGCGTAGAGGCGATGAGAGAGTAGATGAGCATGTCTCGGTGGCCCCTAGCGCGTCCACGCTTTTAGGCCTGAGACGTGCGAAATTCCTCCAACCAGGCGGCCACCTCAATTTATCTGGCAGTGAGGAGCGCGATGTACAAGCAGCTGTCGACGTCGGGGTCATAGCGGCGCCTGGACGGCTACAGGCGCCGGTCTGCTGCGGCAGTGCTTAGCGTCCGGCGCCGATCGATTTGCTCCATGACGACGCCTGCATCCCGTCCTCTCGCGCCGCGACACAGGAGCGAATGTTAAGGTTCGAGCTGGCGTTTCGGGGGCCCCATTGCACGTTCGCGCTTGGAGCTATGCGGCCCTGGAGAACTCTTCTCGCCCGTCTTAATACCAGTCGTGACATTTTCCTATCGACTTCTTCGAATGAGACGGTACCGACTGACTTAAGTGTGCGATAGATTCGCCGGAGTATGTGAAGAATTGTGGGCCGATGTCAAATTAATTTGCAAAATTCACGCACCTGTAACTCTAATTCAACCCTTTACGGGGGCAGTATCCTTGCTATCTTGGATTTTTGTATTTTCCTCATTAACTTAATTTTCGAAGTCAACATTCAAAAACCAAGCTAATCATGACACAGGGAACATTTAAACAGTTATTTCTAAGTCCCACTTATTTTTCTTACGTGATTAGTGTCACACCTGTAACCATAATCAAACATTATCTAATTATTTAATAATTTCAGTCCCACGTGGGAAAATACAGGTATATTTAAAACCCTACAAATAAAAAAAAAATTCGTTTAGTAGTTGTCCATGCCATATCTAGCTTTGATTTTTTATTTCTGGTCATAAATTTTCATTACGAAGATTTATAAGAAAATTTGATGATGGAGTGAATACTATCCCCTTAAGGATTGCACAAAGTTACTGGTACTGAGGACAGGATTGAAGTGAGTTACGTATATTTTCCACTTCAGCAATATCACGTGTGTTGATTAGTGTATTTTCTCATACCTTCCCCCAAGTCTACACAGTAAAAAAAATAATGGGAAAATTACCTGACAATTGTAAGGTAATATTCGCATAATTGTGGAGGAAACATAGTTTTCCGTACAGGTAAGGTAAAATTACCGCACTCTGGAGTAGAATTCACGTACATGGTAGTGAAAAATCCCATACATGGATGGGAAAATTACCTTGCGACGCGTGGGGGGAGACAGGCGGAAGAAACGTGTAACATGCCAATATTAGCTAATGCTATTGCTAATGGATCGTGCACCGGCCTCTCGTGATAGAAGACCGTGGTTCGTGCCAATCTGTCAGCAAGTGACGATGGTTGTGGTGTTGAGGTTTCGGTTACTGGCTGTCAGAGGATGCAGATAATAAAAGAAAATAACACTACTAATACTGCGGTATATTTTTTAATAAAATTTTATTATACAACATAGTTCATTTTCCCTTACTTGTATGGGATGTTCCCCTCACTTTTTTCAGGTACTTTTCCCGTACGATTAGGGAATAGTACTTTACTTGTTATGTAAATTTACTCTCCATTTAAGCGGTAATTTTACCTTACATGTATAGGTAATTAGCTTCTCTTAGATTTACGGCAATTTTAGCTCAAATATTTTGCAGTGTAAGGATGTTTCCGGATTCTTAAGAAATGCATACTTGTCCCCGGAAGTGACATCGCCATTTATATACTAGCGATCTGTCCGAATTCCAAGTATAGTACACACCACACAGGCTCTATGCTTGGCAAGTATTTGAAATTGTATACTTGTTGGGCATACTTGCGTACTTACGACAGTCGCCTTATCGTATTTAAGGTGTGAATATTAACGTGTACGTTTTGTTGTTATAAAGCTCGCAAGTTTTAAAAGTTAATAAGTATTTACAAAATGCCGTTCTGTTGTATGTTGTAAATAATTGTCAGGTTAATAAATGTGCTTCCAATTATGAATAAAGTTCTGAGCGTTTTGTAGACGTCTGTAGCATATTTCCCAGGTGTATGCTTACAAATAATATTACAATTGCAATCCGAATTTCCAAGTTATTAGAAACCCCGTTGAATTGTGTTTCTCTTTCTTCTGTTACCAATGTGTGTATTTCAAACACATGGTAAAGTACGTACCGAAGGGCGAGGAAAGAATGCCAATTTCTGTGAACTGCCGCTTTACATACGATAAATACATGCAACAAATCCCATAACAACTGCCCTAATGTGTTTAAATTATTCCATTGGCGTGACAAAGGCTATTGGTGTGGTATGAATATTTGTGGAATCGAAAGCAGCTGAGCAGATAGACATCACCTCAGGATACCGAGGTGCAAGAATTTCGATATTCCTGCGATTTGTTTTTCTGCTGTACAATTTGTACTCAAAGTGTACAATTCGTACTCAAAGTGTACAATTCGTACTCAAAGTGTACAACGTCCAAAAACAGAAATTATATTGGTATATGTGTGTGTATTATTTTTCTTTTAAAACAACACACGCCTGTTGCCTTGCTGCTCTACCAAGCAACCAGTGTACAACAATATTTCTGCGCCGCCTTTCATTTCCCTCCTGTAAATATTACGCGCCCACTAATGCTCCTATTAATTCTTCATTCCCGGCTAAAACCATGTTTAAGCGCTTAAACTCGTAAGATGTCAAGGTTTAAAACCATGACTCAAAAGTAAATAACAAATGTTTATAAGGTCGTGTGTATCTTCTTAATGCATAACCATAGAAGTTGCAACGTATATAAAACACCATATTGCACCGCATTTTTCTGATGTCACATAGTTTCTGATGTTTCCGCCAGAATGTGCGACCAGTCTAACATGAATAGTCGATGGCATGTCCGAATAGTTTCTTCAAGAACGCGACAAGTACGCATCACTGCTAGTGCGTAAATGTACGTACTTACAGTACATACTGACAATCCGGAAATACCATTAGCCCCGTACCACACTCGAGCGCACTGGGCCGCGTAAAATTGATAGTGGGAATACCGCCATGCTTACAGAAAATATTAAAACCCGACAAAATATAGTGCATAATAATGATCCCTTTTTGTGACGTGTATTTAATGTTGCAAAGTTTTAGTTCTGAATTGTATGGTAATATTGGCTTGAGCAAAGCACTACTCACTGGGTTAATGTGATGTGTATAATTAACATTTATGGAGTTATCTTTCATTGGGGAATACTCTACTTATGACAAACTTTTCAATTTGAAAAAATTTGTTATAAATTTCTCATTTCCATTCACCGGAATCATGCAATCTTGATCAGGCGCAGCCTTTCCCCTCCCCCCTCACAATTATGATTATCAGTTCCACACAGTTTTGATTCCAGAGCTGGTGTGCTAATATGTCATACATATATACATCATAAGAACGGGGTATTAAATCACTGTAAAGACTCGAGTTACTTTGTGTATAACTGTGTGTACACTACGACATAATTCTCTCTTCTCTTGAATACTATTTGTGATATAGGACTAGTTCAGTCACCAAGGTGGCTGAATGGTAAAATTTAGAGTTAAAAAAAAACTTTTCCCTGATAAGATAAAACAAGAGGTCGTTTAGCCGAGTACTTGAGGGATAATATAAAATCTTGAATTGGGAGATAAATCTAAAACAGGTCAAAAGTGTTAACACTGAGGTTGCTTAAATATTTCCAAAAGATTACTTTATAATAATCTCACATTTCCTACAGTCTTGTTTACATTTAAGTACATTTACTTCAAACACACAAAATAATCCCATGTTCAGTCCTCCACAATTGGCTGAAATGTTATTTTAACAGGGCAATTAAGTGCTTTACTTTCACTCAAATAAACATATTTGGGAGTAATGTGTTAATGGAATATGACAAATGTGTTTATTACAAATGTGTTTGTTAACACAGCTTCCAATAGCATGCCCTTGCAGACATTTGAAAATAAATTATTGCACTACAATATTTGTGTAGCGTACTTCACCTAGTGCTGGGCGAACACACGTCAGGCAACATTAGACATTACCTTGCTGTTTGAGGACACAGGAAACCATACATGTCGTGGAGAGGTCAGACAAAGTTCTAAATGCAAATAAAAGTAACTATTGGTTGAAAACATTGGTTTTATTCAGTAATGGGTGCATTACCAATTGCTGAAATAAAACAGCAGTGCTAGTTGTTTCTGGATTACATAATGAAGACAATGGTACGTTGGTGTAACAAGCTTTGTACCAGTAACAAGCAACTCCAGTTGTATGCACCATAGTAGTGAAGGTTCTTCAAACTTATGTACATACCATTAAAATGCTGTAACAACATTAAACATCAACAAGAATTATAAAGTGATTGACGTAAGAGTAGGTGAATTACACAGTATGCCTTCAATGCATCCGAGAATAAAAGCAGGAACTTCTCACATATCAAAGCGCTATATACTAATTTTAATAAAACAGAACAGCTCAACAACTATTACATACATAAAAATTAACAAAAATAATTTGTGTTTTACAGTATTGATTCGCAGTGTCAAACTGTAGGACGTAAACAATCCGCAGTATGGAAGCAAGTAATATACAGCGTTATATTTTCAACACTAATTAAATTACACTTTCTTACACCTAAACATGACAGAAATATGTAAGAATAAAAATTGCTCCGTAGTTTAACACTTCTTTACGAAATTTTTTCAGTTCCACAATGGTGATTGCAGGACTATAACGCCAAGTCATCTGTCAGAATCTGTACAATGAATGTAATTGATTCTGCACATAAGGTAAAGCTGAACTGCTAGTTTAAATTTATTTGTTTATTTGTACCTCCTGATAGATATAACTCCCACATATATTCTGCACTCATGTGCTTCCGAGAGGCACCGAACAAAGCATTAAAAGCATATCTGCATGTAGAACCCTCTTTGACAGCAGTCAACAGCAATGCTGCAACGTGAAACTTTCCTTTATTGCTCAAGTCGAAGCATTTCATTCGTGTCGTTTATCGTCCGTGGCAGCCGGCAGTTGAAACTAACCCCATTCTATGGATGTAGTCAGCTTCAACCCCACCCCCTCCTTCTAAACCCCTTTCCCCATATTTTTTCCAGTGTGTAAAGATAGATCTCGTCTAACCCTCGCCCCCTACCCCGAAAATATATGAGCCACAACGTGGCCACATACATATAAGCTATTTTGTAAAAAAAAAAAAAAAAAAAAAAGAGTTCGCCTTATAAGTAAAACTACACTTACTAGTCTTACATTTATCTTAAAGTTAACGGTGTGTCAAATAACTCTACTTAGACAAAAATATTTTCTATTGAATATCTGATTTCATGATTGGTTTCATACCACTATTCCAAGTAATTCTCCTGTATAGGCCACATTTTCACTTTAAAAAGCGTTTACGTTGATGTTTAATTTCCTTATTAATAGCTTTAATGATAAATAACACAGTAAACTGCATAGAATTCTAGGGCGTGGTTCAATGATACCCATATTGGTGCACAGTATCCCAAATAACTGCGGACAGATTATGCTTGCATGTGGCATTTAGTATTTACCTTAAGCAGATACGATGAAAACACTGGTCGCTGTGTTCCATCTCCTACATATGATACAACTCGATGAAGTTCTGCCACGATTGTCCTCTCTAAAGTGGCCAGAAAATGCTCCACTCTGTAGAGTAGGGTTGCCAATTTTCCCGCCGTGGTGCTGTAATCCAATATTCAAGCTTTACTCCATCTTTACGGCAACTGTAAAGAAAACCCGCAAATATAGAGTGTGCACTATGAATACACTGTGGCTAGTTACAAATATATTCAAATTAATTCTCAACATGTACTACTCACCAGTGAAAAGTCACGGCTGTATTTCGGTTATCAAACTTGTTTGTAAAGCCACTGGTCGAACACCTGATGGCCATTTTCAGAATCAAGCACTGAAATGTTACATCCCACTTCAGATTTTTTTGTTGAGATCACTCTAATTGAGTGACTACCAGGACTTTGCCACCCCCGACAATCCTCCACCACGTGTTTCTTGCCAACCGCAATATGGCTACTAGCAGACGACTGGGCTTCAAGTTCGTGATGTCATGCCAGCTCATCCCCTTCGTAACTCCACGGACGACAAGACGGTGGCAGTAACAAGCAATTTATTTACTCGAACGTATTATTTACGTGACGTAAAACGATCGTAACATGTTACGTGAAACGTCAGGACACCGCACTCCCGGCCTTACCTGGACACACACACAGAAATGACACACACAAACGCTATCGAACATAAAACTTTTTGGAAATTCGCGCTTCAAATAAAGTGAACACGAAATTAATTGGCAGTGACTTCAGAACTGTACGCCAGTGGTCACGGAACAAATTGTGAATTCTGCAAGCCATAACAGTTCAGGAGGCACTACCAATTAGAATTTATGTTCACCACGAAAAAAATAAAAAGGAACTGCGAATTTACAGAGAATTCTTTATAAATATCTCATTTGTCTTCAGGTCGCCCATGCCTTATCCCGATGATCGGACCAATTGAACACGCATCGTAAGCTGAAGTAAATTTGAAACTCGAGTGATCATCTTGGATCATGCGGGCTTGTCGGGGGTAATTTTGCCGCCCACGAGTGAGTGAGAGGATGGATTTACGTCTGTACCGCGTCCCACGGCTTCGCATAGCTCTGTAATCAGCAGTCTGCCAGTGACGTAGATAGTCTGCGCGAGAGAGATAGAGCGAGAGGAAGAGAAAGAGAAAAAAGAGCGTGTCAAACTACAGGAAGCGGTGAATGGGTTTTGATGAAAAATTAAGCATGGCATCTACCGTACCCCATTCACCGTTGCTTCCAACTTTTCTGAAGCCCTGCCAAAGTTCTACTTCCAGGATATCCCTCCGCTTCATACAAACAATTCTTGGAAAATTACACCAGAGGGCCAACGCACCGCATTCGTGCGCACTCAGTGTAATAATATTTTACATAAGAACTATTTCTCACTTGACATTACCAACATACCTATTTTCTCTCTGTCTTTATTTATATTACTTAAAAATTATATATTTATAGATTATACTTGCGGTTACCCACGGCTCCTCCAACGTGCAAAATTCAAACCTTAATTATAATGACCAAGTGCTCTATCTTAATTGTTTTTCTTTACTACTCTAATATTCTGGATTAGCACATAGGGTATTTTTCATCAGAGAAAAACGAACATTTCCTTAAGAATACATACAAACAGACGACCAACCAGCGCCTACTTAAATGGTTTTTATATATTCCCTAAGAAAATATTAGTTTTTCCGGGATCAAAAGTACCATATATGCTAATACAGAATATAATCTACCCCTGTACCAAATTTCATTCAAATCCGTTGAGCCGTTAAGTCGTGATTGACTAACTAACAAACATGCAAACTTTCGCATCTACAATATTATTATGATATAAGAGTTAAATTTATTTTAGGTTAACACATGTATAAAATGCTTGCGATACGTAACATATTTAAGAAACAGCCAAACACGTTATACGCGGTGTGTTTTTTTTTTTTTTTTTTTTTCGCAGGTTCGATTCGAAAAGTATGAAGAAACCGCGAATAGATTATACAAAGACGTTTAATTGCTCGATCGCGGAAGTGAAACAGCTGCGTGTGACGACGAATTCCAGACACCTCGCGCCGCCAAAATGGCGTCACCAGCTAGCAAACGTGTCAGCAAGCCGTTCGCCAATCAGCGCCTGGCACCACACACTCTGGCCAGGAGGCAGGCCACGCTACGCTTGGGGAAACGGTTTTGTGTTGAATCAAACAAGATTTGTTTGGCGCGACTGAATTATTTGTTTGTACATGTGGGCAATGAAATGTTTTGTTGCTGAAACCAAATGATTTTGTTGTTCTCATTGGTTGCCCCCAAACTGTGTAAGATCCGGTTGGTGCAACTAAAGATTTGTTTGACTACGCGCACATTATGGCCCAATATGAAAGAATTTTACAAGTTCGACCGAGCTTCGAACCTAGTTCACCTGCGTCCGAGCGCTACGCCTTAGTAATCTCAGCTTATGTGACAACTGATGACGCCGGAAAGCTTTTAAATATATATATATATATATATATATATATATATATATATATATATATATATATATATATATATATATACATATATATATATATATATACACTGCCAATATTGGGCAACGTATGAGAACAAATATTTCAAGTTTTACGGCTTTCTTGTCAGTTTCTTGTTGCATTGTTTTATTAATGTGTTTATACGATTGTTAAGCATCAATATACAGACTAACAAACACGGTTACTATCCTGTCACAAAAAATCCGAATAAACTGTCGAGCTATATTTTCGAACGAAGGCTGTCAAATTAGTCGCCAAACAAATATATACAGTTGATTCAACAAAATATTTAGTTGACAGTCTAATATATATATATATATATATATATATATATATATATATATATATATATATATATATATAATATATATATATTTTTGGCCCAACGCAGAGATTTTGTTTATTCAAACACATATTTTGTTAGACGAACAAAAGATATTTTGTTGCTTTTCAAATTTTGCTTGCTCAGCAATATATTTTGTTAGGGCAACTAAATATATATGTTTGGCCCTATACAAACAAATATTTTATTCGATTTTCTCTCAGTATATAAGGAATATCACACAGCAAGCGATAGCCAATCAGACAAAATGCTCAAGGTCAGATCCTCACACAGCCAATCAGTGAATGGGTATGCCCACATCAATCAGGAAAAGTATAAGAGCATGAAATAGTTCGGTGAAGATATCAATAACCACCGGTCATGTTGCTTTTTTTTCTTTTTTGAAAATTTAAGAAATATCCTAAACCGGCCATATGCATTAATTAAATTGCAAAAAAAAATATATATATATATTATTGCGTAAATGAATTTATTTTGACATGACCTAAATTAACCTTACCTATTATAACCTAACTATGAAATATAACACCCTTATTTGAATGATGTTACAATATATAAAGAAGGTCAAAATAAGTAAAAATTATCGTAAATATGATCATATTCGATTAATACAATGATGAGAATAGCATATCAGGTTATAAATAACTTTTGTCTATTTATTAGCGTAATTATGAGTGTTTGACTTTAAATTTTGCCCCAGACTAATTTGAAAAATTCTATAAAATACATATTTCGTCTTCCGCGTGCTTGTTTTCTCTGTGGTTCAACAAACGACGCGACATTAAAACCAATTTCACACGAACAAATTTTCACTCAACTCAACGCAGAAATCTACTGTTAAAAGAACTGTACTCGATAAACATTCAAGTTGCAACTTTTAAGCCTAATTATATATAAATTATCCGTTAAAAAACAAAAAAAAAACCACTTAGGTACGGTATATTTAGTTTCTACAGTACATTTACACTCACAAGTAGTTTTTACTCCTACATATATGATGCTGAATTAGTAAAATGGAATCAAGAAATCATTGAGCATAATCAAAACGAATGATATTTCAAGAAATTCCGAACATTTCCTTTCCCGCCTAATGCCTGGTTTCGATCTGTTTCTGACCACTAGGAATCAGCAGCCGAGCAAATTTTGCCATGGAAAAAATTTGGGGGGGTTTAATAGTAATCGAGGAAGCATGTGTTGCTTACAAGCACCGGGTGAGACGCCCGCGCCTATTTTCCCGTATATATGCAACCCGCACACATTTCTATCTACCCGTCTAACATAACATCAGTCGTAGCAGAACACCACCTATACGTCGATTCTTTGCCGTTAGTACAGTAAGCCGTGGACGGATAGTGTTGTGCCGGCTATGCGTTGAGGAGCAATCACTTTTTCAAAGAACGCACATCTCTTGATTGTGTTGAAACAGATTATTGCGATGTTTACCGAATACGTTGGCGTCGGCTGTTCACGATAAAGTGAGCAGTTTTTAAGGCCCTCCCACCAGGCGTTAGCTGCTAATAAGCATGTTTTATTGCAGACTCAGGCATTTGAGAGTGGTGAAAGGATACGCCATATTTACGAGTCACATGGCAATTTTGATGTTAAAAAGTGTAGGAAATATAAAAATTGGTTAAAAGGGAGAGTTTGGAAGGGCCTTGAAAAGTGCTCACTTTACCGTGAATAGCCTGTACAGTCGCCGCTTACCGTATTGATGAAAAGAAATGAACGCAAACGTGCTGTTTTGTAGCGATTCACTATTTTCGCGCCGTTGATTGATGGAGGCTAACAACAGCGTCGAATATTCAGCTAACAGACGAGTACATACATGGCACGGGACTCGGCTACCCAAGAGATAGTTGTTATACAGCGGAGCAGATGTTGTGTTAGATGGGTAGTATTACGTACGGGTCGCATAGATATGGAAAAATAGGTGCAGGCGAGTCGTCCGATATAGGCTGACAAGAATCCTGACCAATCTATGCAAAGACTGATCACGGTAAAGTGAGCACTTTTGAAATCAACCTTAGAAAAATGTCACTGCCCCTGCCTACGTATATCTCACGGGCTCTCTGGGTGACGTGGGCCCAGTAAAGTTGGTAACGATGGATGGAAAGTAGTTCCATACTTAACATCGAATAAAACGTGTTAAACAACCGTTTGTGATTACTGAAATTATTTATTTCGCTTTCTGCTTTTTTAATGCATCGGAAGTGTACAAATGACCAGATTTGTAAAATATTCAGTTTTCTAATAATTTCACAGTTTCGCTTGACCAACAAATGAATAAAGTGATGAGGTCCATGGAAATGTTAATTTTACATTAGGCGGAATAACACACAATGTATGTACAAGTATATCTCAAGCAGGGCTTTCAAAAATGCTCATTTTACCGTGAACAGCTTATACGTAGTTTTCTATGTCGTTGGTCCACATCGTTTCCTTGCCCCGTGCGCTGTTCGTGCGAGCGAAGGAAAGTTTGAAGGATAGGTGCAAAGTAACCGGAGTACATAGTGGAGATTTACAAAGGCGTGCCGCTGCAATAGGGCTATCGCGACTTGTGTGCTCCTGACCTTCAGCGGATTGGATTTCTGGGATTATATTTGAAACCACATGATGGTCATTGCCCTATCCTATCACAGTGTGATTCGGCATTGGGGAAGCCTTCCACCTCGGGCCAGCGAGACTATTTAAGCAGCGACGGAACCTCCGAGACGACTGAGTGTTTAGATGATTGTACGCTGAGAGAAAATCGAAATATATATATATATTTGTATAATGCTAAATAAGTATTTATAGTCCATTCCCGATTGGAAGCGACTTATGAAAATCAACCTTTGAAAAAACACTCTAGGCATAACATCTCAAATTGTTTTTTTTTTCAATAACACGTATTCCACGAATATATAACACTGTTGTTAACTTTACAATACTGTATTATTGAATAAATGAAACTTTACCTTAGTATCTTCTATAACTTGTAATATATATTTTTTTAACATGAATTAGCAACAGCGAGAGCAACGACGTGTTGGCAATGGCCAGTAGGAAATAGTTCACAGTTAAAATATTATTTTAACATAGTTTTTTATTATACTATTTGTAAATTAAACGGTGCTTATTGAAATATTTAAATAGTTAGGTAGCCCCGATGGCAACATATCTCATTTTTACAATTAAAAATAACAGCGGAAAATACCGCGAGTTGGCCGTAATGGTACGGTGTTGTTTTATCAAGCGAGAGGAATTTTGAACCAACTGTCTGCTGAGCGAGCTTTGGCGCTCTCTCGCTCTCTCTCTCTCCCTGTGTCTCTCTCTTTCACACTCGGGAAGTTTCACTTCGTTAGTACGCGCCAAAATTGTACCTGTTTCAATTGTAGAATATTTCATACTTATTGCAGCAAAATAATGATTTTTTTTTTAATTTGTAAATTATAAATGAAAAGAGATTTTAATGTTTAATATAATTAGATATGATGACAGGGTAGAAACAAAGAGACGTTGGCAGACGTGGCGAGCCATGACATGGCCTGTTGCTGTTTTACCAAACGAAGAGTAAATTATACTTACTCCGAAAAATACTTCAAATTACCACATCACGTTTGTAGACGCTGTGTTTTTTAAACCTACCTAAGCAAATTAAGATGTTGTGATAAATCTGTGTTTCCGCGGCATAAATAAAAATACTTTTACGGTGTGTTTCGTTAACCGCTGCGTGTGAAATAGCGTGGCGTGGCTGTTTGGTGATAGTTACGCTTGATGTGAACTATTTATACGTTGTAAATGTGAACTGTTTTTAGGACGAAGTTATTTATTTACTTACACGTCTGTTTATTTATCACAACGTTCTACCTTTGCCCTAGGTGTTTGAAACACTGTCGTGTAACGTGAATTACCACCAATCCCAACAAACTAACTCAGCACAGCTCCAATAAATTTCAATAAACCTAATACACAGTACGTAACAATACATATAAATAATAGTGGAATAAAAGTTACGGTAGGCTTATTTGAGTGCATGTTCACCGCTATATTTTAAGTTTCTATAACAAAAAATAGGCGGCACGATTGCGTGTTTTATTTTAATGACGTTTTTCGTTGGACTGTCTATTCCTTCGTTATTCGAACTGAGGCCGTTCTTTTAAAGAAATAACCCAACACATATCAATAACAAAAAGTTAAATACTACAGTTCATTACCCCGCAGTTGTAACAGTGTTTAACACAGTCGCGGCAAAATATTAACGTGCATTACGTGTAATGTGCTATGTCGTGGAAAACAAATGTGTTAATGTAACGTAACCGTAAGGACTATCATTAATTCAGGCATTTTTAAAACGTCATAAAGCTGACCTAAATAATGTCATAGCCCAAAACTGTGAATATTCGTTCGAAATAGTTTTTGAAATATTCCTATGACAAAAATCTTTGAAAAGCTGTAAACAGTAAACAACACATTTGACAGGTATAAAAGTAGAAGTCACATTTCAATGTTTATTTTTAGGTGTAGCGAAAATATACGAACACATGTACACACACACAATGGCATGTAAACATTGATTTTGACAGATGCTAGATGGCAGTCACATGGCAATGTTTGTTTACATTTGGCGGAAGGATACGAAACGGGCCTGCAAGTAGATATTTAGCATGGCTCCGAGAAAGTTGCTTCCAATGGGGAATGGACTATAGTTGCCCTAACAAAATATATTGTTGAGCAAACAAGATTTGAAAAAACAACAAAATTACTTTTGTTCGTCTAACGACATATATGTCTGAATAAACGAATACTCTGTGTTGGGCCAAAAGGAATTAGACTGTCAACTAAATACTTTGTTGAATCAACTGTATATATTTTATGGCCACTCATTTGACAGCCTTTGTTCGAAAATACCACTCGGAAATTTGTTTGTATTCTTTGTGACAATTAGGACAGTAACCGTGTTCGTTAGTATATCTATTGATGCTTAACAATCGTATAAACATATTAATAAAACAATGAAAAGAAACTGACAAGTATAGCTGTAAAACTGGAAATATTTTTTTGCATAAGGTTCCCAATATTTTCAGTTTTTGTGTGGGGGTGTGTGTTTATATATATATATGTATAAAAGCTTTTCGGCTTCATGAGTTGCCAAGTTAGCTGAGGTTACTAAGGCGTAGCACTCGGTCGCAGGTGATCTAGGTTCGAAACTAGGTCGAACTTGTCAATTTTTTTTATGTCGGCCCAAAGTGTTTAATGTGCGCGTAGCCAAAGAAATCTTAAGTTCCACCAACCAAATCTTACAGTTTGGGGCAACCAAATAAGAACAACAAAATAATTTGGTTTCGGCAACAAAAATGGTTCATTGCCCCCTATACAAACGAATGATTTGGCTGCACCAAACAAATGTTGTTTGATTCAACAAAAACTTTTTGTCAGTGTGTGACCTCGAGTGCCATGTGTGCGACGGCGGCAGAACAACGAGTGGCGGCGACAGTGACCAGCAGGAGTGGAGTCTGCGGACTGCGAGCATCGGTACAGTGAAGAGTGAAACTGACGGGAAGGACTATTGAACTGGATGGGTGAGTGACAGAAATTTGGAATGTTGGCAACAGACAGATTGAATGTGTATAAATAACAAATGCGAAATAAATGACTGTAATCAATATAAAGCACTTGATAAGGACGTTAATCTTCTTTTTCTACACTTCATGGATTAGGCCACTGTCTGTTCCGGTTTCATACATCATTACATCTTCTTCTTGGTCGACCAACATCCCTCTTGCCTCTAGGATTATAGAGTGTTATCTCCTTTGTAAGATTTATCTCGTCCATTCGTGTGACGTGTTCCTTCCATTCTTGTCTATACTGATCAATTTTATCATTAAGACTATATATTCAATTCCTGCCTTATGTCCTCCCTTTTTCAATCCATCCAACCCTGCACATCCTTTAACCCCCCTCAAAAATTTCATTTCAGGGGCTTGTATTGTAGGCCTCTCCTTGAGAGTGGGGGCCCAGTTTTCACAGCCATAAGTAAGAACAGGCACCATCATTGTTTCGTAGAATTTTAGCATAGTATCTTTCCTTGTCTTATTTTTAATGTCCTTTGTATTGTCCCGCATATATATCCAAATTTATGTAATTTGCTGTCAATGTCATGATCTCTATCATAGCTAATGTCACAACCTGAATAGTAGAAATGCGAAACCTGTTTTATTGGTAAATCATCTATACATATTTTTGTCCTAACTGTATTTTTTCCATTGAATTCCATGACCTGTGTCTTCTTCTTTGACATTTCCATATTGTAATTGTTACACAACTGATTTAAATGGTGTAGAGGTCTTTGAAGGTCGTTTTTATTATCCTGTATTATAAGTTGACCATCTGCAAACAGTCATGTATTGACGTATCTATTGCGATTTATCTTAATTCCTGAAATTATTATCGACATCCAGTAATTTATGATACTATTCATATACATGTTAAATAAATTAGGGGGGATAAGCTACAACGTTGTTTCAAGCCTTGACATGTTTCTATTGATCGCGACTGAAGGGAATCTAACTTCATGCATACCTTTGTTCCACTACATAGGCTTCTAATGACTGTTATTAGATGAGGAGGGTAGCCTTTCTGCTTCATTATAGTCCACATTGTATATCTGTATACGTTCATTAGAATTGTAATAGACATCAAATATTTCACTCACTGGGAATAACAAGACTATAGGCTGTTCACGATAAAATGAGCAATTTTGAAATCCCTTCTCAAGTTCTACTTGTATGCACGTTGTGTATTCTTCCACCTTAAGTAAAATTAGCATTGCAATGGGCCTCATCACTTTATGCATGCGTCGGTCAAGTGAAACGATGAAATTACTAGAAAAGTAAACATTTTATAAATCTGCTCATTTTCACACACTGAGGCGTAAAAAAAAAAAAAAAAAAAAAAAAAAAAAACAGAAAGCGTAAGAAATAATTTAAATTATCACAAATTGTTACCTAACACTTTTTATTCTACGCTAAGATAAGGAACTACTTTCCATCTATTGTTACTAACTTTACCGGGCGCATGTCACTTAGTGCGCCCGTTAAAGTATATGCAGGCAGGGGCAGTGACATTTTTCTAAGGTTGATTTCGAAAGTGCTCATTTTACCGTGAACAGCCTTTAATTGTGTAGATCGATAGTTACATGTTGCAAATAATAGCCGAGGGAATAAATTAAAAATCAAATTTGGTTAGTTTATGTTTATTAAGACCTCTATCTCTCACGAACCCGGATATGCCCCGGCTTCTTGTAACAATATAAATCGTCTTTATGCACTTTGTATCAGTTTTTCATTTTAATTCAGGTTTATGCGACGCAAAACTTAAATGTCAAATAACTGCCTGATGGATACCTGAACAAGTTAGTAATGTCGAAATCAACAAAGGTGGAAATCCTTACGCCGAATTTGAAACACAAAGCCATTCATTAACGCAGTGTATAAAACTCTGAACCTCCATTACGAGTGCATATCACAAGCATAAATGCGAGCCAGTGTTGCAACCCGAAAAAAAAAAAAAAAAAAAAAAAAAAGAAAATCTTGAGCATTTGTTTACTACTTGGGGCTTGTTCCTTGTTGCAACCGTTTCGCAAATACGGGTAAGTTCGAATATTTTACAAAAACTTAATATACTTTTTACAGGCTTTTGTTTAACTTCGCTTGTTTGTATGCACGGTAGGTGTCTGTAAGGCGTCTGTCCGGAACCCACCGAATCACTAGCAATCACGATGTATTTGGTGGACAAGTTGTCGATTACTGGAGGCGCGCAGAGTTTCAGTGCCAGGGGAAGTTCTCATTGACACGTGGCCGTGTGGGTAAAAGACCATCCAAACTTTGCAACACAAGAAGGAATTTAAAAGATCGACCGCGCGTGTGTATGTGAAATACCATTTGTACACTCCGATCTGCGTGAGCTGGTATTGAAATGCCCAATACATCGACATGCACACACGTGTAAGATGAATAATGAATATTCAGCATGCCGGTTCAACTTCCCGCTAAAAGAGTGCACTGAAACTCGCAAGCGATAACGATGACGGACGAGTCTGTGAACGTGTAAATGGTCTACCTATATAATAAATAGGTGAGACTGAAAAGTGAAAATTAATTAACTGTACAAAAAATATTTTAAAACCAAGCTTTTATTTATAAATGAACTAAAAAGATATCAACAGTTATAGTAGTTACAGAACTCGTAAGACGTGTCGAACAGCCTTGACAACCTTTACTGCAAAATTAGTATTTTTGTATCTATTTATATTTATTACATTAAAGCTTGGCCCAATGCAGAACCTATACCTCATCTGCGTAAGCGTAGTAAGCTCTTAACTATTCGCAATATAAACCGTATACCTCATTTGCGCAAGCGTAGACTGAACATATCTTGCGTAAGGCTCTTAACAATTCGCGTCAAGCTATGATATACTAAATATATATTGATACAACAAGAATATTAATTTGTAGTAAAGTTTAGTACGGCTGTTCGGCCATATCTTACAAGTTATACGAACTCTGTAACTACTCCTACAGTAATTCTTATGTTTTTACTTCGTTTATAATTAGAATTTTGGTGTTGAAAAATTTTTTACAGTTAATTTACTAACCGTCAAATTTACTAACCGTCACACCGTCAAATTTTTCTGTCAAAATGATTCCAATAAGTTCGGTCGAATAAAGTTGGACAGTCATGACGTCATGGAAACGTCACAAGCGCCGTCATTTTTGTATGAGAAAGTTGGATAGCTTCGGTTTCCATCAAACCTTGGAAAATTTGACCAGTTCTAAAATGTTATTGGTGTTTGACGACCTCAACCAATCAGAATCGTACACGACAAAAATGGACGTCAAGAAACTTAAAATAACGAACAATTGCTGGAAACGAAGTAAGTTGTGGAGATAATTAATTTATGTAGAAGCTGTTTGAGCATGAATGCTATTTAAGTGAATATTGCGCAAACTATTACAAAGTCAGAGGCATTTATTTCAATAAAATTTTGTTTAAGTAAATAAACGAAAATAAATTACAATATTACTTACATTTCTTCATGTAATGTATCGCATGGAAAAACAAAAGCAATATCTCACTATGAAAATATTTTTTTAAAAATAATATTTCAAATTAGATTCGCCCAACAAAATAATCTGTCAGTGTGGCACGTTTTCAAACGCATTCAAGATTATTTGATAAAATTTGTCGGAGGAAAAAATTTCGATGGCCGTATTTTGTCTTCAGATTTTACTGTCAAATATAGTTGAAGGCGAAAATCTGACCGCGTGACAGGGGCTTTAGGCAGGAACACCGCGTGGATTTCTTTATTGGAGGGGGGAAAGAGCCAGCAGGGTCGTGAATTGCCGCAGCTAATCAGCAAGGCCGACTACAGCGGGGCTTAATTTCCATATCGTCGCCGCGCTGTCGCTGGAGAAACAGGTCGGCGAGGGAATGCATGAATCACGTGCACGCCACTCCGCGAAGGGCTGGAAGGGACCGAGCACACGTACCTTGCTCTACGAAGCAGAGCCTCGGAGTAGGCAACTACACGGAAACGGAGGTTCTTTACAAGTGGACGTATTCTCTGGTCTGTTGCGCGAGTATATGTGCTATGCGGATACTAGCGCAGCGCACTAAAATTAGATCAAATTCATGCAAACTGAAGCCGAAATCTGGTAAAATTTCTCATTTCCCGTAGAATCTTTCAAATTGCAGCTCAAAATCAAGTAAAGGCCAAAATCAAACAAATATTAACATGTTTCAAGCCCCCGGGAGCATACTTTTACTAAGACATATCTGCAAGCTAAATAATCATATTTTGATAAAATGTAAGCATCATTTTTTTTCTTCTTAACCCTTAATTTGACAGAAAAAAAATTAAAATAAAATTATTATATTAGTTTTTTTTTTTTTTTGCATGCTTTAAGTGTTAAAGGATATGGAAAAAATGTTCGAAAAATATTTTATTATGTTAAAAGTATAAAAAAATAGATGTATCATAATTGATACATTGCCAAATATGCACACCTTAATATTGCTTTTGTTATGTATCACATACGATACACTGCCGAAAACTAGATCAACTTTATAGTTGGTGTTTAAAAGAAATAAATAACATATTGAAGAGTATGAAATAATTAAATAGAATTATTTACTGTTCTTAGATACGAAATTTTAATTAGTGATTACAATGGTAAACATCTTAGCCTTATCAATTTATGAAACATTCAATTAAAAGTTATAATACCAGGAATGACCAAAAATGAAATATAAAAAAGTAAAATAAAACTTTGCATGAAATAACTAAACATCATAAAAATATACTATCAATAGTCACAAAATCAGAATGTACAATTATAAATATTTTAAAGATTCTGAATTAAAAACTTAAAATACATATATAACACAGTACAACTTTAAAACAATTACGTTCTCTCAACACACACTTTGCTCTTTCACTAATGTCTCCTTCCTGATTCAGGTTAATTAGTTTTGGGTATGAAAGTCTACAAAGCAATTGCTCTTTTCCTTCATACAAAATCCAAGCTTGCATTTAGGGCATTCCACAGATGTCTGGACCACGTTCTCTCAACACACACTTTGCTCTTTCACTAATGTCTCCTTCCTAATTCAGGTTAATTAGTTTTGGGTATGAAAGTCTACAAAGCAATTGCTCTTTTCCTTCATACAAAATCCAAGCTTGCATTTAGTGCATTCCACAGATGTCTGGACCTTGACACATAGAGCTTGCATCTCCCGCGTTATGTAAACACCGGGAAATGTCCAACCATATCAAGTCTCACTTCATCTGACGGTCGAGGCTTCATCAGTGTTTTGATCCTCTGGACATTGCTTGTAGTTTTGCTAGGTCTACCACGAACCCTTTTCTTCAAAGTCAGGCTCTCAAAGAGCTGAATTCGGAAAGCTTTGAGTGACATTTCATGTTTCATTTTTCTCAGCTGAAGTTCTCGTCTCATTAGAAGCCACGGATTCGTTACACAAATATCTAGTAGTTGTGCAAAAATTTCAAGGTGCCACCTACGGGTTTTTAGGGGTGTCCTGTAGAGGGCGATAAGCATATCTGCCCAATATACACCTCCCATATGTGTGTTATATTCCTTCACAACATATGGGCATGCACCATCAATTCCTTCACTAGTATCTTTGCAGTACTTCTTCGCACTTGATACTCGATATGCATCAGCATAGGAGCAAACTAGAGTTACGGTCTTGTTGTCGATCCACCTGACAACAGAAACTTTAAATTCGTCTGAAACAACATTACAGAAACTGCCCGCTTTTTTCTTCTTCAGTGATTTGTCATCAGCTATAGTATCACAACGAGAGATCCTGTTTGTCCTGATGGTACCTAAACTGAAGATGCAAAACTCATTCCGCAGGTAATGAACTAAAGGAAGAGTTGTAAAAAAAATTGTCAAAATAGACAACTGAAGTTGCAGGGTTGGGAATCGTTTTGCACAGAGCTATGACAACTTTTGGACCAAGTCTAAAGAGTTGTTCTTCTTCTCCAGCGAACAAGCGATAACGAAAAGTATCATCACCCCCATAAGGAAGGAAATCATAAATTATACCAGAGACTACAGCACGAACAAAGAACTTGAATCCCCATTATTTTTTTTCTGTTTACTAGGAAGATACTGTCTCCCGCTTCCTGCCTTTCTCCCTTTGTATGGGATCATCATCTCGTCAATAGAAAACCGAGACTCGTGATCCAGATGTAAGCATCGTTCTCTAATAATATCAAGTAAAGGTCTTATATTTAAATATCTGTCATCATTTTCATCATCATTGTTTACGAAGTGAATGAAACGCCTTATTTTTGGTACTTTTCGAGTGACGTGAGACTAGCTATCTTATCGTACCTCGAACTATTTGACCAATAATCAAGGTAACATGACATGTCTACAACCCCCATTAGAATCTCAATAGCTATAAAGTCTGCAATATCATCTTTCGTTGCAGTAACAGCAGTTCCTCCTTTAGCTTGTGTGACTTGTGTGGAATACAGAATTGTTTGCTCAACAATAATATCAGAAATTTCCTCTGGAAAAAAAGACATGAAGTACTCTAAGGGAGAGTTTATTTTACTAGGCATGGGCAACTCTTTTTCTGTTGGTTCGAACTTATCTTGCATACAAAAGGGAAGGTTTTCCCACTTCATGTCTACTCGTTTTGGCTTGGTAGATCCTATAATTTTTTTTTCATCAGGTTTGGGCATTGTATGCTTTCCCACTATTTGGCTTTGAGGTGAACTCTGTGTTTCCAACTTTCTTTTGGAACGAGTTACAGGAGATTGTGTTTGGTTTTTCGATGCATGTGAAATGTTCTCTCCTTTAGAAGATACATGAGCTTCAGTGTTGAAGGAGGATGATGTGATTTTGTTTTGTTGTCTGGCATCTTTGGACATTCTATGACCACTTTTTGAATGGTCTTCAGATGATTGTATGATATTTTCTGAACCAGTTACAATTTCTGGTTGTGTTGTAGGCAAGGTCAATTCCATATTTTAATTATGTAGAGTAGGAAGTGCAACAATAGAAAGTGGTAAGCTGGCTTGTGTTGTGGCAGTGTCAAGCAGAGCAGAGTTTACATTGGTATTGTGTATGGTAGAGTTATTCCTTTGAGTAGAAGTATATGTCGGTTGACCCGCTGCCATAAGAAAATCATCGGCTGTCATGGTGTTAGAATAAGTGTTTTGGTTTTTATTCACATGGTCACTTGCAAATGAAATATCTTCTATGGTAGCTGATTTAAGAGTGTATAAACTGTCCTTTTTACAGCTAGAAAGAATATTTTCCACTTTTGGTGGGGAAGTGGCTATTAATATGGACCCTGTATCAACTTTATTAGGGGAAACCAAGAGATTTGTAACTTTTTCAACTTCTAATGTAGCAATCAAATCTGCTGTAGGCAGTGCAAAACCACAGGATGTGTGGGATGTATTTGCCTTCAAAGTATCCTCAGCTCGCTTCAAATTGTCAGAATGTTGGCATGTTTCTGGAACTATCTATGCTATGTATTTTTCCAGTGATTGCATTTCCTTTATTGTGTCCTGTTCAAAAAGTAAGTTTTCAAGAGACTTTGTCAAAGATGGAGCTTCAGAACTTACGGAATTCGGGTCATCATTGGATTCCCTTCTTCATGTTTGTAAAATGTCATCTTCTGGGTCCTCTTGGGAGTCTGAGGCCATACCCGAAACATTCCCACTTGTAGGAAGCAATGCCATGATGGAATGTACTCTTGATGAACAATATATCATCTAGTCCTGTAAAAAAAATTAAAGATATATTGTTAACATAATTATTGAATTGTTATTATTTTTTAATTTAGTAGCAAATAATTAGAAAAAAAACATGGTGTTAAATATAAATAACCTTATAGCAGAACACATTGCATTTGCTGCAGACTTTGACATGTTTTCATTATATCTATCAGAAAAGTGGCATAACTTGCCTATTTCCTAATGCTTGCCTGTTATTCCAAGACTTCAGTTAAACATGTGATAAAATATCACGATGTGTGAGAAATTGCGAGCTGTTATTTTAAGTATTTGGCAGTGTGTCTTCTTTGATACAGAGATAAACAAACACATAACTTTCAGGATTTTGGCAATGTATCATAGATCATAAAACAATCTGTTCTAGGTTTTTGGCTATGTATCATCAGTGATACACACTTTTATGTTTCATATAAAATTTCCATAAACATTTCATTTGATATTATAATACTATAGTGCCAAACATAAATACTTCCTGTGAAAGGATACAACTCATTTGTGTTCTAAACATAACTTTTTTTAAATAAAAGATAACAATCAACTTACCATGTGCCGCACATACTTCCTTCCTCTTGCTGCCATCTTGTCATTATGGGGCAATTGTTGTTCTCTATGACAACGTATAGCACCACAATCCAGTACAAAGAGTAAAGAAGTCTACGCCAAAGACATCACAACAAGGAGAAACACAAATACAACACTCAGTTATTCTTGCAGATTTAATAAATATTAATGTATCATATAATACAATGTCAAATTAAGGGTTAATAAATTTTTCTCTTTATAAATCAAAATGGCATCGCTTCTCAATAAGTTGAACAATTCGTTTGAATTCACTAAACTACAATATCTCGAACAAATTTAATGGTTTGCTGCTACAGATTTTTAAATTTATAAATCTAGTTTTGGTAAAAAAAAAATAAAAAAAAAAATAACTGTATTCTAAATGGTAAGTACAAAACTACATACATAATCGCTATGGAAAAATATTTTATCAAAATAGTTTGAAACTAATAAATGAGAAGGAAGATTTTATAGAATATAGAGGCTTAAAGAAATGAAAAAATGGAAAATTTATGCATGAGAGTTCCCGTAAGAATTTCATCAAATTTTGTGATATCTTTTTGACTAAATGATTTTGCTAGCAGATTTCGATTAAATTTGACTGGAAAAATACCCTGATCAGCAAGTTTTTTGAAATTTGCTTGATTTTGAGAATATAATTGAAGAGCGAAGGCTATTCACGTTTATTTGAGAACTTTTATAATCAACCTTTGAAAAAAATGTCGCTTCCACCACCAACACACAAACAATGGAGGTTCTATGCCATATCTCGAGGATCAATCAACCGATTCATACCAAAATTTCACACAACTATTGTTACAGTAGGGTATGTAAATTACATTGTTTTATTTATATGCGGTGGGGCTTATATGAAAATTTTAGATTAATATGTTATATTTATAAAGTTTCAACAAAATTCAAACAAATTTTTAATGCTAACAGTATTAATTAGAAGCATCATTTCTGCATACAGAGATCCTCTTCTACCGGATATTTTCAATACAGTGTCAAGTGAGTAAATTGAACATTTTGCCTTATTTCCGGAATAAATCAGCTAATTTATATCAAAATTTGCACAACTACAGAGGGACACGTAAAGTTACATGGTTTTAATGGGGTAAGACGATTTTCAAAATGTCGGCTATATAAGCATTTTGATATGTTTGGCATTTCTTAACAACTTAACAATTTCAGTAAATCTTTTTATGCAGAGTGTATCTATTATATATAAACATTGTGTACACAGCTTCTTTTTAAACAATTCAGTAAGATAACCCCGTTAAAAAAAAAAAGTTTTTATGCCATATCTCAGAGACTAATCAACCGATTTTTTTCCCCAAAATTTCACACAAGTAGTAATGTGGTAGGTTATGTAATATTATGTGTTCCTAGTGACTCGGACACTTATTTTCAAAACGATGGCCGTGTTAATATTTCAGGATAGTGAACCCTGTCATTTAAATCATTAAACTTATTACATCCGAAGTTGATGCTCCGAATCCAACCTTCGTGATACAGCTGATTGCAAGCTAGCTTAGTTATAAGAGTTTTTCTAAATTCGAATCCCAGGTAAGTTGCTCCTGTATTGTTTTGGCACTGTTTCGCATGTTTCTGGATCTATCTCTAATGATGTTGCTGTCAATGAGTCATCAACACCTACCTGCCATACAACCTTTTAAGAATTTCACTAAAATTTATTTGCACCCTAGTAGAGGAAGGTAGGCTCATTAAATGTTGTTCACGGTAAAATGAGCACTTTTGAAAACCCTGCTTACGATATACTTGTATGAACGTTGTGTATTCTGCCGCCTTATGTGAAATTAACACTACCATGGGCCTCGTCACTTGATTCGTACGTCGGCAAAGTAAAACTGTGAAAATACTAGGAAAGTAAATATTTTACAAATCTGCTAATTTTTTACTACTATGCGTTTAAAAAAACGGAAAGGGAAAGAAATAATTTAAATGATCACAAATTATTACCTAACAATTTTCATCTGACGTTAATATATGGAACTACATTCCATCCATCGTTAGGGACCTGTAAAATTCGCGTTATTATTTTGCTTCAAGCTAAAATTCACAGTACTGTATATACTCTAGCCGGCGTCGTTCCCCAATCGGCTACTGTCGAAATGTGAGGTCACGCCCTTTCTCAGTAAACGGTACGTGATAAGGGCTCATGTTCGTGAAGTTTTCTTTTATTGGCGCAGAGATACCCGGGGCGTGTCGAATAACGCATGGTCCAATGAAAAACGTATTGCAGTGGTGTTTTAAGTTTAAACTGTCCCAAAAAATAACGCGAATTTTGTAGGTTTCTATCCATCGTTACCAACTTTACTGGGCGAATGTCACTCCGTGCGCCCGTTAAAATATACGCAGGTAGGGGCAGGGACATTTTTCAAAGGTTAATTTAGAAAATGCTCACTTTATCGTGAACAGCCCTTAGTTATCAGTAGAGATAGGAAAAATTCGCGAGTACAATGACCTGTAGGCTAGACTCCACAGTCATGTGTATACTCGAGCCTCAAGTGTTTGTTCATTGGCTGCTGCCCCATAGAGTAGCCAGTGTTACTCCACACCTGGCAGTATGGCACTCGCCCGCTACTTGTTTCTTTGCAAGTCTGCTATTGGATCAGAGTCGTCCAAGGCGTGTCTAATAAACTGCGATCCAATTGCAAAGTCAACTTCAGTGTACACGTGTTTGACGTCTATCTTGTCCTGAAATGAACTCGCGAAATGTTCATATCCCTAGCTATTGATTTCAGTCCCACGTGAGAAAATACA
The DNA here is from genome assembly GCA_029891345.1 of Dryococelus australis. Classification (NCBI taxonomy): domain Eukaryota; kingdom Metazoa; phylum Arthropoda; class Insecta; order Phasmatodea; family Phasmatidae; genus Dryococelus; species Dryococelus australis. Next base: position 89,267,766 of record CM057004.1, on the reverse strand, counting down.
GGTATCAATATAACCGTACAAATCTCACAAATTTCGTCAAGAACTCCTTTACGCTTCGTGAAGCGTTGATCTTTAATGTCCGATCATAAATTTCGATAACAAATATTTGTAGAAAAGATTCAAGATGGGTGGGAATACTACCAGCTTATCTCTTTAACATTAAAATAAAATTTTCATTTCTGGTGTTGCGCAATAGCAAATTTATCGTGTGAAAAGTACTAATGACTCGCTTATAACAACTGACAATTTGGAACCTATGGAATTGTTTTCAGGAGACCCCACTGCACGATAAGTAGTCAATTATAAAATAGTTCGTGTATTAGTAGTAACCAATAATATTGCCCAGGGAAAGGCGAAGTCCTTATTGGTACAATAGCGTTTTGTCATTGAGCAGCACCGACAATGATTCTAACTATTCTGCAACATGCCAGACGTGAACGAAAATATTCGGGATAGTAAAATGATCAACACTTTAAGTGCGGCGCAGATTTACGGACAAATAAGACACATTAGAAAGTTACCTACAGGTTGCTCGGAAATTCCTCTTACAAACTTCTAGGACTTGTAGAGGGTACTGAGTAGACAATCTTTTGAATATGAATCCATGTCCGGAAACGTGCCGTTACTGTGCTACAACCATTTTAAATCAGGTGTACCACTCGTCCACTTCCACTGAGAGAAAGGTCGGATTTAACTCCATTGGACTATTTCTTGTGGAGTCGTATGAAGAGCATGGTGTACGAGACTCCTGTAGAGACAGAGGAAGATCTGCTGGCAGGAGTTATGGTCGCTGCACAACATATTGACGGGACACCACGTGTGATGGAGAGAGTGTACCAGAACATGGTACGTAGGTACAATGTGTCCAGTGTCCAACGACGTTGGTGGTCGCCGCATCGAGCCGCTGTTGTAGTGGATCTGTACCGTATGTTATACATCCTTTGCAGAAAACAGAAACCGATTGCTACGTTTAACTATGTAGACAAAAAGTTTTATTGTGATAAATGAATACGTTTCTTTATTGTTCCCTTGGCATTGTCGCTTAATGAACTTGATTACTAATTAAAGTACGCACACAGAAGTGGACGAGTGAAACACCTGATTTGAAATGGTTGTAGCACAGTAACGGTATGGGTTCCTATTCAAAAGATCGTTTACTCAGTCCTCTCTACTAAGTCCTAGAAGTTTGTAAGGGGGATTACCGAGCACTCTGTATATTCACGACTGCATGACTAAAGGCTGTTCACGGAAAGTGAGCACTTTTGAAATTAACCTTAGAAAAAAGTCACTTACCCTGAATGCATATATTTTAATGGGCGCACCGAGTGACATTCGCCCAGCAAAGTTGATAACGATGGATGGAAAGTAGTTCCATATCTCAACGTCAGATAAAATGTGTTTGGTGACCATTTGTGATAAACTAAATAATTTTTTTCGCTGTCTGTTTTTTTAATACATTGAAATGTAAAAATGAGCAGATTCATAAAACATTTACACTCCTAATAATTCCACAGTTTCACTTGACTGTCGTATGAGTGAAGAGACGAGACCCATGGCAATGTTAATTTTACATACGGCGGAAGAATACACGAAATGAAGACAAGTAGTTCTTTAGCAGGGCTTTCAAAAGTGCTTATTCGACTGTAAACAGCCAATATCAGTTATTCTCATTTACAACCGTCCTATTAGCACAGACAACACTGTGCATAGTTTATTACTGCCGGGCTCTCGACTAGTAAAATGCCGAGTTGAAAGCGTCTCATCAAATGTTCTTTCCTACCTATAATAACGTACAATCCATCCCGATTATGAGTGTTGATGATGCAATGTTACGTCGCACAGAACCTGTTGAACACTGCTGACGAAGTAATATTTCATCGCCAGTGTCGTCAAACAATGCAGATGTATTAATGTTACAGCAAACCCCATACAACCCAGTTAAATTCAGGTGACTTAATATTAAAGGCTGTTCACGATAAAGTGAGCACTTTTAAAATTAACCTTATAATAAAAAAGTCACTGCCCCTACCCACATATATTTCAACGGGTGCACTTGGTTGGTAACGATGGATGGGAAGTAATTCCGTATTTTAAAGTCGAATAAAAAGTGTTAGGTAACCATTTCTGATGATTTGGATTATTTCTTTGGCTTTCTGTTCATTTTTTAATGCATCGAAGAGTAAAAATGAGCAGATTTTCAGATATTTAATTTTCAAATCGTTTAACTTGACCGACGCATGAATAAGGTGATGAGGCCCCGCGACAATGTTAATCTTACATAAGGCGGAAGAATACACAGTGTGCATGCAAGTAGATTTTAACAGGGCTTTCAAAAGTGCTCGTTTTACAGTTTATACGTCGGCAGCACCCAGACAGTTAAAAACACGTCGCCACCAAACGAATTCGCGAACTCTCGGGGCCCCAGCTAGAAGACCCGTACCGTCGTACCAAGTCCTGCCCCGCACGTCCTTCGCGCAGTCTTACCAGCTCCCGCGACGGACAGCAGGATGATCGCCGTCCAGCCGGTGGCCATGGCGGACGCCAGTCGACGCCGGGGAGCCTCACACGCTCACGCTCTTCTCTCTTCTCTCCTGACGGTGGGGGATGTTCGGTCCTCGTGTGCTGCGGGACTGCGACTCCAAGGGTTGATGGGGAGAGGTTTGCCGAGTTCTCAAGAGCGCGCATGCGCATCACGAGCTTCCTGCGGCAAGCGCCGCCGGTATCGACTTTTCCGGCGGCCGCGCGACAACTACCTCCCTCGCGCGTGCCGGAACTACGACGCCTCGCACGATAATACCGCACGTCGACCATCGGACCTCAGAGTAGGAAGTGCGCAGAGGCGTCGGACCTCAGAGTAGGTAAGCACACAGATACGAAATTCCGTGGTGGTTCATTTGATGTGGTCGTACCTACTTGCTGATTGGCTGCATACACTAATAGAAAAGTCAATAAAATATTTATTTGTACAGGACCAAAATATGTTGATCTTTTTTATTCAGATGTCATACTTAAATTAATTAGTTTTGTAAGCAAACTTGCTAAACCCAGTTTTACGACAACATTTTAAACAGTGGACATATTTCATTATATTTTTACTTAAACTCTAAACAAAGTTAATTCTCTATGTAGGTTTTAACACGATACAAATGGGAATATTTTACACGATCATTATTATTTTGTGAAAATTGCAGTTATTCCATTTAATTACATACAAAACGGAAAAATCCGGTACATGTGCGAAATTAGTGCACCGAAGCAGTGAAAATATCTAGTTGCCAAACTAAAAGCACTGAGCCTCCCAAACTGATATAGGCAATCCATGGTACATTAAGCACTTTTGAAAGACCTGTTAAGATCTTCTTGTATGCACATTGTGTATTCCTCCACCATATGAAAAGTTAACATTGCCATGGGCCTCATCGCTTTATTCGTGCGCTGGTCAAAGGCAACTGAAAATTATTATTAAAGCTCATATTTTACTAATTTCCTCATTTTTACACTTATATGTAGGGATAGGCAAAATTCGCGAGTTCAATAACATTTAGGCTAGACTCCATTGACCTGTGTACACTACAGCCACAGATGTTTGTTCAATGGCTGCTGCTCCAGAGAGTTTCCAGTGTTACTACTCACCTAGTATTATAGCACTCGCTACTTGTTTCCTTGCAAGTCTGCTATTGGCTCAGAGTCGTCCAGGGCGTGTCTAATGAACTGCGATCCAATTACAAAGGTTACTTCAGTGTACATGTGTTAAACGTCTATCTTGTCCTGAAATGAATTCGCAAATTTTCCTATCCCTACTTATATGCATAAAAAAAACAGAAAGTAAACCTAATATATCAGTATTCACTCATGTTGACGTAACACATTTAATTTAACGTTCAGGCATGGACCAACTTTCCCTCTTTCTTTGCCAACTCCTCTGGACGCAAGGCAAACAGTGTTCCCGTTATAAATACACGCAGGAAGGGGCAGTGAAATTCTTCAAAGGTTGATTTCGAAATTTGCTCACTTTACCGTGAACAGCCTTTACAAGTCAGGCACTGTCGCTAGACGTGAAAAGGGGACAGGATCCCAACACAGCGAGAGAAGATACTAAGGGCGTATGGCTGGAACACACTGAGACTTTGTCTCTTGCCTGGTTAACTGGACGTTTACCGGACCGACTGAGCCCCTTTCAGACTTTATAAGAACCTTTTTTTTTCTAACTACCTTATTCTAAGTGTTATGTGAAATTAAGGCTGGAAGGTAGGACGGGATTTTATTGCGTCTAAGGGCTAATCCCTTACGCCTGCTAGGAAGGAAAATCATGCAAGGAGACATGCATCGCAGCAAAGAGGGATTGGGCAGCCTAAGTGTACTTATAGCTAGTCTTAACTATGAAGGGCAAGGGAAAAACCGCCAAGAGATACGTAAAAACCCTTGCGACTGAGAAGTAAAGATTTAAAAATTATTGCATGCATTAAATTAAATTAAATAGACTGCTAGGAAACAGAGTGTTTGGAAAACATGCTCTTAGTTAATAAAGTTGGAACGACTAGTAGAGAGGGGGCGGGAGCTTTGTTTATTCTTAACTTGATGCCGGCAGTAACCAGAGAGGTGTTTGGGCGCCTCTCTGGTGGGAGAAGTGACGCTATTGGGCCTCTTCCCCCCGATCTCTTCTATGAACCAGATAATTAAAGGAGAGAAAGTGAGCTGCCAGTAAGTGTCAGCAGGGCTGGCCCTTACTGGTTTTTACTAGAAAATTAAAAGATCGCAAAGACCTGTGGATGAAAAGACATATTGAGCTAGCCTAATTGACCTATAATAATATCTTAAATATAGCCTATAGTAGCATATGTCTTCGGGGGCATATGTATCTAGAATAATGCTGTCCTGCCTCACAGCGGCCAGTCTCTGTAGCCATGGGGTGTGACAAAACATATCTACGACGTTATGCTGTAAGTGCACGGAAGCTTTGTAGCGGTGGAGGGGTGGGGGGGAGATTTATAATAACCCTCCCTGGAGCTGTATTCCGCCTTCGAGGCCGAGAAGCGCAGGAGCGCTAAGGGCGAGACTGCCGCGCCCGTCAAGTGCGCCATCGCCGCTACGCGCAAAGCTCTGAATTGGCGTGCAGCGTTCTCGTCGTATTACGTGCATACGCTGTTCACAGTAAACTGAGCACTTTTGAAAGCCTGGCTTATAATCTACTTGTATGCAAATTGTGTATTATTATTCTTCGTTATGTAAAATTAACACTAGCATGGACCTCATCACTTCATTCATTCGTCGGTCAAGTGAAACTGCAAAATTATTAGAAAAGTAAATATTTTACAAATCTGCTCATTTTTTCACTTAGATGCATTAAAAAAAACACGTAGCGAAATAAATCATTCATTTAATTTATTGTAAATGGTTCTAACACGTTTTATTAGACGTTAAGATACGGAGCTACTTTCCATCCATTGTGACCAACTTTACTGAGCATATGTCACTCAGTGCGTCCGTTAAAATACATGCAGGCAGGGTTAGTAACTTTTTTCTAAGATTGATTTCAGAAGTGCTGACTTTATCGTGAACAGCCTTTACCTTAGACCGATGACCATATAATTTTATTGATATGTAAGTGTGTATAGTCCATTCCCGATTGGAAGCGACTTATGAAAATCAACCTTTGAAAAAACACACTAGGCATAACATCTCAACCTGTTTTTTTTTTTTTTCAATAACACGTATTCCACAAATATATAACACTGTTGTTAACTTTACAATACTGTATTATTGAATAAATCAAACTTTACCTTAGTATCTTCTATAACTTGTAATATAATTTTATTTAACATGAATTAGCAACAGCGAGAGCAGCGACGTGTTGGCAATGGCCGGTACGAAATAGTTCACAGTTAAAATGTTATTTTAACATAGTTTTTTAGTATACTATTTGTAAATTAAACGGTGCTTATTGAAATATTTAAATATTTAGGTAGCCCCGATGGCAACATATCTCATTTTTACAATTAAAAATAACAGCGGAAAATATCGCGAGTTGGCCATAATGGTAAGGTGTTGTTTTATCAAGCGAGAGCAATTTTGAGCCAGCTGTCTGCTGAGCAAGCTTTGTCGCTCTCTCGCTCTCTCTCTCTCCCTGTGTCTCTCTCTTTCACACTCGGGAAGTTTCACTTCTTTAGTACGCGCCAAAATTGTACCTGTTTCAATTGTAGAATATTTCATACTTATTGCAGCAAAATTATGATTTTTTTTTTAATTTGTAAATTATAACTGAAAAGAGATTTTTATGTTTAATATGATTAGATATGATTGCAGGGCAGAAACAAAGAGACGTTGGCAGACGTGGCGAGCCGTGACACGGCGTGTTGCTGTTTTACCAAATGGAGAGTAAATTATACTTACTCCGAAAAATACTTCAAATTACCACATCACGTTTGTAGACGCTGTGTTTTTTAAACCTACCTAAACAAATTAAGAGGTTGTTATAAATCTGTGTTTCCGCGGCAGTAATAAATATACTGTTACGGTGTGTTTCGTTAACCGCTGCGTGTGAAATAGCGTGGCGTGGCTGTTTGGTGATAGTTACGCTGGATCTGTGTGTGAGTGATTTCAAATAATTGATGTGAACTATTTATACGTTGCAAATGTGAACTGTTTTTAGGACGAAGTTATTTATTTACTTCCGCGTCTGTTTATTTATCACAACGTTGTACCTTTGCCCTAGGTGTTTGAAACACTGTCGTGTAACGTGAATTACCACCAATCCCAACAAACTAACTCAGCACAGCTCCAATAAATTTCAATAAACCTAATATACAGTACGTAACAATACATATAAATAATAGTGGAATTAAAGTTACGGTAGGCTTATTTGAGTGCATGTTCTCCGCTATATTTTAAGTTTCTATAACAAAAAATAGGCGACACGATTGCGTGTTTTATTTTAATGTCACTTTTTCGTTGGACTGTCTATTCCTTCGTTATTCGAACTGAGGCCGTCCTTTTAAAGAAATAACCCAACACATATCAATAACAAAAAGTTAAATACTACAGTTCATTACCCCGCAGTTGTAACAGTGTTTAACTAAGTCGCGGCAAAATATTAACGTGCATTACGTGTAATGTGCTATGTCGTGGAAAACAAATATATTAATGTAACGTAACCGTAAGAACTATCATTAATTCAGGCATTTTTAAAACGTCATAAAGCTGACCTAAATAATGTCATAGCCCAAAACTGTGAATATTCGTACGAAATAGTTTTGTGAAATAGTCCTATGACAAAAGTCTTTGAAAAGCTGTAAACAGTAAACAACACATTTGGCAGGTATAAAAGTAGAAGTCACATTTCAATGTTTATTTTTATGTGTAGCGAAAATATACGAACACATGTACACACACATTGGCATGTAAAACATTGATTTTGACAGATGCTAGATGGCAGTCACATGGCAATGTTTGTTTACATTTGGCGGAAGGATACGAAACGGGCCTGCAAGTAGATATTTAGCATGGCTCCGAGAAAGTTGCTTCAAGTGGGGAATGGACTGTAACAATATTCAATGCAACACCTTTGAGTATTTTTCTATTTGTCTGACGCGTATGCTTTGAGATACCGCGCTTTAAAAATGCAGTTTTTTTTTTTAAATCTACGCTGGAGTGCTACAATGAATGTTTGTAATGTGTCGGTCGTGTTGAAAATCATCCAGCAGACGTTTTCTGGAGTGCTTGTTATTTTCGTAGACCAGCACAGTGGACGCACGTTTAATAGTTTCGTGGGAAAATTCTGTTTTTAAGACACACTGCAACGCAGTTCAGTTGTCAGCAAGGAAAGCTGCATGCGCCCTTGACTGACAACAAAATGTTTCTCGTCTCTGCCGACTACAAATATAGGACCGAAAATATTGAATCACGCAATGAGAAAACCAAATATTTTACTATCTGGCAGATATAAAAGAGAAAAAAAAAATGTGTGAATGAACATCTCAGTCGTAAAACGTTAACCAAAAATAAAATATAAAAATAAACACAACCGAAAGAAGAAAATGTTTAAAATAAATGTAAGTGTATCTCTTTCTACTCTCAAACCAACTACTTGCATTGTTATCATTTATTTTTTTACTGAGAAATATATTGAAAAATGCAATATAAGAAAATTGATTTTTTTCTTTCTATTCCTTCTTCTAGCCGAGTGTCAAAATGTAAACGATACAAAAATTGGAAAAAAATTTTTGTACTAGTAAAAACGTTTGTCACTATTTTGGAGAAAAAAAAATTACAGTTTTGTTTTAATTTAGTTTTTGAATTGTTATTAGTTATTCAATAGTTGGAACGAATGCAATAGATAACTTTCCCTAAGTTAGTAGAGCGGTTTTCCTTTCAGCGCTGCACAAGACTGTATATTTGAACTCGCTGAAGAGTAGTATATTCACTACCAAAACTGTTAAGAAAAGTATGATTTATGTTGTGTATGAAATAAGAATGGATGTATTTTGAAACACTTAAAAATATCGTATTCGAATGTGCATTTTAAAATGTTAAAACAAAACCACTTAATAGCTGTTTTTTTTCTCCTTAAAATACGTATTACCGTTCTGGGTGCTTTAGAAAGCACACATTGGCTGATAAATGTCGTCCGGGAGAGAAATTATAACAATAACCATGGTTCTGTGTAAGGAATTATTGGTACTAAAATTAACAAATATTTTTAATAATATGATTTTATGTACATCAGTTCAGCCACAAAAATTATAACTTTCATAACTGAAAACGAATTCCATTGCGACGAGTTGAAATATGACGGTTACTCACGGGACAAATTTAACTAATCTGTTGCCAACTTAACTCTAAGAACTTCAGTCACAGTTGGCATTAAATGAATGCGATGTCGGCAGGGACTTTCTTTCCCCGAAGGTTTATTTCATAGGTGCTCAAATGACTGCAAACAACCGACACAATTTATTAATAACACGCACGTCACCTTCGAATTTTCGACTATGTGTGGTAATTTTTACTGAAAACGCAGTACAAACTGTGTTAAGTTGGCGTTCTGATGGCGTGTAACGGAACATACACCACCACCGCCCCCCCCCCCCCCCCCGCCATACATTCGATCCGATACGGGCCAAACTTCCACCTAACTTCCCGCAAACACGAAGCCTGTATTTTTGTTCTGACCAGGAGATTAGAGAGTTGCTACGCAAGTTTGTAATAAATCCACAAGGCAAGGAAAACTTCGCCGTTTGGATTTTAATTTTGTTCAAGCGCATAATTGGTAGCCCATCTTCCGATTCCTGTATTCCTAAATGCAATATTTGATTGTATTTTTGCGGAGCTTCCCAGTACAGAAATCCTCGCGTGAAAAAATTTTTGTCAGTGGACAGGATCAAATATTACTCTATCATATTAACACTTTGTAGACAATGCTCGAGTGCAGCTCGAGAAAAGATAATATGAACATTTCTTTGTTGTTCAGGACGAAACTCGCATGAATGTGCAGTCGTTGTTCGGCTAGTGTTCAACACGACCTCACAAGAACACGACAGCGCAGTAACAACGATATTGCTAACGATAGAATTTCTTTTGTTAAAACCACTCGAAGGAACATGATTGATTGTAAATCCTTGTGTTCGATAAAGAACCTTTGATTGGGTCAGTATCAGCTTGGCTCTCCATTGGTTTATAACCGGCCAATAATGAACTCTGTAAAGTACAGGGTAGTATCCGGTGTGGTGTGGACCAATAGGACGATGGTGAGTTCTAACACAGACACCAACAGAACTGGTGTTCTTGTAGTAGTGGATATTGGCGACTCACTTGTAATTTGTCTTAATGGACAGTAAATGTGTGCAGACCTCAACGTGTTAAAGACGAGCGACAACATGTTCACACTATAATCAAATCCGAGAGAATTTACGTCCGCGCGTCCACCATAATTACTGTTGGCGACTTTCAATTCTCTTCCCACGAAACGTTGAGTTGTAATTAATTTCGTTACACCCAATTCATTATCTGAACGGTTTCATTTAATTATGCATCATCAATATTGACACGCAAACTTGAAAACTTATTCCTTAAACAAAACTGCCACAAGCATGGCAACAGCGTGACGACAAAGACATTTGTAGGCAAACGTAAGGTCCTAAAATAGTTATCTGTTAATGGAGACCCACTTCATGTCGGAGGACATGTTAAAATATTCGTCCGATACAGGGCCTTATCGCAGGCAGAACTGTTGCTGTTTATGTCATTTCGTATTTGTAGCTGTTCTCGTTTAACCTTTAGATATTACCACTGCAATCCATTCACGGTTACTTCGCACTTTTCTGAAGCACTACTAAAGTTCTACTTCCAGGATATTCCTCCGCCCCGTGCAAGCTAAGCTTAACTAAGTCTGGAAAATTACACCAGAGGGACAACGCACCACACTCGTGCGCACTCAGTTGTAATATTATTTCGCATGAGAATTATTCATTACTAGGCGCGCTACCAACACAGATTTTTTCTCACCGTTTTTATTAGTGCTTATTATAAAATAAATGTTATAATTTATAAATATAATATATAGTTAAAACTTCAATTTAACGAAAAATAAGATACGTCTGCGTTTTCAGAGGTAAAAAACGCTTGATATATGGAATATTTAGGAAATAACTAAACACGTAATGCATGGGGTGATTTTTCAAAGGTTTGTGTTGAAACGTACGAAGAAACCGTGAATCGACTATAATACCTTTTTCCTTATATATATATATATATATATATGTGTGTGTGTGTGTGTGTGTGTGTGTGTGTGTGTGTGTGTGTGTGTGTGTGTGTGTGTGTGTGTGTGTGCGTGTGTATTTTTATTATATCACGTAGTTTTTGCGAAAGGACATTCCAAAGTAAAATATTTACTGTTTTTCTAATGTATGAACAAAGGAAACCAAACTATTTGCACGGTATTTAACTTAACAAAGCCAACTGAAAGGTCCTGTCTTAATTCATTTTAAGGTATACTTCGCAAAAGTTATTTTACAAATATTCAAGGGCAGCCGCAAATAAAAAAACGTACAAGAATTTTTTTATTTTCAGCAAATGTTTGATATTCCATAAGCATTTCCTTGCACGATTTTGTAAATACCTTGAAGTAAGCGCTTGGCTACTTCTTTCAGTGTGAATTATTTCAGTTATGTACGCAAGTTATTTTTCATTACTCGCACATTACTAAACTAATTACATAGTGATTTTGACCTCTACGTGTGCTCAGTTATTTTTTGCGAAGAAAAGTAATCAGTCACAGATAACGTCTGAGAGTTGGATTCAGTCTATTAGCGATTTCTTCACACGTTTAGAATCAAACCTTTAAGAAATCACCCCAGGTATCACGTGTTCGGCTGTTTCCTAGATGTGTCTTGTATCACAAGCGTTTTGTACTTACGCTAACAAGAAGTGCCTTATTTTCGGTTAAATTGAAGTTTCACTTATGTTTTGTATATGCATTATAATAGTTCATTTATAATTAATACTAATGGGGAAAAAATGAGGAAACAGGCGTGTTTGCAGTGCCCAGTAGGAAATAATTCTTACGCAAAATATTAATACACTGGATGCGCAAGAATTAGGAGTGTTACACCTTTGGTGTAATTATCTATACTGTTAAGGTCATATTTCTCTCTCTCTTTTTTTTTTTTTTAAATTTGTTTATCTGAGAGAGGTATCGAAAAATCCCCCCTTAATGCAATTGTTAAATCATTATAGTTTTCAAAATACAACACACAAATTTCGACCCAAGTGTGTTATAGGCAGGTTCAAAGTGTTGAAGTAGAGTCTATAAGCGCGGCATACTGCATTTGTGTCACAAGCTACGAAAGGAACAAAAACAACTTTTCCTCTACACTTAGTGGTTAAAACTATTTATTAAATTAATGTTAACACTTTCGCTTGAATGAACAAAAATATATCTACGACAAGTCTGACCACTATTTCCAACAATATCCAGAGTGCCAATACTCGCTCACACGTTTATAAATCACACTCCTACTGAATCAGTATGTTCTGCACACCGTACAGATTGCATTAAATGCAATTTGACTGGGGGAAAAATATGCAGGAGCAAAGCCTAGTATGCTGCAGATTTCTGGAAATTGAGACTTTCGAGTGTTGTTCTTTGAAAACTATAATGATCTGACAACTAATAACTGCATTAAGAAGGCACTTTTCGGAAGATCTTTCAGACGACTCAAATGAAAAATAATGTGAAATACGACCTTAAGCTTTGTTTGCTTGGGGCTGGAAGTAGAACTTCAGCAGGGCTTCAGAAACGTTGGCAGTAACCGCGAATGGTATGTGGTGCACATGTAAAATACATTTCCCGGCGGCCAACGCCTTTACACTCTGGCCCTCGGTTTGCAACCCCCGCGCTGCGTAAGCTGCCCGATAGAGGTTACCAAGGCGCTGCAGCCAACTTTAATGAGGCCAGTTAATTCAGACTCCCACACACGCCTACACGCGCTTGGCCTCCTTTTCCGCCTTCGCTCCCAGACATCTTCCTCGCTCTGCAAAGCTGACTTTCTCGCTTCGCCCACCCACAAGTCGGAGCTGTTGTCGCCATACTGAGAAGTCGCACAACTGCCACGTCTCCGGCGGTCTACTATACGCATCTGGAGAACGCTCCTGATATGTCGTTCATTCTTAAGTTTGATACATTTCAATTAAAATCTCGACTCTGCCATTAACGCTTTGAGGAGTACGCATCCATGTATACGGGGCTATTTTTTATGAGGAACCTTCTGTGCTCTTGGAGACAAACTCACACTTTTATTGTTTTACCGATTCACTGGACTATACCGGAATCAAATTTAAAAAAATTACAATAGTCAACATTTCATTTCGTAATAATAATACTGCTATTTTTAATCATTTCTCAAATGAGCACGATGGATTGTAAAACATGTTAACTCCGTCGCGACACCACACACACACACACACACAGTCAACACGCGACGTCATTGGCCGACGGTCAGCCAATAATGAACGTTGGAGGGTACAGTAAGCATGCCCGGTGTAGCCAGGACCAATAGGACAATGGTATGTGAAAATACAATGATCAACAAGATTGATATTGCTGAAATGGAAAATATAAGTAGATCCCTTCAATATTGTGCTGAGTACCAGTAAATTTGTGCCGTCTTAAAGAGTTGATACGTTGGGCGCCTTTTATAACATTTCATTTTTAATCACCGCGTTAAAATTCTAAGCTTTGCAAATATATTTATATTTTCAGTAATTGTCCTCCAAAAAAATTTCAACAACAGATTTCATTTTATATCCTCAAACACAATAAAAATCAGTCTTCCTTATTATTTAATTATTAATTCTTCATCAAACAAACCATCTTGCAAAATATTATTATATTTTAAATCATTAAAAATGTTATGTTGTTTGGCACACGTCCATCGTTGGAGGAGGAGAGAATATTTTTCTAAAGAAAAAAATTAAATTCTATTTTACTTCTGCCTTACTTATGTTGTCTCCTGTCCTCTGATTGGCTGTCGTCTTACCATGACACATCTCTTCGCCAGTCAGCAATGGCGAGACGGACAACCAAAATAATTTTATTTAGTACTTTTGTACGCGACCTTATTGGACACAAGTGTAACAATTTAGGTGCAAATCTGAGCTAAGTTTCAAAAGATTTTTAATAGGATGAGTCACACTAACCCAGAAAAGTACTCTCATAAAACTTTCTTTCCACAAAGGAATAGGCTAAAACCATGTTCACATCACAGACAAGACTGTAATAGTTTATAAATCATGACTGTAGAAAAATTCATCTTATACAACCGCTTAGAATTTATTTAATTTCATACATTGGTCACGTTTATCTTAGTACTAAAATACCACTTTTCCCTAGAAACTTTTTTATTGCTCTTTGGGGATTGTCACTGCGAATATATTTACTTCCTTGGGAAATTTTCCTTCCTGCATGACTGTGTACGTCTACATATATCATATGGTTTTTAAAAAAAATTTAGAAGTGTATATTTTATTATACATGTAAATATAAGTAAAGAGCTGCAAGAACCCTTCCCGAATTCTCATTACATTAAAGTTGTTTGTGTGGAGTGAGTAAACCATTTAACATGCTTTCGGTATGGGTTTAATTGTGTTGTTACTCAAATGTTGTGTTTGCGATATACGATTTTGCAGATGAAGTAGTAAACGTTTTCACAATTATCGTTTAATGAATGTCATGATGTCTCCATCAGCAAGCAGTCTACGCGAAGAAAATTTTCAAAGCCGCGATCAGTTTGCGCGCCAATTTTCGCGCCAGTGCGAAAAAAATATTTACGACCTGGTTCGAATTGGAGGACACTTAAGACATTCGTGCGAGTTACTGTAGAACCAGGTAAGGGTGCCCGATTAACACGTTGGTAATTAATGAGTACCCGGGTGCTAAAATTTTGTGTGACAGCAAACGAATATTGACATGTCCGTGGCTGGCTGGAGTATTCAGCATGCTGTCTCAAGACGCAGTTTCTCTGGCTGAGTAACTGATACGCCCTAGGTGTATCTTCTGCCTAAACCTCGAGGTATGCACATTCTCTTTCGAAAAGTTCCAGAACAAAAGAAGGCGAGACGAACACTGCGAACTGATGTGTTCAATCTAGCACAACGCGTTCGGTAACCGAGATTTAGCAGACGCGATAACTCGATAGTCAATAATACGTAAAACCACCTGCCGTTATATCTGTCAGCTATCGCTGCAGTCGATAGTTAAACTACTCACCTTTTCTAATGAAACCACGTGGAGATGGCAAGTTTTTAACTAAATCTACAATTCATACGTCCTATACCTAGAGATGATGGAAAGTCGAGAAAATTATTTGTGCCAACATACTTTACATAACACTCTAACTAGTTTATTCTTTCATGATTGGATGGGCAAGGTTTTGACTCGGCTAAGTTGTTTGCAGACCAATCACGAACGTTCTTCCTTGTGTTGTCAGAATCCTCATTGGCCCAGTGAAATGGGGTAGTAGCTTCATACATGCACGACAGCCAATTAGGAAATAAAACTGTCGTACTACAAGTGCACAGTACGTTGAATCCTAGCAAACAGTCAACTTTCCCCTCGATAAACCATCATCTCTACCTACGGCTTATAAAGAGCTTTCAAAACAACACCTGTTATAACATGCGGATACTTGCATGTCTTGCAACAGTTATTACAATTAATATTCATTACTTTATGCTGATACGCCCATATCGTACTTAGTGATAACGGGTATTAGAGAAACCCTCTCATACTCACTTTTCTTACAGTTACATAAGTTCGTAGGCTACTTCGAACAGTCTTCCATTTAATTAACACTCTTCCCCCCACATCATCTTAGGCCTGCTGGTAAGTTGTGTAAAAATGTAGAGTCAGGTTCCAATCGGCGATGTCAAATTCCCGTATCCACGCCCCGTGTCAGCTCGTTTCGGCGGAGGCTATATTATATATATATATATATTTTAATCTCTTTCTGTACGTAGATGCTTGCCGGCATGTGCTTCAGTGGTCTTGTTCTGCCATTCAGTTTGAATACCGTCATATTTGATATCAATAACGTTAGCACTAGCACTCTTGATATCCATCTTGGGTAGGGCATAGCCGTGATAATGAACCAGACTTCGACCATAAATTTCACAAACATTTCGAGAATTTCTACAATTTAATACGTATATGTGTGTATGCTTACATTCCTCGGCTTTGTCACCTAGGCGAAGCGGATTCGGTTCCCGGCGAGTTCGCTACCAGATTCTCGCACGTGGGGATCGTGCCGGACGATGCCAGTGATCGGCCGGCGGGTTTTCTTCGGGGATCTCCCGTTTCCCCTGCGCTTGCATTAAGGCGGCTCCACGCTCTATCTCACTTCACGCTCATCGGCTCTCAAGACCTCGATGTTAAGGGCCGCCCAAACTTCATCACTCTCCATTCCTCGTTCAGTTCTAGCCGCTTTGAGGGCAGCGGGAAATGTTTGATAAGTATATTTGTTTAAGGGCAATGGTGCACGATTTTCGCTATAACTTGTTTTCAGAGAGTTTATCGAAATCTTTGGCACGACAAGATGTAAATATTAATTTTTAACATCTTCTTGCATTTTTTAATATTCACTACCTTCATCATTATGTAATCTCTGATGGAAGATGAGAAATAAGATCGTCTTTCTTATCTTCCATCAGTACTCCGATAGTAGTAATGATAGTGAATATTTATAAATGTAAGAAGGTGTTCGAAATTATTCTTTATGTCTTACCGTGCCAAAAATTCTGAAAAATTCCCTGAAAAACAACTTTTGACCAAAATTAAGGTAAATACGCGGCTTTAGTGCGCCATTCTCCTTAAAGGCTGTTCACAATAAAGTGAGCACTTTTGAATTCAACTTTAGAATAAAGTCACTGTTCTGCCTGCATATATTCTAACAAGCGCACTGAGTAACATGCACATTGTAAAGTTGGTAACGTTGGCTGGAAAGTAATACTACATCATAAAATCGAATAAAAAGAGTTAGATGACCATTTATGATAACTGAAATTATTAATTTTCCTTTCTGTTATTTTTATGTATCGGACTGTAAAAATAAGCATGTTAGTAAAATATTTACTTTTCTTATAATTTCACAGTTTCACTGGACCAACGCGTGGATAAAGTGATGTGGCCCTTTTCAGTGTTAATTTTACGTAAGGCGGAAGAATATACAACGTGCAAGCAAGCAGATTTTAAGCAGGGCTTTCAAAAGTGTTCATTTAACCATGAACAGCTTATACAAATTATAATGTTACAATTTCTCTCTCTATAAATTAAATGGGCTATACCAAGTTCGTTAAGGGATGGAGGTCTTATATGAATAAAATAAATAATTATAATTTCCTTATTTTATTTCCAATAACTACAGCAAAATTCTCTGAATTCAAAATCTAACAATAAATTAATATCACTTACTGTTCACAACTAACTCCAATTTAATACAATTTATAATTACCACAAAGAAATCAGTTAAATTAAATAATTAAAGATCAGTCCCAATAGACAATATATAAATCTATTGAGATATTCTGAAAAATATGTGTCCAAATTGACAGTTCGAATATTTACAATAAAATCCGTATTATACTTTCATTCAGTCCCACCTCAGTTCAGTCCATGTCTCGCCAGTCGCAATGTTCCAGAGTCCTCCAAGCGCTCTCACGCACAGTAAACTTCACTCGTCGGTTTCACACCTTCTCGTCCATTCAAGCCACGAACACCTCACTCGCCGTCGTCCCGCAATCTCCAATCGTCGTCCACACTTCTCTTCGCTCGTGCACATGCCAGCCGCTGGAATGCAGCAGTATATGTAGTGTCATAGGCCATCACCTAGAATCTTCCCCAACTCGCATGATGCGTCGCGGAGGGCCGAGATGCCAGCTAGTCTCACAACATTCTTGCGTCGTCAGTAAACGTATCGGAATCTCTAGCAGGCGAGAGGAGGTCGGTGGCGCTAGCAAGTCTCGCCACTGTCGGTATTCACGGTATACCCAGAAGGGGTATCAGGAGGCCGCGAGAGCATCGTTCCAGGAAGAGGGGAGGGCGATGTGTGCCTCCTACCACGACGCGGAGCAGCTGAGTCAGCGCTAGATGCAGCATGTAACACTGCCCCCTCCTTAAGTATGTTCGTCCCGAACAGACTCTACAACATCAGGACCATCGTACAGCACCAGTCGATCGATGTGGGCAACCTTAGGCTTCGCCTGAGAGCCTTATCGACAAATCCTATAGACCACAGAATTTATCTGCTTCAGGATCCTGTACGGGCCCTCCCATGATTTCCGTAGCTTCTGGCAATATCCCTTCTTCCTTTGAGGGTTGTACAACCACACCAGTTGTCCTTCTTGATAAGTCTCATCAGGTATTCTTCGGTCATTTTGTGTTTTCATTCTGTCACTGTTAATTTTAAGGTGCCTCTGGGGAAAACTCATGAATGTCGGTTAACTCCTGACGTAACTTAATAGCATTGCAAAATCTGGAGTGGCCGCTTCTTCCTCCACTGGACTTCCGAACAGCAGGTCAGCAGTTAGGCGGAGCTCTCTCCTAAACAGCATCCTTGAAGGTCTTACCCTTGTGGACTCGTGGACCGCCGAGCGATATGCGAGGAGAAATAAGGGTACCTTAGAGTCCCAATCCCTCCTATTGCCTTCCACGAAGATAGCCAGATACTGTTTCACGATACGATTTAGCCTCTCAACCATTCCATCCGACTGAGGGTGTAATGCTGTGGTTCTGTTTTCTTCATTCCTAAAATCCTCATTACTTCTTGGAAAAGAGTTGCTTCAAAATTTTGTCGCTGGTCCGAATGAAGCTCCAGTGGCACTCCAAACCTGGAGAAAACATGCTCGACAAGAGCATCAGCTACTGTGCCTGCCTCTTGGATTAGCACCGGTATGACCTCAGGCCACTTTGTGAAATAGTCTTGTGCTACCAGAAGGTATCTGTTCCCCCCTTCAGTGATTGGTAGGGGTCCGAGAATGTCAACTGCCATCCTTTCGAATGGGGCCCCAACATTGTACTTCTGGAGGGGGCCGCGTCCCTTAACCCTCGGACCCTTCCTTGTAGTACATGCATCACACAGACGGCACCACTTCTCAACATCCTGCCGACAATGCAGGCGATAGACTCTCATTCGGACTCTGTCAAGTGTCTTATTTAAACCGAAGTGACCACCTACTGCTATGTTGTGCAGTTCTCTTAGCACTTCTGGGATTCTGCACTCTGGTAGCTCTAATTGTAAATTACGCTGTCTCCCATCGTTACTTTCCCAATTCCTGTAAAGCACACCATTCTTTATAACAAGGGAATTCCACGGTGCCCAGTATGCATTGACTGTCATGCCTAGGCTAGATATCTCGTCCCATCTCGGTCGCCGCCCGGATTCCTTCCACTCCAATATTGGATGCAAGGTGGTGTCACTTAGCTGATCATTTCTTATGTCCTTTTCATCCCATGTAGATGACCCATCACCAGATACAGAGCCTTGAATTCTTGTCCTCGTTGCTTTCCTCGATACACCAACATTTTCCTCCTGGCATTCACAATGATGACAGAATGGTTCGCATGGTCTCCTGGAAAGTGCATCTGCATTGCCGTAAAGGCATCTAGACCTGTGTTGTATTTCAAAGTCATATTCTTGCAGGTGTTGTATCCACCGAGCTATTTGACCGCCAGGGTTCTTGAAATTTAGCAGTCAGCGTAATGAATCGTGATCATTTCTTAGGATGAAGTGTCTGACATAAATATATGGATGAAAATGTGCAATCGCCTTCACCACTGCCAAAAGTTCCCTGCGTGTCACACAGTAGTTCCTCTCGGGCTTGTGTACACCTTACTGAAGTATTCCAATGGCAGCTCTTTTCCATCCTGGATCTGGGATAACACAACCCCGATTCCAACATCACTAGCATCAGTATCCAGAATAAATTCACCCTCTACTCGGGAATCCCAGTAATGTGGGAGATATCAGAATTTCTTTTAGTCTATTAAAAGCAATTTCTCACTCTGGGGTCCAATAAGATTTTCTTTTTACCTCAGTCAATTCATGCAGATGTTTGACGATAGTGGCGAACCTGGGTACAAATCAACGGTAGTAAGCAAATAGTCCCACATAATTTCTAATTTCAGTTTTATCCTTTGGTAGAGGCCAATTACTTATTGCTCTGGTCTTCTCTGGGTCTGTTTTAATCCCGTGGGCTGTTACAACATGGCCCAAGAAATTAATTTTCTTTTGGAAAAGGTGGCATTTCTTGGGAACCAATTTCAGATTAGCAGTAGTCACTTTCTTAAACACAGAATCTAAGCATGCCAGGTGCTCTTCAAATGTTCTTCCTGTGACCACAATGTCGTCTAGGTACACCTGACAAATATCTAAGGGCAGAACTTTCTCCAATAGTAGTTCGAAGGTGGCAGGAACATTGGATAGCCCGAAGGGCCTAACCTTGAATTTGCCAGGTTCCTTTCCCTTGGACACAAAAGGCAGTCTTTCCCTTGTCTTCCCTGGGCACCTCGCACTGCCAATACCCGCTCTTCATGTCTAGAGTAGAAAACCACTGTGAACCTGCTAAGCTATTCAGGTTGTCATCTATCCTAGGGAGTGGGTAAGAATCTTTCTTGGTCACATTATTAAGTTGACCATAATCAACACAAAATCTAATAGAGCCATCTTTCTCTTTAACAAGTACAATGGGAGAATACCATGGACTGACTGATGGCTCTATCACATCTAAATCCCTCTCTCTTTCAGAATACCATCAACGACCTCATATATAGCTAGCAGTAGTCGCCTTGGTGGCTGCTTTGTGGATCTGGCATCTCCTGTATCGATGTGGTGGCATGCAACATTAGTTCTACCAAGGTCATTGGGCTCGCAGGAGAAAGCACCTCTATTTATCTGCAACAATTCTGAAACTACCCTCTCCTGTCGCCAGTTGAGGTTTTCTTTTGTTCTTGTCAGCAGTTCCCCCAGAGCATCTGGAAAAGTACATTCGATAGGTTGTAGCAATGAAGCTTCTGGAACATTTGGAAGTACCTGTGAGACCTGCTTGCAAAATCCTATTGTAGCCCCTCTTTTAAGACGGATAGCACGGTCAGACAAATTAATCATCCCAGCAGTCAAGCCGTCCGATTTTGAAGAAATCAATGTCGTGGCTACAATGATACCATCTGGTAAAATGCCACCTTTCTGGGCTGGTTCCATTATGCCCAATCGCCTGATAAATTATCCCTGGCATCTGCCTGGAATAACAACTTTGCTAGAAGCAGGGAGCACAGTTGACTGATTACACACTACTGGGCAGCTCATTGGCGAAGACAAATTTCGTCGTGTTGACACTACCAACTCGGTATTACCTACATGTAACACCCCCAGTCGAGTATCAATACAGCATCCCAGCTTATGAAATACATCAAGACCCAAAACGCATTCGTCCTCTATTTATGATATGTATATCTCATGCTCTATCTCAAGGTTACGAGCTGTACCTTGTCTTGCCTTTGACTGGTGTGGTCTCGCCCGTTACTGCAGTCAAATAGCAGTGATCCATGCGCTTATCGGATGCTCGCTGGGGGGGGAGGCCCAAGAAGGTCTTACCATTGTTATAATCACTCCTGTGTCAACAACCATCTGGCAAGAAACATCATCTAGGCTCCCCTCCACCAATATAGCATTGAAGTATTGTTTCATTGAGCTCACTTGCAAAAGTATTGGGGCCTTCTCTCCAGCGATCACCGACCTTTGCCCCTCAAGACTGGTGTTTACAAGTTTCCCGAAGACATTGCACTCTCACCTGCCTCTTGGCGCTTGGTCCCTGGTTGTTGCTGCTGCTGCTGCTGTTGCTGCTGCTGAGGGCAGTTGGCTCTCAGGTGCCCCAGCTATCCACACATCCAACATTCCGGCTGTTTGGGTGGGAACAGCGAGTCTCCGTAGTGTGCACCCTGGAGGCGATGTCCCTAATGGTCGTCTGTAAGTCCTTCAACATCCCCTTGATGCTGTCGTCCTCGCCTTCATCAAGCATCACTGCCTGCACTGGACGTCGGGGCACTGATGACTACCGTGCTGACTCCACTTCCAGTTCTCGGACCAAGGCATCCTGCATGGTGTGAGTTGCAGCTAACCGCGCAGCTTGCCGCACGTCGGTGTCAGCGATAGCGTCGATGAATAAGCGGACCGATGGGGATGACATCTCGTGCCTCTTCCGAGCATCCCTCCAAAGACAGGTGCGACAGCCACACGATGTCCTGCCACAACTCTGCAATGGTTCGCCGGGTGGCTGGATGCGGCTTCGCAGTCGGGCATGGTCGGCGTGCAGCAGGTACCGGTCGCCGAATCGCAGCTCCAAAGCCCACACCAATGTGGAGTATTCTAGACGATGTCGTTCCGGCAGTGACTGCAGTATGCTCAACGCTGATCCCCTCAGTACAGCCGCCAGTTAGCACGCCCGCTGCTCTTCTGTCCAGCCATTCAGGGTGGCGATAATCTCGAACTGGTGCCGGTACTCGCGCCAAGGTGTCTGTCCATCGTAGGGGGGCGAGCTTAATTGTGACGCCTTTACCCACCCCTGGCTGGGGCGTACCTACGCTGCATAACTGTGGCGCCTCCCCTGCGATAGCTCCACTGGCGGTGACCTCTACCTTCTTCTCGCGCCCCGCACTCGTCGTCTCAGAGATGACCAAACTCGGCTCCTCTGCTGCCCCTGCATGTCGTCTCCCACAAAAATTATATCGATTGTGTAGCCAAACTCACAGGTTATGGCTAGCCGTAGAAATGAATTTGGTTGTCTAATATTATGACTTAACATAGCCAACAGAGGCCAACCACAAAAGTCTCTTTATTTGATAATGTTAGTTCCAACATTGTAAATGTTGAGCTAATTCCTTATTAAATGGATACTTGATACAAGTTAATGAACTGACTATATGGCCGAACAGCGGCCAAAAGTTTTGGAGAACTAGAATTCATTTTTATTTTACTAAATTCCGTTTATATTTGGAACTTCTCAAAACACTTACTAGAAATTACTGGCTGTATGGTCTAACAAAGGCCAAAACCTAAGAAAAATGCACATTAGTTTTCTAATTTATACGGAGGCCATGAAAAAAAATATATATATATTTTTCAGTAGTTCCAGGGAGAGCATTAAAATGTCCTTTAAATAACCATATTTTAAAAGTTTTTGGCAGGCAACTTTGACGTTTGACATTTTATATTTTGCCAAAATACCAAATTCAAAGTATTCTCATGATAAATTCCGCCATCATGGCGCCTACTTGAATTAAAAGGGCACAAAATGTGCCTGACCTAATCTAGCCATGAAGGCATAAGTTTAAAGTTACAACATTATGTATTAAGTTTTGGTTTACTTAACTCAGTGCAGGTGGAGCGCCTTCGGGGCGATGATCGACCCCGAACTGAGCTCTTGCGATCCTATTTATACGCCTTAGTTTTCATTTTCCCCTTAGATGGGTTCATAGAATTTATGGCCAATCAGAGACAAATAACAAATAAACGAAGAATCGGCCAATAGAAGAACACATGGCCTTGTTAGGAAAAACTGTTCATTTAGGCTTTATGTGGGTATCTTGATTTGGCGACGAATCCCAGTAAACATGTCCATTTATGGCGATCTGCGTCACCACCACGTAGACACACTTCCGGTGACCAGACGAGCTTGAACGAAGTAACGTTGTGGGCAGCCATAGCTTTCCAAAGTTGCTACTCCTGCACGCATGTGCAGGCAGGTAGTGCAGCACCGCCAGAGCCCGGTTGGAGCAATTAGGCATACCCCTAAAGGTGGCGCCGCCATCGAACCACCAGCGGCGATGATATCAACTACCAAAACAGAATCGAGTCTGCCATCAAGTGTGCGGCGTGTGTCGATGAAAGCTGCAGAATTCTACCGCGCCGAAAAATTTTAGCGTGACGAATCACGCCTCGTTGTAGCCACCCAAAACGTCCAAACATTGAAGAATCAGGTAAGCTGACAGCAATTTTAGGCTAAATTGCAATATTGACGTGTAAAAGTAGGCGGTTATTTTCCGTGGAAACGAACGCTGTAGTCCGTTGCGACGTGTTGAAACGGGGTCGTATTGCGACGCCGTCACATTACTTTCTGTTCACATTCTCATTCACACTGTCTATTTTCTAGTCTACTAATTCACTAACACCACTAATTTGACTATTTACATTTTCGTTAACACCACTAATTTGACTATTTACTCCACTAATTTGCATACTTACAGATTCTCTGACACTACTTATTTGGCTACTCAGTCCTTCGATCAAGGCACAAAGTGCTTCCATGTCTGCCAACTTTTTTCTGGTTAGCATTCACATATTTCTTTATATTTCACTGGCCAATTAATTACAAATTTATCCGGCAAGTTAATAACCTACTGTAATACTAACAACTAAAATTATTTTATTATTTAATTTTTATAAAATGACTCCATCCCACTTCTGACCCCAGTGTTACAACTTCTCTCTCTAGCAATTAAGTGGGCTATTCCAAGTTCGTTAAGGGTTGGTCTTTTTTTTATAAAAGAATGAATTATAATTTCCTTTTTTTTTGTTCAATAACTACAGCAATCTCCCTCTGAACTCAAAATCTCACAATAAATTAATATCACTTACTGTTCACAGCTAAATTACTCCAATTTAATACAATTTATAATTACCACAAAGAAATCAATTAAATAAAATAATTAAAGATCAGTCCCAATAGACAGTGTATCAACCTATTAAGATATTCTGTAAAATATGTGTCCAAATTGACAGTTCGAATATTTACAATTATATATGCATTACACTTCCATTCAGTCCTACTTCAATTCAGTTCATGTCCCGCCAGTCGCAATGTTCTAGAGTCCTCCAAGCGCCCTCACGCACAGTAGGCTTCACTCGTCGGTTTCACACCCTCTCGTCCATTCACACCACGAACACCTCACTCGCCGTCGTCCCGCAATCTCCAGTCGTCGTCCACACTAAACTTCACTTCACTTAGCTCGCGCACACTCGGCCAGGCGGCCTCCGTCAAAGACTGCAGGCCGCTGGGTTGCGGCAATATATATAGTGTCTTAGGCCGCCACCTAGAATCTTCCCCAACTCGCGTGATCCGTCGCGGAGGGCTGAGGCGCCAGCCAGTCCCACCAGAACATTCTTGCGTCGTCGCTAAACGTATCGGAAACTCTAGCCGGCGAGAGGTCTGTGACCCCAGCAAGTCTCGCCGCTGTAGGCATTCACGGGATTCCCAGACTGGGAACAAAAGGCCGCGAGCGCATCGTTCCAGGAAGAAGGGAGGGCGAGGTGGGTCTCCTACCACGGCGCGTGGCAGCTGAGTCGGCGCCAGCTGCAGCACGTAACAATATTACACTAGATAAAAGTTTTCAATAAAATACTTGGATAATCGGTGTCATCTGTAAAGAACTCATCATTCCCTGGTCAGCACCCGACTAAGATTATTTATACCACTGGTTGAGATCAACTTTAAATTATTCGCAACAAAAAAATTCCCCCCACTAGGTAAGCGCTAGTGTCAGCAAGGTACCAGATTTTATCTATTTTCTACGTTTAAAAAAAACAATGATTGTAATTATAAATCAAATATAAAATAACTTCGTAACTATGTAAAAGCTTTCTCTTTTATTATTCACGAAGGTTAAAATTTTAATTAAACGTTGCCTTTGGGACCAGTGCGCACCTAGCGGGGGAAATGTTCCCTATTCCAAAGTAGTCTCCCATAAGAAATCACGTTTTGTTCCTGACCTGAGCAGAATGAACCGTCGGGGTCATGGCTGTGAGTCCGTGGGTTTTACTTGAATACGCCTACATTAACGGGTAATAATTTCTGTGTAATATGTCATTCAAACGAAAATAACGAAGGCCTTGTCCGAAATGTCAAATTCGTTATTTTGTAATTTGTCATTTCGTAAGTTTCAATCCGGACGTTGTCGACAGTCACTTGTTTAGCACTCGAAGCAACGCAGTTTCACAAAAACAGTGAAAATTACTTTTATCTAAATTGAATGCTTAAAACGGACGTAAGGTTTCTATAATCATCACTGCAGTCCTGCGGTTTTGTTAATAAATAAGAAAATTAATTATCCTATACCGATTTTTTTTTTTAAATTATTTTCTTGCGGAATATATAAACAAAGTACAAAAACTTACTTGATTTTTAAAACATACCTAGTGTATTTTATGAACAGTTATTTGTTTTAGAAATACGTTTTAATTACGGATTTGCATATGTGTTTTGCATGTTAAAACCAACATGGCGCTGATTTTGTCATACTGTATTTTCCTAACATACGCTAAATACAAAATACCAAATATCAAAATCGCCAACATTTTTGTATACAAAATCGGGTCGACGTGATCATTTTGCCAACGAAATCTGCCGTTTCGGAGACGGCCGAAATTACTCATGTCTTAAATCGACGGAGGTTAAAGAGGTCTTACGTTTGACACCAACAATAGCGCGCTAGCAATTCGCAGTCGCGAGATATAGGGACTGCCTGGGAATTTTCGCACACGCCAAAAAATCGCCTCCAGTCGGCGCGGGCCCCCACCCGCCCGCACAACTCAAGGTCATGCCCGCATCATAGTTGCATATCCGATCGAAACGAGACCACGCTTATTTCAATCGTACACGAAGTTTTAGTATCGAAATGGGACCACTCTGCAAACCTAGCATCGCCATTTCCGACCTGGTATAGGCTATTCACGGTAAAGTGAGCACTTTTTAAGGTCCTCGCAACAGGCATCGGCCAGTGATAAATATATTTATATTGCAGCCTCAGACGTTAACGTTTGAGGGTGGTGAAAATGTACACACTGTGTTTATTAGCCACATACCAATGTTTATATTAAAAAGTGATGGCACGATGGAAATTGGCTCAGAGGAAAAATTTAGAAGGGCCTTAAAGGGTGCCCACTTTATCGTGAACAGCCTATACCCAACATGTAGGTCCGATTTTAAAGAAGTATCCCGTCGGAATCAATTAACGTTTTTAACCATTCTGTTGTTTTTTTATGCTGTAAAAACGTTAGGCACTCCACTTGTTTGTCACTGGAACGCCACTCGATGCAGACAGAACGACAGGTACCATCATGCTAAATCACGGCCATCAATAACAAAGACCAATTCAAATAACCTCAGCCAACTTTTATACGTTTCCAATCATCTGTTCACCATACACATGCATGGAAATTATAAAGAGTGAAGCAGTTTTTTTTTGCCAGCAACTTAACATATCTATGCGCCTCGGTCTGCAAACCATATTGCGAAGGAGAGTTTCTCATTAAATAATTATTTTATGCATAATTTATTATATAATTTAATTATTTGTATTTAAAAGTTAAAGCTAACCGAAATGATTAAGAATGTTTAATACAAGTTTTCAAAATATACTGATCTCCCCCCCCCCCCCTTTTTTTAACGTTCAAGGTCAAGATCATTTTCAAGGTCATTTTCAAGGTCGTGTCCTATCGAAAACAAAATAAAATACAATCTAACGCAAAAATAATGGCATACCTAACACTTATATTAAATTTAATATAACGGCCGTAAAACTGCAATGACAGGACAAGGTATTAAAAAATATGTTGACGAGCGTCCAGCTACAATAGTTGCAGAAATGGCCTCGATGAAATTCAAAATTTCTACCGGCGGTGCTTATTGACAAGGTCGCGTATTGTAATAGCTTAACACGACCAACTCGGTATTGACTTCCCCTCCGATTGAATGTACAGGCTGTTCACAGTAATGTGAGCACTTTAGAGGCCCTAATTACTTTTTTATTTCAGCAATTTTTTAATCATGCAATCTCCTTTTTAATATAAATATTGATATGTAGGTAATAGACACGGTGTGTATATTCCACCGCACTCGGAAGTTAACGGCTAAGTCTAAATCAAATCGTATTTATTGGCTATTATTCCAAATGCGAGGGCTTTCAAAAGTGCTCACTTTACCTTGAATAGCCTATACCTGAATGTGTATTTAATGACTTCTTTTTGGCGGGGCGCTGCATATTTTCCACCGTCGTTAACGCATAAACTTTTAAACACTTGACGTAACTTAGAGACAATATGCTGAGACAGACGTGGAGCCAGTCTTGCATGTATATTATCAACGCACTCCTTGGAGCCAGCGAACGTGTAGTTGGAGGTCAGCGCGTTCATTGGACAACTCGCGCGCGCATCCGTCGTGCAGTCGAGCAGAAGCTGCAATTTGTTCGCATCAATCAAGTCGCAACAAGTATCAGTTCACTTTGCCTTGATGACGCTGCACTTATTCGTACCTTTACAGAGAACTTTAAAAAAAAAATTGCAAAGAAATTTTGTGATTAAAAAATAAAACAGCAAAATACTTTAAAAAAAATGAATCGAGTAGTGCAAATGTATTTTGAATGTAGAATATTGATTCGGAGCTGCAATGCCGAGCTGTATCCTCCGATTTTGTTATCATCGGATTTTCTGGATTGCCTCCCACTCTCTGGTTACAAATTTAAAGGAGCATTCACGTCAAAAATTAAGAAAGTTATGTGGGTAAAATACGACGATTTACAATTTAGCACTCGTATAATTCTCAGGGAATTCTTTGAAAGAAATTGGGTAACTAATAATATTGATTTTCACTATAGCATAAAACGCAAATGGGTATGGCATTATTTGCCTACTACGAATAGTTTATATGAAAAAAATATATAGCAATTAATTATTATGCCACCTAACTTCAGAATCACATTACGAAGAAACTTGATGAAGCCTGCGCACATTTCCATGTGGCGCGAACAATGTTTAAATTTTAAAACTCGGCCGGAATGGTACGGAAAGCTGGTTGCCAATAGCACTGCATTATAGTGTAGTGATATAATTCCACGAGTACCTCAAGGCTTAAATATTTTTAGTTTTTAATGACTTAAACTGTAGTAGCACTCGCCTTTCTGTTTTATATGCAGCTGATACTAATATACTGTATTTACATGAACACCATTGCACTGTTAAAACACAGAACACACTAAGCATTTTGCTAAGATTTGGTTATTGGCAAATACGATAAATAAGGGTAATACTGATATATTATATATATATATATATACATACACACACACACACACACACGCATATATGATGTCTAAAGTCAAAATAATAACCACAACACAATACAAGATGTAAGTTCAAACTTCTCACACTTCAAAATAGACTGTCAAAAACTTTCGAAGTTGAAACTAACAGGAATCCAAGCTTTTCAATCAAATTCGTTTGTCCATAAGGCTATTTCCAAATAATAAATTTAACTTGCTTATTTCCAAGTGGTTGAAGAAAAGACTTTTTGCTCTTTACAAGAGTTCTTCGAATCACGGGTTATCTGACCTACCTGTTCACAAAATTTTGTCTTTTTGTTACTTATTTTCAATAATAGATGTAATTTGTTGTAAAACTCTTTCTCTCTTTTTTTTCTTCTTTTTTTGTCATTACAATTTATGGCTTACATCTGTTGGGAGTTTTCTTTCAGGTTAGTATTGATTATTTTGTAATTTTTTGTTTGAAAACAGACGTATTTTATGTTATTTTTAACAAATAATATGACATTTTCTTATTGCGTTTATATAAGTGTTTACTGACAATAAAGACGTATAATGCTGTAAAACTGCTCTCCTGGAAAATTGCTACTTTTGGCTTGCGACCGTATTCCGTCTAAGCGAAATGAAGCTAGCAACGGTGCTACTATAGTCAATTCACGGTTTCTTCACACCTTTGAATCAAACCTTTGAAAAATAACCCTACGTATAACGACTTTAGTTATTTTCTAAATATGCCCTGTATCACAATCGTTTGATACTCCTGCCAACATAAAAGTATCTTATCTTTAGTTAAATTGAAGTTTTACCTCTATTTTGTTTATAAATTATAATATTTAATTTATAATAAATATGAATGAAAACGGTGAGAAAACATGTGTGTTGGTAGCGCCTAGTCAGAAATAGTTATCATGCAAAATATCACTACAACTGAGTGCGCACGAATTCGGTGCGTTGTCCGTTGGTGTAATTTTGTTGACTTATATCAGTTTAGTTTGCACGAGGCGGAGGAATATCCTGGAAGTAGAACCTTGGGAGGGCTTCAGACAGGTGCGAAGTAACCGCGAATGGAGTATACCACATTTGCGTGAATGCGCACAGTGTTTTATTTTCCTAACGGGATCTGCGAACCGTTAGCAAGGGAGGCCGCACAGGCAGGTGGCACTCCTCGCGGCGGTCAGGGGGAACAACACGCGTCCATTCACTTCCGGTTCCGGTTGTAGTCCATCCACGGTTACTTCCGACTTGCCTGAGGCCCTGCTGGAGTCCTACTTCCAGGGTAATCCTCCACTCCGTGCAAACGAAAGCTTAACCAAGTATAGAAAATTACACCAAAAGGACATCGCGCCGTATTTGTATAGACTGTCCGCGGTAAAGCGAACTTACTTTTTTCCTTTAAGCCATTTTTTATCC
Organism: Dryococelus australis; assembly: GCA_029891345.1. Classification (NCBI taxonomy): domain Eukaryota; kingdom Metazoa; phylum Arthropoda; class Insecta; order Phasmatodea; family Phasmatidae; genus Dryococelus; species Dryococelus australis. Next base: position 89,237,726 of record CM057004.1, on the reverse strand, counting down.
TTTAACCACCTGTTTAACTAAATTGTGCGATGTAAGTAATAAACACAGTGCATACATTCCACCGCACTCAGAAGTTAACGTCTAAGGCTAAAATTATATATATATAATATATATTATATATATACTATTATTCCGAATGAGAGGGCTTTCAAAAGTGCTCACTTTACCGTGTATAGTATATACACTTGAGAACTATTTCTTAATAGATATTACAAACACTCCTATTTTCTCTCTGTTTTTTATTCGTACTATTTATAAATGCAGTATTAATATTTATAAGTTGTAACAAATATATTTTGTTACGTAACCAATAGTGAGGTTAAGTATGATTGGTGTGAGCTAGTTTGTTTAACAGATGACATGAGTAGTGTTGTACCATACGCCTCCAAAAGAACCCAGTTATAAATTATATTGTACAACATCCTTATCATATGTGTCTGACACCTATTTATCAACACTGTTATTAAAACACTTGGGTCCTTTAAACCTACCAATATTCAGGACCACAGGAGAGGACGACAAAGCGTCAGTATTCTCTCTATTTCCGTCTTGCCGTAAGAGGGAAATACTGGAAGTCGAATGGTAACTGTGAATACAGGAACGCAAACAAATGCCCCTTCGCAATAATTAGTATGACTAGACTTCTCAACTAGAAATTGCTCTCTCGGAATAGCTTTCGTGCACCTAATGTTTACTGCAAATAAGAAACCCTCTGAGTCAAAGGCCAAAATGTTTCACAAGGATGCCATTATCTTTAGATTTCCAATCATTTGTAAATATATAATATTTATGAAGCGTCGAATAGGTGTGCATGAAAGTGGTCGTAATAGAAGTAGCTTATCATACTTATTAACGCCCACGCCAATTCTGATTGGGTGCATGAACTCAAAATTCATCAGGGATAGTAGGCTATATTCTCAGAAGATTAACTTGTCTGCCCAAGATGGCGTAGCCAGTTGGCCGATAAGCAAAAATAATCGTTGGCCATTTAACTAAAATATTCCCACGAGGAAACTAAGACTCGTTCAGACTCACTCTCCATTCTTGATTGTATCAGGACGTACAAACTCTGAGCTGCGGGACTCTCAAGATCTCTCTTAAAGCCTTCCCTAATTATGCCGGAATCACGTAGCCCCGACGGGCACGGCACGACACGACATAAACCGCAACCACGACCATTTTCAAAGTGCTCGAATTCACAGCCCCACAGTGTTTACTGGCGCGACACGAGTAGAATTTTTAGGATCCATTTAGAAGGCGCTTATTAACTACGCTAGTTTCAAAGGCAGTGGGCAGACGGGAAAATTTGGAATCAATGATAGTGACAAAGTTTTATAGCTAATGTATACAAAGGTAAAATTATTATTCATAAGAGTTAAATACAATAATTTTCATAATTTGTTTTCTTTTAAGCTACGTATTTCCCGCTGTAGGGAAAGCTTATCATACAATTATACAATCATACATTTTGCAAAGTTGTACACTCTGTGGGTCGTGCTGCACGACACGACGAAGATTATAAATAATTTCTCATCCAAAACGACAGATTTGTCAGACTTACGTCACATCTATCTTGTATTTCATTGGTTGTTTAGATTTAAGTGCCGTGTCGTGCTTGCGGTGGCGTGCTGGTAGGGGCTATGTGATTCCGGCATAAGACTCACGAGCCTAGGTACTCGTTGACAGTCTTTAACGTACCACACGATAGGCTGCGGGAGGCGAAGAATAAGTAGAATAGATCTCGTGTATGCAACCCGAGCAAACGCTCTTCTTTTCTTCAGACAGTCCCGGGTTCTATTCTCGACAGTCTGCTATCAACATAAACGGCACTCGAGTTCCTGCCCCTATACTACAATCAGAATTCCTACCGGGCCCGTGGAACACGTCACGACCCGCCTAATGGCAGCATAAGACAAGATGGCCTCAAAAGACTCGCTAATGCTTAAAGTGGCGCTTAAGTTGGCGACCAATCAAGGGGCGGCTACTCCGATAAATTATCAACAACGCTATGTTGCCCTTGGCAACCGGCACATAGCTTCCAACATCTCGACCGCGTGAAACAAACAACATTATGTTACACAACAGAAACAGTAATAAATCGTAAATGACAAAATTCAAGAAATTATGTAAAAATAGACTACATACACTATTCAAATAATTATAATTTAACCTTGTAATAATATTTGCATATAAAAATAATATGTCCTGGAGCGCCTAAAAACCCAGCCGTTACAGAGTAAAACATAAGTTAAAGTTCTATTAAACCAAAAATAAGTTATTTTTATGTTAACAGCAGTATAAAACGCTTGCTATAGACTGTTCACGGTAAAATGAGCACTTTTGAAAGTCCTGCTTAAGATTTACTTGTATGCACGTTGTGTCTTCTTCCGCCTTATGTAAAATTAACATTTCCACGGGCCTCAGGACTTTATTCATACGTCGGTCAAGTGAAGCTGTAAAACTATTAGGAAAGTAAACATTTAAAAAATCTGCTTAGTTTTACCTTCCATGCATTAAAAAAGCAGAAAAGGAAATAAATAATTTAAGTCATTACAAATGGTTACCTAACACTTTAGACGTTAGGATATGGTACTACTTTCCATCCTTCGTTACCAACTTTACTGGACGAAAGTCACTCAGTTCGCCCGTTAAATATAAATTCATGCAGGGCCAATATTTATTTTTCTAAGGTTGATTTCAAACGTGCTCACTTTATCGTGAACATGCTTTATACACGGCAAACTTAGGAAGCAACCAAACACGTCATAGATGGGGGTGATTCTTCAAAAGTTAGTTTCCGAAAGTGTAAAGATACCGGGGATAGACTATACGTGGCCCAGTGAAGCGACCAGCTGCCGGGTTAACTACAGCCTGTCGCCGTAAAACACGCTAGGCTTGCGATACGGGCAAAGAGGTCGTCAGCTATTGCGCAGCGCGTCCTGGGCAGGCGCTGCCAACTTTGTTTCCACCACGAGGTCGGGTCACACGCTGACCGTGGTGCGCTCAACTTCATACACGGTTTTTAAACGTGCATGTGTGGCACTACTACCGGGAAATGGCAATTGTAGCTTTTTTCGCCATTACTTATTGGTAGAGCCACCTGTTTTTAGCGAAATGATTTCAGGACTATACGTACACTGCATTCACGTTCTTGTGTACTAACTCCATTTGCAGATCGGACAGCTCTGTTAACACTCTCGGAACTTGTTTGAAATATTCCTGTAAGATTGGGGGGGGGGGGGAGGGGTTGGTAGTTAATGGGGTTAATGGTCTGGCAACGACATAGTGTAACAATGGAGTATGTTCAAAATATTTCACTCGATCAACACTTGGAACATTATGCCGGAATGTAACGCGGACCACACTAAAACATGGGTGAAGCGATCTGGGCGACTCTCAACAGCGAGGCCTTGAGAGCCGATGAGGATGATTGAGGCGAGTATGGAGCAGCGATGGAATGAAAGAGCGGGGGGAACGGGAAATCCTCGATAAAACCAGTGGCATCGTCCGGCACGATTCCCACGTGTGAAAATGCAGGAGGGAGCCCGTCGGGAATCAAACCTGGTTCGCCTTGGTGGCAGGCGAGTAGTCCAGCTACTACGTCACCGAGGTACCAAGACATTGATAGGGCATCACAGCACTGAACATTATTTCTCGAGAAAAAAAGTTATTATCTTTATATTATGACAACTGAAGTGAACAATGTAGATTGCGTTACCTGTAGTATACCACATGGCATTCGATTCGGAGACTATCAACGCGACGTTCTATTGGCTAAGACCCGGCCAGTAATGAGTGTGTTCAGTAAAGTGAGCGTGCAAACGTGATGTGAACCAGAAATATATTGGTAAGTGGGAAAGCAGATATCAACAGGGATATCATTTATATAGTGTTGAGCATAAGTGAAATAATTCTAACTTGCCTTGAGTGCCAGTAAATGAGTAAAGTGGTATTGTCCATTCGTGTTAACTTCCAACTAATTCCCGAAGCCCTGCTAAGGATCTACTTCCATGATATTCCTCCGCCTCGAGAAACAAAGTTCAACCAAGTTTAGAAAATAACACCAACAGGAGTCAACGCACCGGATTCATGCACATTCATCTTAATATTTTGCGTAAGAACAATTTTTTAACAGGTACTACCAACCCAACAATTATCTTTCGTTTATTTTCATATTAGTTATAAATTAAATATTATAATTTTTCTAAACATTGGCTACAATGTAAAAAATTAGTGTAATTTTATACAGCCAGTGTTCGTGTATATTTACATTTTTGTCGTGTAATCCGAAAAACTACCGACAGTTGATGTATTTTTACGCAAAAGTATACCAAAATTTCCTAAAAGCGACGTTTTATATGTTTAAACACATCAACAAAGTGTATTATTACACAAAAATTGGACACACAGAAGAAAAACACTAGGTAAATGCATAAAAACATAAACATTATGTATTAAAACACATGTGTGTGTAAGTATTACACACATAGTGTACTTGTAATAAAACTCACACCCCACAGGAAAAACACGACAGTTCTAGCATAAAAACCACTGAAAAAAAATGCATTTAAACAATAACCTAACGTAAAAATCAACACATATATTTAGGGTGATTTTACTCATGTGTGGCTATTATGCCATCTTGAAGGCACCTCATGTGAAAAAAAACACCGACATCATGTATTTTTGCCAGGAATGTTGGTACACATTGCAAAACTAGATGTATGTATGTGAAATTACACCACAATCGTGTAAATAAACACACGTAATTAGTATATATACACAAACTATGTGGGAGTAAAAATAAATGACATCTTGCCAAAAAATATAAATTTATGGTAAAATATACACATACATTGAAGGTGTTATTTAACATCGAATTTCTGTGAATAATAACACTTACATTTAGGGTAATTTTACCCACATGTAGGAGAACATTATAACTGAAAAACACTCCGTATGTAAATTAACACCAACACTGTGTATTTTTACTAGGAGTGTTTAACTGTTGATATATTTTGAAGAACTATATGTCTGTGAGAAAAATTACACCATAATCAGGTAAATAAACACAAGCGATTAGTAAAATTACGTAAATGTCAATATAGTTGTACATTTTTAGTTGTATAATTTTACAATGACCATGTGAGTGTAAACTTGCATTATATTCTGGAGAATCTGTGAGCGTATATTTACACAAACAAATTTTCGGTAATTTTACGTATTTATTTGTAAATTGCTAAAACGAGTACAGTATTTGTAATTTTATACTAATGTTCTTGTGAATTCAAATATAACTATACGTATTTGTATAAACATGCGCTCTAGCGACTGGGAGTAGAACTACTTCGATCCCCTTTTGTATGTTCAAAAGGAAATCATAACTTCCGCTGATGGAATATGCTGGTTTTGTATATAACTACCTATTCTATATAACGCTTTGCTGGTTATATAGAATAGGTAGTTATATAGAAAAACCAGCATATTAACAACATCGCCGATGATCTTTTTTCTACTATTGGTAGCTCCCCTCAGGGACTATTAATAGCTAAAAAGTCCTGCTATTTTACAAAATTCCGGACAGGAGAATTAGTATACCAGGTGGGAGTTTGCTACTCCCGCCCCCCGCCTCCATCGAACAGGCAGAAAGGGGCGGGGGGGAGGTAAACTTCTGAGCAACTGCCTCCTCTGGGGACAATCTGCTGCGTTGTTGGGATGTGCAGGGCATCCAAGCCACAACGGGATATGTGTTATCTGCGGTCTGGGGAGGGAAACCTCCTCAGCCCGCAGAGAGATACAAGTGCTGCAACCGCCGGAGTGGTATAAAGGTCCGAGCACACCCCCGCCCTGAGCCTCGGCAATGATAGAAAAGGCGGCGGGCTCCTCGCGTCCCCAGGTGGTGGATAAGGGATCCCCAGGCTCTTTGAGTTGCTGGGAATATGCCAATACCAGCCTACGAACCAACTGGCCGGTGCGATGGCGCCGTTGTCGGGGACGTCGGGAACCTGGGCAGCTCAGTACGAGATGGCGAAGAGTTTCTGCTGGAGGTGGCCCAACGATCAAGGCGGGGAGGGGGATCTCGAGGTGCTGAAAAATGCGAAGTGTAGCGATCCTCACTGCTGGATTCTACACGCTGCCGACTGCGGGTGCGTTATGAATGGATTGGAATGCATCGGACCTTGGAAGCACCCCGATGTCAGCCTTCACTCCTGGGCCAACGGATTCGCCACCACCACTGGTAGGCCTCGGATGTCTCCCGCTTCTCAGACCGACGGGCTATTTTGGCGGAAGGGGAGGGGCTGGCTCCCGAAGAACTCTCCCCACCTTCACGCATGGAGTGGAGATCCTGGCATCGGCGCGGAAGGGCGAAGATGGAGTCGTTGTCATGACTGAGCTGCCCCATCCATCAGTTGCTGTCGGTGCTGCAGTGCTGGTTCGCCTACACGGCAGTATTGACAGTAGCTCAACTTCAAGGGCGCCTGCGCCCACACGATGACTGGCATCGGCGCGGGGGCTGTTCTGTCTCTCGCAACACACCAGCTGCGAGCTCATCTCATTTCACCCCGCATCAAACCAACAAAAGTTTTTCTTCTCGAACTAACAAATGCCCTACTTTATCCAGCCCTAATCCAGCTAAAAGGAATTATTTTATCCTCCGCGACTGATGCATAGATTTTCCACGGCCCTCTCCGCTTTGCCTGGTTAACTACGCTCTTCCATCTAGACCCTTCTTCTTTCGGGGCGTGCACATGGCTACAATTGCGGCCATGGCACTATAACCCTGCTTAGCCGCAATGCATGCACCCATTATAATAACTAAACCCGACCTAAGGCGTAAAGGGCTTGCCCTGAGACGCATCCCATTCTCCAATCGACTTAGCTACTAACACGCATGCCGGAGGCCAGACAGAACTGTGAAGGTACTCACGCCAGCGTAGCGGGATTTGGAGGCTCGCCAATAAAAAAAAACTGAAGTCAATTGGTACCTATATCTTGGAGATAACGTTTTATAACCCTGTTTTACCACAAAACGCAACAATTATTCACACAGACAGTGGTGGTGTGATTTTACTACATGTATGTGTAAAATACAAAGTAATGTTGGCATATTTACACATACAGTGTCTGTGTACTTAGACATGATGTAGGTGTTAAAAAACAAAACAAAATCCTTATTATTATTACTTCGTGTATGTGTAAAAATACAAAATGATGTCACGTATTTACACATATAGTGGCTGTGTACTAATACATGATGTCGGTTTTATATCACAAAATGCAACAATTATTCATACTGACAGTATTGGTGTGATCTTACTTCATGTATGTGTAAAAATGCAAATTGATGTGGCACATTTACATGTGCAATGTCTGGGTACATATACATGGTGCAGGTGTTAAAACACAAAAATCTTTTTACAGTGTACCTTTAAATGAATTAGGACTTGGCCTTCCAGTCACCATTGTAGAATTTTCTGTAATTTAGGTTTATTTTACTTGCACTTTCCCAGATAAATCGCGAAAATTGTGTTTCTGACACGCCATAACGCAAAAACTACGCGATCTAGAAATAAATTTATGTGAGGAAAAGAGAACTTACAGGTAGTGTCTACATGTTGAGAGGTATTTAGTACAAAAATAAAATAACGAATATTTTGGTTACCATGGCACCGTTATTGGGGGGGGGGGGGGTGTGTGTTTAAGCCCCTGTCGAATTATTTTTATAATTTTTCCGCCACAAATTCGACTTCAGGAGGTGCATTACAATTTTCGGCACGGCAGCCCATGAATAATGCCTTCCTTAATGTCCTTGAATTGTTACATTTTCTCTGCACGCGATATTTTCTAACTTGTGACATCTAAGGTAAAATAATCGATTAATTTGTGGTAGCGACTACAGAGATCAGAATAGCCACGGTAGTCTAACAGAGCCGATTTCAGAAAAGGCAATGAGTTATACCCTGTGTCGTGTCGTCCGAAAAAATAATGAAATCCACGTTCGCGGGTAGTGGCCGAATAAAAAAAAAAATCAAGATGGCGGGGCCTGATCATATTGGAAACACGGCGGGAACATAGTCTGGCCACTATGAGATTGCCGATAGAGTCGCTCTTCCGTACGTATTTCAAGAAAATTAAGACGACAACGACCGTCTTATTTCGATTCCAAGCCTGAAATACAAAAAGCATCCTCGAAAAAAAACACGCGGTTGATAATACGTCATATCTATCGTTTTTGACGGCCCGTCTGTTTCTTTTCCCGCGAGGCGGACTTGTTCGGCTGGCATTTCTGGTTCTCGGTTAAATGACAATTCTAAAAATCTGCTTAAATAATTATTTGTGTCCGTTATGTCCTTTTTTCCGCCACAGATAACCATTAACATTGCTGTAGTCAACTACAGATTTCATCGCACTTTTCTGAAGCCCTGCTAAAGTTCTACTTCCAGGATATTCCTCCGCCTCGTGCAAACCGAGCTTAGTCAAGTTTAGAAAATTACCTCAAAGAGAGAGAGCGCACCGTATTCGTGCGCACTCGATGTAATAATATTTTGCATAAGAACTATTTCCTGCTAGGCATTATCAACACACCTATTTTCTCACTGTATTTATTCATATTATTTATAAATGAAATGTTATAATTTATAAATAAAATATAAATGACATTTTAATTCAACTAAAATTATGATATTTTTATGTTAAATCAAGTATAAAACGCTTATAATATATGGCTTATTAAAAAAAACAACCAAACATGTCATGCAAGCGATGATTTTTCGAAGGTTTGATTTAAAATGCGTGAAAAAACCGCTTATAGGCTGTACAGCCTATTTTTTTGTAATTACCAGTATCTACGGAATAAGTACCCATGTTAATGTTCATTATGTATTCAAGTGTGAAAGAAGGAAACAAATTGGGCGCACTAGGCAATGATTAAGCATTGCGCTTTTACTAAAACGTTGTCATCGAATCAGTTTTCGTGATCCGTTGCCAACATTACTGCGATAAGTCAATTTTATGCTTTCATTAAAATTATGCGTAGTGGGAGGAGAAGACTTTAAAAAATAATTGGGTTTCGCTGTGTTGGGGACACGGCCGTTCGTTTTGCGTGAATACGTTTACGTTGACGCGCTCGGACGCCTTGATGTTTATTTTACGTTCCCGGCACCGCTTCACTCGATCATATGGGGTTTTATGGGTATCACTGGATTGCTTTTGAGATGCTCTTTCCAACCGTATACGATTTCTGTATTTCGACTTGGCTTTTTGACGAGAATAAGCCCGAAATTGTGTAAAGTTTTCTTAATTTTTTTTCATTAAATTCATACAATTTCAGCTAACCACTCTACAATAATGTTTTCATACACGCAATCAATTTGTCTTGACGAGAGCTGTCGATTAAAACTTAAACGTGCGACGTAGCTTCTCCTTGTCAAAAGTTATCCCTACTAGGCGGAAGTTATGAGAGCGCGGCGAAACGTACTCAGAATTACGCCTCCTTTCCCCCTCCCCGCCACCCTTGCAGAAAGCTTCACAGTCATCACTCAACGTAACAAATTCTTTGATTATTTGGCAATGAAGTAGTGTAATTGAATTTTGAATGCGTAGACGATAGATTCGGAGCTGGAATGTCAAACTGCATACCCCGATTTTATTATAATCGGATTTTCTGGATTGCCTCCCGCTATGGTAGCAAATTTAAAGACGTGTTCACGTCAAAAATCCTGATTATAAAGAAAAATGCGAATGCAATTTGTTGTAAAACATTCTGTTAGCACAGAGCGAGACGCGGTTACTTTACTCCAGTCGATCCGCCTGCAGAGTCGGTGGTTCCAGAGAAGTGCAAAGTCAGATGTTTTCTTGTGCCGGGGTTGGCAACACTGGTGATTGTCGCTCGCGTACGAGCTATGATGCCGTTGGCGCAATCATCCTTCTCGTGGGTGAGGAACCGCTTCATTCACTCGGACCATGGCCGACATGACAAATCCGTTATTTTGTAATTCCGCCATTTCGTAAGTTTCAATTCGGAAGGTGTCGACAGTCACTTGTTTAGCACCCACGGCAACGCATTCTTACATTAAGAGTAGAACGGACCCCGCGTGGAAACTCCGCGTCCAAAGTCAAGAAGCGAGGGAGCGATACGGACGACACTAACACGCACGCCTGGTGCCTAATCGCTCCTACGCGCAAGGCGTACAGTGTTTCCGTCGTGACGTTGTGCCGTGCAAATTAGATCTGTAACACAGGGGCTTTATTACACGCGATGAAAGACCATAGATTACACTACGCCCGTATATTTGTACTTTTCTCTTGCCACTTAAAGAAACTAAAAAAAATAGGGGCATAGCTAATATAGTTTTTGACATTTTCTGACTGAAAGTAGTATTTGCACAGCATTTGTTTACCGAGATACGCGAATTCGCGCAAACAACTATTTCAGAAAAAACGTGGGGGTCCATCCCACTCTTAACAGTGAAAAATATTTTTACCTAAATCTAAAACCAACAGTGGCCATTTTGGCAGCCAATAAAATATTTCCCAGAAATCTATTTCCTATTACCCCAAATGGGCATATACGTCGACGGTGGCCATCTTTGCAGCCAGGAAAAAGTTCCCCGCAACCAACGGCGGCCATTGTGGCAGCCAGTGGAAATTGTTTTCCCGAAATCGATTTCCTATTACATAAAATGAGCATATATGTCGACGGCGGCCATTTTGACAGCCAGTTGAGAACCACACATGATTGCAGTGGTACCGAAGGCGGTCATATTGGCAGACAGGATGGAATGAAGTTCGCATATGTGAATACTACTACCCGTAATGCAGTGCCTGGTCGCCAAAATGGCGCCCACACACACACTCACCATAGTGTCGTCCTCCATACGTCCGGCCGCGACAAAGGCCTCGCCAGCACTGTCCCTCCCCGAGGGGTTCTCACTACTTAGCCCTGCTGCCAGGCGGCCATATTGGCCACCCAGGATGAAACATGATCAGAATAATGAACAAGTACACATCGATACATGTGATATAACCTTAAGCAGAACTGCCTCCTCGATGGGTCCTCACGATGAAGCCCTAGCGCCAGGTGGCCATCATGGCAACACAGGATGAAACATGACCAGAATAATGAACAAGTACGCATCGCTACTAGCGATGACCTTAAGAGGAATATGAGAAACATGTTTCATACAATCCTGAGTTTACGATTCTACAGACATTAGAGTTCTTCAATGTAACAATGAAATGTAACTCGGGAGTTAGTGTGTAAACTTTGTTAATTAGAGTCATACATAGCATTCTGTTTCATAAGGAAAAACAAAAGCATTTCTCATGATTCTGAGCTTCCGATTCGTCAGACATCAGATTTCTTCATTACAACTCGCACTCACAAGAACACAGTTTGGAGTAGATAAAATCGAATGCATTTATACCGGAAGTTGTATAACACACACTCCCAAGAACCCAATTAATACCAGACATTTTAGAAATTCGTCGGTAAAAATCATGGAACGTATAATCCCGGTGAGGAAGTTTCACATCGCCACAGGAGCGGGCATTGTCAGAACATGGCACGTAAACTGGAGAGTGAGGGGGCATAAACGAACGAGACCTCCCTCTTCTCTGCTGCAGAGCGACCCAACATGCTTATGAATGCGCGCTAGGTGGATGAGCAGCAGCAAAAACGATGTCATATCCTGCACCCCAATAACATCACAACCACCCCCCACCCCCCCGGCCATCTGAGCAGGGGACACCATGTGTGGGCCCAAGGAGTCAGCCGCCTCCACGCTGCCTGCATAGGAATGTGCTCGTTTGCCCTCAGTGATCTGTTTCAACAGAGCGTGATACCACAATATTTCAACTAAGGTGAGTAGCAAATTGCTACACTAAAACTGGTACACCAGACTTTAGCAATGGTTTGCACATGCTGTATATAAAAAAAATATTAGTGAACAAACCATGGGCTTTAGCAAACTGTCTTCAGAAGGCTAATCAAAACAGTATTTACTAAGGATGATTCAAGGTTTCAGAGTGAAACTATAAGTTCTTTATTTGCTGGAATGACACTGCTTATTCTCGCCCAGTTAATTAAAGCATGCATTTGTGAAAAATTTCTTTGTAATTAATTTAACTGCTGAGGCACATGCCTTTCATCCGTACTGGGAGACCTGTATAGCCTGTGCACTAAATGCACTGAAGGATAGTGCCCGGGAACACTCCGAATAAAACATGCACTGGTGAAATTTTTTTTTTTTAAATAATTTAAACTCTGAAGAGTGTGCTTTTCATCCGTACTGGGAGACCTGTATAGCCTGTACGTCGAATGCACTGCAAGATAGCGCCTGCGAACACTCTGAAAAAACACACACTAGTGAAAAATTTTTTAAAAATAATTTAAACTCTGAGCCACTGGATTTTCATCCATACCAAGAGACCCGTACAGCCCGTGCGCCAAATGCAATGAATGATAGTGCCTGGGAACACCTCGAAAAAAACATGAACTGGTAAAAATTTGTTTCATGCCATAAATGTATTTGTCATATATTTATACATGTTGTTCCTCTCTCCACCCATACACAGGCCCGCCCTCCCCTCCGATACTAGCTATGCATACAGTCTAACCATGTCCCCTTGGTAGTAGAAAATATTTAAACACGCACTAATGAAAAAAATTGTTTTATGCTGTAAACATGCTGTAAATGTATTTGTCATATATTTATACATGTATGTCCTCTCTCAGGCCCGCCCTCCCCTCCGACACTAGCTATCAATACAGTACAACCACATGTCCCTTTGGTTGCAGTAATATTTAAACACACACTGGTGAAAAATTGTTTTATGCCATAAATGTATTTGTGTCATATGTTTATACATTTTGTTCCTCTCTCCACCCTCACACAGGCCTGCCCTCCCCTCCGACACTAGCTATGTATACAGTCAAGCCACATGTCCCCTTGGTGGTAGTATTAGTAACATGTGTGACTGATTAGTATTGTTAATGTGTGTGAGTACATGTGTGTATGTGTGTGTGATTATTAGTACTAACATGTGTGTATTTGATTATTAACATGTGTGTGTGCATGTGTGTGTGATTATTTGTATTAACATGTGTGTGAGAAATTATTATTACCATGTGTGTGTGCACATGCTAATCATAATAGTGGCATCACCCATGCCCTCATACATTTTGTGCCACATTCCCCTTGCAGGCTCCTTAGGCCCTTACTGTGGTCCATAGGGATTCACCTCCTTCTGGTCTACCTGCATTGCGAATGGCGGTGTTGAGCCGAGCCCCATCCCCTCTCCCCGCTCCGACACAGCCTCCCAGTCGAATCGAGGACGAAGCAGAGGGAGAGAAGCCTTCCACCAATGTTCTAAACATTAACCTTGTTCTTCCACATAATTATGTATTCGTGGCGATTATTCACATTCATTTCCTCACCCCCATCACAACCATCATTATAATCACCAGCTGCATCGCAAACATCACCATCATCCACTCCCTCTCAGCCACCCTCATCCCCTAATCTCGCAGCTCTGATATGAAGATCGGCCCTTCAGTGTGGCTTCTGCAATCGTACATTTACAGAACTCCAGAATGGTCTTCGGGGCAAAAGGAGATGTGACCTCAATCCATTTAGGGAGGCACAGCCACTCATCAGTGATAGGTGCGGGAAATCCTATACCTGTGCCAACAACCTTGACAAACATCATGCAATGTGCACAGGGCTACCAAAGCAAGCCACTGCGGTACATTGTAAGTTCTGCAATGGGGGCTTTCAACATTCCTGTGATACTAGGTGGCACGAACGTGGTTGTTGGGCCAATCCCAATGCCAAGTCCCTGGAGTGTGGGAGCTGCAGTAGGCAGTTTACCTGTAAGGATAACACGCGCACTCACAGCGCCAAGTGTACCGGACCTGCACCACCACCTGCTAAATGCCTATGCAAGACATATGATTGGATGGGGCATGCCACCACCACTGATTGCCCATAGCCTTCCACCTCTCCCCACCAGGACCTTCGACTACTCCACAGCAATTGCCCTTTGTGCCCGTGTGTGAGATCACTGCCAAAGGATGACAATGAAATAACACTGTCTTCAATGTGGCCAGTGTGGCCAACAAGCATAAAGCATATATTCATGGAGGAGGAGAGCATATTTCAGAGTGTGATGCAGACATATATTGCAGAAAATACCTCGAGCGACGCCATTGATATTTGCGGCTACCTCGAGCATATGAAGGCAGTTATCATCGGCTAACTGGAGCAAGAGATATATATATATACATGGTGTAGCCCGAGCCACGCAAGGATGAATCCGATCAACAGGCATTTAAAATGAAGAACATGCCACTCTACAATGTAACCGACATGGAAGATGAAATGATGACAACCATCACGAAGATACGCCAGGAATAGGTGGACTACATAGGGAAGGGCAGCAGCTGGATAATTCCTCCTACATCACCCTGCCTGCTGCGAATGCATCGAAGAAAGTGATTGTCAATCCCAAGAATCGCGACCAGTAGTGCTTCAAATGGGCAATCCTAGCACTCTACATGGAGGGGAGGGACTGTGAGCTGTCAACCAGCACCACCTCGACCTGGAGGCCAGGTTCGACTTTACTGGCCTGGCCTTCTCCATCTCTCTGTGTTAGATACCCCTCTTCGACCAGAACAACGCAGGGGTAAGCATAAATATATAAATTCATGAAGAGGACAACAGCATCATTCCAATACAAGTATCAAAGGAGGTGCAGGCTACCCAATTTGATCTCTTTCTCATGATGACAGAAGATGGCAATGAATATTACAGCCTCACAGTCTATTTCACACACCTCGTATGCTCGCAGGTGACTGCCATAATTATGCTATTATCATTTGCAAGTGATTTCTGCAAGCATATGACAATAGTGGCGAGACCCTTGCCGAGCATAGGAGGCACTGTAAAGACCATACTGAAGTATGAGCCGACATGCCTGCCATGGAGAATGGCCAGCCCCCTGTGCTCAGATTTCAGAACTTCTACCACATCGACAAGCCACCTATAGTTGTGTACATGGATTTCGAGGTGTACCTACAGCCTGTCCAGACATGTCAACAGGACCCAACAACCTCGTACACATACAGGTATCAACAGCACGTCACCTACAACTATTAGGCATACGTCAAGGTGGACAATGGCATCATACCGCCAGTCAACACTGCTGGCCTCCCCACCGATGTGAAGATTTATACCAGAGAGGATGCCAGCAAACACTTCATGGCAGAAGTTGTGAAGACTGGTGCTCTGGTGAAGGATATATATAGCCAGTCCAAGCCGATGTGACCACTGAGGCCAGGCGAATGGGCTGGCTATAATAGGACCACCACCTGTTATCACTGTGCAGTCCCCTTCACCGGAGCCAACAACTGGAAGGTTTGTGACCAAGACCACTTTATGGGGCATTCATTGGGGTGGCATGTAACAACTGCAACAAGCTCCGACGACGCCCCAAATGTCGGTCAATCCTCTTCCACAACTTGGTGTACAATACACATTTTATTTTCACACAGATTGGATACAACCCAGAGGACATATTCATCATCTTGAACACAGAGGGAAAACTGATAACCTTTAGCAAATTCTCAGTGACAATTTCATTGTACAATTCATTGACACCTATAAGTTCATGTCTTCCAGCCTCACGATGATCACTCAGAACCTCCCATCTGCAAACTTCCGGACCACGGAGGTGGTCTTCACTGATCCCCGGCAGTTAGAGTTGGTGGCGCAGAAGGGTGTTCCCCTATGACTACATCATGTAGTTGCGGACAATCGCCAAGCTGCAGCTGCCGGCATAGTGTTCTTTACCAACCATCTCACAGGCACCACCATCATCGATGAGGAATACCTTATTGCGCAGATGGTCTGAGCGACCTTTGCTTGCACATCGTTGAAGACATATGTAGAGCTGTATCTCACAACCGAGATCCTCATCCTCTGCGACGTCTTCGAGAACTTCAAGTGTTCTCAATCGATACAATGTTGCACAGGATGGGCGTGGAGTTGTAACCTCCACGCACAGAATGGGCGTGGAGTTGAAACTCCTCATCGACTACGACACCCACCTGTTTACTTGTAGCGCGACCTCGAGAACTCTTATCAGCGGGGGGCCGCTCTGCCGTAGCAGGCACATCTCCCATGTTAAAATCTTTAAACAAGACCGCCAACAGTAGTACTAGATGGCTTGTCGCGCGCACATTATGCACCCACTATGGTATACCTCCACGAAGTTACTGCAATTCACAAATTCTGTTTGGTACCACTCTATCTTACATTTATGACATATTACCTCAATGAAATGAACATGATCAGTACATGTACAATTATTTTTAACACCTAAAACTCTATGGTTACAATCATCAACATTCGAAAAAAGGTCCAGGTTTACAATTATGCAGCATTAAGTATTTTGGCTGGTTTAGTCGTGTTGTTGAATGGCATAACTCCTGGGTTAGTGGTGGATGGCATCATAAAAAAAATTGTATTTGTTTGGACCGTCTTCAGTTGATAAGTCTTTGTCTGTAATACTATTTTGAGAGATTGTAAACATTTTTTATCCGGATTGTGGCAAATTTGCATTTGGAGATTTAGACATTTCTTATGATGTAATTGTTTTTGACGAATTTAATGCTACTTATCATTGTATGAGCATGATAAAAAGTTTGTATGAAGGATTAAGTGTTTGTTTACCTGTAAAGTGTTGTGTTGGTAATGTTATAACTTGGCGTAAACCTATTTGGTTTATTTCTAATGATGCCCCTTTACGTGACTGAATCATGTTCAGGAGGCATAACTGAAGCCGTAGATAGAGATGAACACCACCAAACATCAGGCTGCTGCAAGCACCTTCGAGTGGGACTTCTTCAAGCTAATGAACAATTCTATGTATGAAGCTGATGAATAATTAGCACAACTGTCGGCAGATGAAGTTTATCGGCACTGAGGTGTGGGCAAGAAAGCTCATCTCCAAGCTGGCATTCCTTTGTCAAGCTCGCTCATGAGCATATATTGTTCGAAAAACTAGCATATGTCGGCTTCACTGTACTGGACCTGTCGAAGATCCTAATGTACCACTTCCATTATGATGTAATGAGGCACAGTATGGACCTAATTGGGGGGTATACATGGATACTGGATACTAATTCCTTCATCATGGCCATATTGTGCCAGGATTTCTACAGCAACCTGGCCTCAGACTGGGCATTCACATCAGGCTGGGCATTCATGGCTGAGTTCGATCTTAGAGGCTACCCTCCCACTCATCCTTGCTACTCCAATGCCAATGCGAAGGTCATTGGCAAGTTTAAGGATGTGTGCAGAAGGAACAACATAATGGAGTTTGCCGGGCTGTGGGCCAAATTGTATACATATGCTTGTAGGGACAAGGTCGTGAAGAAGGCCAAGTGGATCCAGAAGAGAGTTGTACACCATGTCATTACCATCGAGGACTACAGGCGCATTCTTCTGGACCACCAACTCATGAGGGTGCAGGTCCACAGCACTACGTCGCACCACCACAATGTATACACAGAATGCAGCAATAAGCTTGTACTGTCGTGGATGGCCAACAAGCATTGGATCTTCGATGATGGAATACACAGCATCCCATATGTCTACGATGTGTTAATCTTGGTGCACACATGCCCAGGCAGGCATGTATCATCATATATGTATCTGCCCTTGGGAGGGTAACCAGGTCGGGATACATAGTAGGAGGCAGTTCCTTGCTCCAGGACCATCAAAGCTGAAGTGGTTACACTCCGCTCTCCTGCAACAAACTACCTGTGTGTTCATGTGGATTTGCCCTGGCATGCTGGAGCTACAAACAGGAGCTGTACAGGAATACTGCCAGGTATGCCGGCTTTATTCCGCTCCAGTTCCAACATACTGTAAAATATGTAGGAGTCATATTTACCCTACCAGGTCTGTTGGTTTGCCTGGACCGCAGGCTCGAGTATGTACAGGAGTTGTATAATGTTTTTGTCAAGCATGTAGAAAGTGTGTGTTTTGTTTCTGCGCTGTGAGGATTTACAGAATGTTGGAGAACATACCATAGCTGGTCAGGCATGCTGGCTGATTGTACGCTATGGCGCCTTGCATACGATCGGTTCTTATTCCCCAAACTCTGGTTCCCCCCACATCAGATCATTTCCCCCAAGTATACCGCACATGAGTCATCTTCAGCGCATCCTCGTGGTGGCAGTGGTGGTGGTGGTGTCTACTTGCTGCTTCTGCCTTGGCACTGGGGGCGTGGCCACTGATGTTGTTGATGGTGCTGATGCTGGATGGTGCCGTATTGATGGTGGTGGCAGTGGGCCACTGGCGAACAGCTATAGCAGCTCCGTCAATTCTGACATCATCTGTGAAGCATCGCTCAGCCAGCAAGCAATATCTAGCAGCATCTGGGTAGTCTCCTTCTGGGTGGTTGTCACTGCTGCTGCTCCATCATCATCGAGCATGATGATGGTCAGTGGCGGTGGAGGATGAGTGACCTCTGGGAGGGAGGGGCTGCCCTCCACGTCCGTAGAGGATGGCAACACTGAAGGTGGCAGCTGTGCGGCGGCAGCATGGAGGGTGTCAGATAGCAATGCGTATGCCTCTACCTCATCCACACTGCAGGGTAGCGGCATGTCAGGGCGCAGATGGTGCCCAGTGCAGCATCCTGGTGGCATACATACTACCTGCTATTGGAAATGCTCGTACATGGTTGGGGTATGTGCGAGACTCTTCTCCTCACCCTGGTGGATGGAGAGGGTGTATTTTACAGTTCCCTGCCCTGACACAACACTAGCATAGCTCTCCTTGACTTGAAACAGCTCATACGGCCGGATTGAAGGCAGCCAGGCCAGCCGAACCTCTCTTATAGAGCTCCCTCAGATCCCCCACCACTGCCTCCTTTACAGGCTCATCTAGACTGGTGCAACAGCAGGTGCACAACAAGGGCACACACAACTTCCCAGCACCTACACTTACTGTTGCATGTCAGATCGCCCTCAGTGGTCTGTGCATCGTTGCCCTCCATACTGTTTAAGTAAAGTTCTTGTTCTTACTTGTATACAAAACACAAACATGCACTGTAGGGTAGGTACCATTTTCTGCCCCCCATCGATGTTGTATGTATATGTCACGTACATTCCTTGCTCCATCGAAATGTCTTGCCATCCCCGTCATGCATGGAAAAGTCGACTTGCCTGCATGTATGCTGGTGTTCCATAATGTCTTCAAAATCTGCATGAGCCTTGAGGATGTACCCAGTGGTGGGGAGGCGACTGTTGGGGCGCAAATGGATGACCGCACATCCAACGTATTTGCAGCACAGGTGTATTGTACTGTGGAATTCATCCCCGAAATCATGATAGCCCCATGTGTGGTTGGTACCATAATGCACCTGAAACTGCTCATTCAAGAGTTCTGGTTTGAACACAACTTGTTGGTAGCCCATGTAAAAGCATTTGTAGATGTTTGCATCTTCCAGCCGGAACTGCACACAGTCATGTTTGTCGAAGCCCATGGCAGTGGTGGTGGTTGACACTCCTGGAAGCAGCACCGCCAACAACTGCATGTCGAAACTCATGTGTATCTCGTGGGCGATGCACTGACACTGACTGCACATGCCATGTAGCACACATGACTTCTTATACATTCTTTGCTGCGAGAAACACCTCGCAGGTGAGCGGCATACATGGCATCTTCCACATCACCATGCCATACTTCATGATGGTCGTATGCTGTTCGCCAGTGCAAGACATGGTCCAGCATGTAAGTCTGGTCAGCTGGTAGAGCTCATGTGCAATGATCCCCTATAGCTATACCTGGTGTACATCACCTTGGTTTACACATTCCATCAGGGCTGCTATGGTACATGGTAGCTCGGATTTTGTGTGCATGTAATAAACCAGACAGGCGAAAATACTGCAGGATGTTGGATAGAAGATGTGACAGTCTCCATCGCTGTGACTCACCCAATGTCCCACATGCTCTGGCCGTCTCGGCGATTTGAAGTGCACTTGGCGGTAGCCGATTGTGATGCTATTGTACTTGTCCATGTACAGCTGCTAGAGGCATTATACATTTTATGTTGAGAGAGAGAGAGAGAGAGAGCCGGTGAGGTTGCATTTATAAAACTCGATGATGTGCTTCATCTTGCCATTGCCTGTGGGCTTGATTCCGCGGTATGTTATAAACATGTTACCATTGTTCATTGCTGCCATTTCGCTGTCGTTGATGAGTTGTGAATACCATATCGGTAGTAGCACCTGGACCATGTCTTGCAATAGGCATGTGAGCCACAAACCATATGCTGTTTCTGCCAACCAGAAGTCCTCTGCGGCATACTGTTTGCCCAAAATGACATCGGCCAATGCAGTTAACGGCTGTTATCATTCAGTTTCGCGAACAGAGCCTCCATCATTCCACAAATGTGCGCAATACAGTGGTCCGCCCCATCTGTCAGGCCAGATTTTTATACGCCGTCGGGCACCAGCCTTAAGGTGTTCTCCCCTCCTCTATTGTACATAGTAGTGGTCATGGCCACTTGCTGCCAATGTGGTGTACCGAGCCTTCATACCTATATACAGACATACTCTGTCCAACGGTTATTGCTCATACACCATCTGTACATCACACACCCTTGTGCCGCTGCTACAATTGATACTTAGCCACCACTTCTGTTCTTGTCCGGTGATGTAGATGGTGCCCTCAGGCAACATACACGTGAGTATACTGTGTATCTTATCGTAGGCTACATTGCCATTGTCCCAATGTATGCCATGGTAATGTTTCTCCAGCCATGTATTGTCACCTTACTCTTCTCGTCGAGCTCATGCCATGGGAAGTCTGGTAGGAAGGCACATGATGACAAACCACCAAACATTATGATGGATGGGCTGGGGTGAGTAGTCTATAAGTATACTTTATGTAAATACCTGAACTATGTGGTATCACACATTGTACATTACAAGTTGGTCGGAAATTATCAGTGCGTAGGCCTGGGTGTTGGCCGGGAAATTAGCAGCGGCGGTCATTTCGATTCAACAGTCCACGATGCCGCTCTGTATTTTGTAGTCCTGCTTAGTGACATCGAACATGAGGAGAGGGGTCATGTTCTCGAACTCGGCAGGCGCTAGCATTGGTGACTGCATGTGGCCATAGTAGGCTCAGTGAAATTCGGCATACATCTGGAATGGTACCATGTACAGCCTGTTTGTGAAATTTGATATTTCGGGGCACCATAGGGATAGCACTCCGAGTTGAGGTGTACCTTCACGTTTTTTATACTTACATGGTTGAATTTCGAGCGGCCTGGCCCAAGAGCATTTTATTTTCCCACCTAGAATGCTATGATTATGTAGCGTGGCTTTTTTCTTGTGAAGATGGTTTTTACATTCCAGTAGACACTCGTGGCCTGTGGGATGCTCGGATATGTTTCTAGACTTCAAATGTGGAAGACCATGTCGATTTTCCTACCCTTCTTGGCATACTTCAACAGTTTCACCCATTCCAACATTTTCACCTGCACATGTGGCAGAAGCCATTCTATGAACCAGATAGTAAGCATCGTGATTTCGGGCATGGCCGCAGTATCCAGCAAGGCATTAGCTTGCACATTTTCCATGAGAATAACTATTTTCTGCTTCGAATTGATAATCACGTGTTTAAGTCCTTGGCAAAACCCAATAGCATGGCCAGCGCAATGCATACTTCGAATTTCCCCTATGGGTAGACTGGGATCTTGTAGTCATTTTCGATACCCCAGCCGGCCATTTTCACCATGGGAAGCTGGTTTCGTGTCAGCAAGAGGTAATTCTTGATGGTTGCTGTGATTCTACATCCCATGTCACATCTACTTCGCTACCATTGAGCTCGTACACTATGTGGCTTATCATGTGTAGAATCCCATTCCTTAAAATTTTTGTCATTGCTGGTACCAAGTTTCTGGCCTTCAGTATCGTCCCCTGAAACTGCAAATAGGAATTACAGGGCACGGTGTAGACATATTGGTTTTGGACTGGTATCCGCACCTCAGGCGAGGGGGAGTACGTGTCTGGCAGATAAGGCATGTACACGTGCAGTTCCGCCTTAGTGACCGAATCTTCGAACCCCGCCGGCTCTGTCACATTTAGAATCTCTCTGTCCACACAGCTTCACAGATAGTCCTAATCGGCGCAGAAAACTCATGTTTGCTGATGTTAGCATGCTGGATGCTCGCCCTGTACTGATGTCTGGTTTCATGTGGTAAGCTGCTTTTATTACTTTTCTACGCTTAAAGTTCAGCCCCATCTTTGCTTATATGTAGTCGGACTGTGATTTCTTCACCTTGGAAGTTGATCAGATGGCTGTCCTGGTCGACAATAGACACGAACACTTCCTGTACACTCTCTGTGATGACGGGGACGTAAATCGGCATCTTCGGCACGTCCACTAGTTTAAACCCCGGTGGCAGCGACACCACGAACTCATGTAGTCTTTGGCTGGGCAGACCATTAATGTACGAGCCATTCACTAAATTGCAGTTTATTGACATCACATTCACAGGGAATATGTTTATGGATAGGGTCGATTTGTACAGGTCATTGGCTTCGTACATCGCATTCTCGAACTCCAACATAGCTGTGAGTGTGTCGTTTTGTGTGAAATCTATGTGGGTGGTACTGGACATTTCACTGTGTAGCATGTCGACATTGCCATGCAGCTTCACCGCAATGTCCTGGCCCAGTTCTCGCTTGAAGTACTCCTCAATGTCCTGTGCCTTGTACAATCCGGTGGGTATGCACACCTCGCCTCTCTTCCCATTATCCTTGGTGAATCGAAATATGCAGTTGTGTTCGTCAATGCTCCGTACAGAGAAATGTGTTTGAAAGTCTATTAGCATGATTTTCCACACCCCCTTTAGTTTCAGCGGCGGGAAATGCATGGTGAACAGTTCCAAGCTGTTCCCCGACAGGATCACCATTACGAACATGATTGATTGGTACGTACTGTGTGTCCTGTGTTAAGTAGGAATCTCAGACATATGTGTCCACAGTTCCATTCCCATGGCCGCTGGTCGGCCCCATAGTTGTATTAGATCCTAGCACCTCTCATGTATGTTTTCAGTTTGGGCGGGGCCCTTAGGTTTCCATAGCTGTCATAGTAGTCGAACCTACGTCCTTGCTTCACATATGCAGCCCAGTGCATCCTAGGCCGCCAACTGGTATCTAGGTTTATTACCCCTCTCCCCGTTCACCATGGGCATGGGTATTCCCAGTTTCCGAACGCACTTGTGAATATCAGTGTTTGTGAGTGGGGCATAGACCAGGACTCTTAGGATCGCCTCCTTCGTCGATGTCTTGCTGCTGCACTTCGATTCCTTCCGCCGCCTCCCTGCTTGTACGGGCAGAGGTACAAGCCTTGGCCATATTTTGCTCTCCAGACGAGAGCTTCCATTTCGTTATTGTGCCTGATCACTTCAGAGAGTCGTTGGTTTTCTCCTTTCACGCTGTTTACCGCTCTTGCTATCCCACTGGTCCCTCCGATTATACTACCAAGTAGTCCGATGGCCGATAGGAGAAATGGCAAGATCCCACCACGATTAACTCGACTGTGTGGTTTCCTATGCGTTCACCATAGGGTGAACTACTTCTTCTTCCTCCTGAATCCCTGGCCCATTCCATGCTTCACCTTCGCTCGCATGATCTTGGCTACTCCCCAGGTGTACAGCTTGTGGCATTGGAAGATGTTGTATGTCGCACAATCTTAAACTACCTATCTGACATATGTGTCGCTGAGGACAAGTGGGCTCATTGCAACCATGTACAGGATGCTGTCATACGACTCATTGGCAAAGCAGAAGACAGCCTTGCCAAGTTGATCGAGCATTGCCACTAGATATATATATTGTGTACATTTGCCAGCACATATTAATGCTATGGCTATCCCTGCTGAGGATCTAAGTCGTGTCGTTGCGAGCGTTCGCAAAAAGTATCTGCTTGCCAAAAGGGCACGCATGGAACATGATGTGGTATTCTCGGAGGTCTTCCAGCCGATAACATCGCAGTTCGACACATTGCAGGCACCACCACCTGTTACTCCTGCTATGAAGGCTGAGTCGTGCTTCGCACCGAAACACAAGACTGCAGCAGAAGAGGAAGCGATCACTGATGAAGATGATGTGCCCCTGACATCTTTGAAACACAAGAAGGTGCGATCCAATGCACGCTCTATGGTTCGTCATTATCACGCTTCGTACATGTCTCGTCTGAACGATTCTACTTATGGTGTGTACAGACGTGGGAAGAAGTAGTTCCTCGGCAACAATCAAGTTTTCTTTCTACCCAATGATGTTATCCAGGTAGGGGACATCGTCGTGCAAGCCTTGCCTGGCCTCTATGAGCTACTGTTTAAATGTGTGCCCGCGGATTATTCCCATGCTGCGCTTCGACAGTACCGACAGTTTATGCAGCTCACACACACATATTTGATGGGCAATGATGCTAGCAGTCATGCATATAAGGACGAGACCCACCCTAAATTTGCTATTATCGAAGATCTGTTTCCGAACATCGGTGTGAGCGGATCGGGTCTGAAGCTTGTTGGTGGTAGCCGGTTGGAGTATGTGTAATGGGACGACACGTACGAGCTTGTGGGCCATCTATGTCTCCTCGTCACATCCCACCAAAATGGTAACACGTCTCACATGAACAAAATAGTGAATATCTTAGAAGAGTTCCGCTAAGCTGGTTATATTCTATGAGTGGAGGGCCTGGCCTATGACTATATCGAAAGCACAGATCGCAGCCGAGTTGCATCGCCCAGCATGCCGGAACTTCCCCAGGCATAAGGTGCTTCTCTTCGGACTTCATGACCTGTTCCAGACCAACTTGGTTGAAATGATTCCTTATGCCCGCATCAATAAGAGCTTTCGCTACATCCTGACAGTTATCAACTGTTTCTCTAAGTATGGTTGGGCTGTCCCTATGTGCCAGAAGTGTGGTGCCGACGTTACGGCTCCAATGAAACTGGTTTTCGACAAGATGGTCGCGCTGAAGAACGTCCAGACGGATTGTGGGAAGGAGCTCTACAACCCTGCGTTCCATGCGCTTATGACTGCATAGAAGATTCATCACTACTCTACTTTCAGCAACCTCAAGGCTTCGATTATTGAAAGTTTCAACCAGACGCTTAAGAATTTGACGTGGAAGTCGTTCTCGCCACAGGGCAGCTACCAGTGGTTGGATTTGCTTCCTAAACTGCTTACTCAGTACAATAGACGCAAGCATAGGAAGACTGGTCTTCGTTTGTCTGAGATTACTGCTTCGAACGCTGCTTCTCTACTGCAGACTGTGAACTGGCACTCCAAGATGGTGGACCCGCGACGACCAAGGGCCAAGTTGGACGACTTTGTCCATATCTTAAGTAGCAAAGGCATCACTGATAAGTCTTACTACTCAAACTGGAGTGTCGAGGTGTTCCACATCAACGAGGTGAGAGACATTGCCCCACGCACCTATACACTCGCCGATATGGCCGGCCAAGAGATCAGTGGTTCTTTCTACGACTACAAAATCTATATCACGAAGTATCCTCATGACTATTTAGTGGAGCAAGTGGTCCATAGACCAAGTATTAGTGAAGTGGTTAGGCTTCGATATCTGCTTCAACCAGTGGGTACCCAAATCGTCTCTTACAAGTGTGTAATGACTGTACTGCTTCTTGTTGATGTACTGTTTTTTGTGAATAAATAGCATTGCTATTACTTGTGTATTTCTCTCTCTCTCTCTCTCTCTCTCTCTCTTTGTTACCTCTGCCTTGCGAGTGGCAGGTGGTCTGGTGTGTGGGAACCTCACTTTTTGTGCACCCCTGCCTGCCTCCCCTTCATGTTCTTGTGAGCAGGCCTATACATCATGTACATCTGAGAGGGGGAAGCAGGCAGGTGGTATGGTGTGTGTGTGTGTGTGTGTGTGGGAACCTCGGTTTTTTGTGGCTCCCCTTATTGATAATGCTATTTTGGACAGGGCTATACAGCTCGTGTCTGAGAGATTGAGAGGTGGTGGGTGGTCTATTAGTATCCCATACCACCAGCAGGGTTACGTATCGTGTGCATGACCTCCTGGTTGAATAGATCATTATTCTCCGTGTCGGGTTTCGTTGTGCACTGGTATTTATTTCTCTCCTTATAAGCATATTTCGAGCTGGCCGGGGCTACATATCACATTCTCGACCATTTTCCTAAGCTGGGTGGGTCATTATTATTCTGGTCAGGTTTCATCCTGTAGGGCCAAGATGACCATCTGACAGCAGGGCTTCGTCGTAAGGACCCCTCGGGGAGGGGGGGTAGTGCTGCTTAAGGTCATATCACATGTACCAATGTGTACTTGTTAGTTATTCTGGCCAGGTTTCATCCTGTGTGGCCAAGATAGCCCCCTGGTGGCAGGGCTTGGACGTGAGGCCCCCCTCGGGGAGGCATAGTGCTGGCGGGGCCTTCGTCGTGGCCGGACCTATGAAGGAGGACACGCCGGTGAGTGTGTGTGGGAGCCACTTTGGCGACCAGACAGTGCATTACGGGTAGTAGTATTCACATATGCGAACTTCAGTCCATGCTGGCTGCCAACATGACTGCCGTCGGTACCACTGCAATTATGTGTGGTTTTCGACTGGCTGTCAAAATAGCCACAGGCGACATATGTGCGCATTTAGAGTAATAGAAAATTGATTTCGGGGGGAATATTTCTCCCCTGGCTGCCAAAATGGCCACTGTTGATTGCAGGGAACGTTTTCCTAGTTGCCAATATGGTCACCATCGAGGTACGTGCTCATTTGAGGTAGTAGGAAATAGTTTTGGGGGGATTTTACTGGCTGCCAAAATGGCCGTCATAGGTTGCGAGTATCTTTTCCCTGGCTGCCAATATGGCCGCCGTAGACATATACGCTCTGTTGGGGTAATAGGAAATCGATTTGCGGGGTGTTAATTTCCCCTAGCTGCCAACATGGCCTCCGATGGTTGCAGGAAGCTTTTTCTTGGTTGCCAAGATGGCTGCCGTCGACGTATACGCTCATTTGGGGTAATAGGAAATCGAGTTTGGGGGAGAATTTCCCCTGGCTGCCAACATGGCCTCCGATGGTTCCCGGATATTTTTCCTGGCTGCCAAGATGGCCGCCGTCAACGTATATGCTCATTTGGGGTAATGGGAAATATATTTCGGGGTGAAATTTACTGGTTGCCAAAATGGCCGCTGTTGGTTTCAGGCACATTTTACTGGCTGACAGCATGGCCGCCGGCGGCATGGAATGGTACGTTCTAGAATTTCCCGTGAGAAAAGAGGTTATTTTTTTTAATTTTCATGGGCAGAGATCTTAATATGCTAATTACAATCCTCCGCCTGATGCCTGATGCCTGATGCGCCAGAACTCACCTTTATATACTACTAGCATCGTTGAAATGCTGCAAATGTGCTAATAAATAAGTAAATCAATTATACAATAACGACTTTAATAACAATTTTTTTACGAAGCATATGCACAAAGCCCAAAACTTGATTTTTAGAACATACCTAGTTTATTAAATGTTTTTAAAACAATTTTAATTACGCATTCTGAAATGTGTTTTGAAGTTCAAAATCAACATGGACCTGATTTTGTCATTTTGTATTTTCGCTAATATCCGCTAGATACAAAATACGAAATACAAAATTACCAAATACGTCACCATTTTTTAATTTAAAAAAATCGGGTCCCGTGATCATTTTGAAAGCAAAACCTGCCATTTCGGACACGGCTTCATTCTCGTAAGAGTGGACCGAAAAGTTACTTTAATGTAACGCGTATCATCATTCCAGTTCCAAGAAAGTAACGTGTCCCAGCAACATGTTATTTTTATAATAGGTTACTGTAAAACATTTTCCGCCTGCCCCCGACGTTCCAGGAAATAACGATTGCGTTGTTCAATGTTCCAAAGCTTGGCGTTACAAGAAATAACGTTCGCGCATGAACACAGTTGCAAGATGAAACTTTCCAAAAAGTAATTTACGCGCATGCGCTATAGTCAAGAGTTCGTTTATGTGAGGCAATCCAAGACGTTCGAAAAATAACGGTATAAACAATGGAACGTGTTACTTGCGAAAGACGTTACCAAACTGGTACAGTTTATTATAACCGTTATAATTATAACCGTATATTCAACAAAAAAAAAATTAAAAGAAACCATTATTTTTTAAGCCTGTGTTGGTTAGTAGGAGGGTGAGGATACAGATGAGTGGGAGGACTGAAAGTAGTATGGATGACAATTCCAAATACATACGTATCATAATAAAACCTGTATATTTAAAAATAAAAGTCATAAAAACCCCATATATTTATATATCTACAAGGACTTGCGGAGTTAGCAAGTCTTTACATTCTTGCCTCGAGCATTTCATACCATTCCCAAACGCGAGCAGCGCAATAGCCGTTAAGCTTAGTTCACGATCGGTTTCGTTTACGTAAGAGAACAAGTCGGAATTTTCTCAAGGAGCAGGGTTACACTTACTGAAGAGAAGGAATAGACTGATGGTTAGAGACCTTGCAAAATTCGCATTATTATTTGAGGACAGTTTAAACTTATAACTCTTATACCATTGCAACACGTTTGCCATCGGACCATACTTTATTCGACACGCCTCGGGCTTCTCTGCGCCATTAAATGAACACTTCAAAATCGCGTGCCCCAATCACGTACAGTTCACTGAGAAAGGGCGTGACTTCCCATTTGGGAAGCAGCCGATGAGGGAACGACGCCGGCTAGAGTATGTACAATACTGTGAAGTTTAGCTTGAAGCCATAGTATAACGCGAATTTTGCAGGTCCCTACTGATGGTTTACATGTTGATCAGGAAAGGAGAAAACTTACTTCACAGCATAATAAACTAAATCATATTATGGTGTATTAATGGTAAAGTGAGCACTTTTGAAAGCCCCCTCATTTGGAATAATAGTCAATAAATTACATTTTTTTTATAGTCTTAGACGTTAAATTCCGAGTGCGGTGAAATATACACAGGATGTTTATTACATACATGGCAATGTTTATTTGAAAAAGGACTTTAGAGGATGTAAAATGGCTGACAGGGGAAAAGTAACCAGGACCTCAAAAGTGATCACTTTTTCGTGAACAGCCTTATATCATACGGCAATTACATATTTTTTAAGTTGTACGAAAATGCACTGCTCATTGTCAGCGTGCTCGTCTTACGTTCAGTCAATCGCCCACGACTAAAAGATTAACTTGATTTTAGTGAAATAGTGATTTGTTAGCAAAGGCGTAATTTTTTTTTACTGCCACGGGCGATATTTTGTTTCTGAGCTATGCGAAGTGGATTGGTGAGTTTGAAATAAATTCGTTCCGTGTTATATTTTATATTTGCATATTTTACACTAGCATCTTCGTTCCAGGGAGTTAATGATTACCACCAGAAGGATCGACGGATGACGGACTGTTGTAAGTCGCTTTCAACTGACGGACGAAAAAACCCACGGATGGCTAACTGACGGACGGGCGAATGAATCAGAATTTACAACGACCCGTCGCGTTCGTCCGTCCGTCCGTCATCCGTCCGTCAATCACGTGACCAGCGTCCAATCAGAGATGTCCATTAATTATATCCGTCCGTCAAAACCTTGGCATGCTTTAAATTTTGACAGATAAACGGATGAAATTACAGCCTTCTAAAATTGCAATTTTTGTTACTCGTTCATTCCGAGTTCTTTACACGACTGTGTAGTGTGTGCAGTGTTTGGTTTTGGCTGTCTTTCGTTTTCATATATTTGTTTATGTAACAGTAAAATGAAATTAAGTTACATTTCACTTGAAGATTAATTGATAATTACATGTGGAAACACGGGCTCCTTTTGTGCAACATTAAAAATAATAAAATTATGCTTTACATGGTATTTAAATTTTATTTACATCGATTAATTTCTGTAACGTACGTGTCTAGTTTTATTAGGTACTTATAAACACAATAACGCAAAAGATTTTTTAACTTTTTATAGATAATTTTTTTCTTACTTGTAAACAGTTTTGTTTTTATTAGTTTGCAGCAATGAACGTACGACGGACGTACGAAGTTTGGTTGTAAATCGCTCACCTGGGAGACGGACGGGCGTATGACGGACGGACGCGAAAGGCTGTTGTAAATTATGCCTGGCGGAAGCGACTGACGGTTGCGAGCCAAGCTTTAGCTTCAAGCGTACGATTTTTCTTTCCCGGGAGGGTGGCGATTGGCAGAACTGCGGCCGGTGTCACGCTCCGGTGGCCGTGTTTCCGGTGTCGCAAACACGCCCGTCTTGCTGACGCCAAAGTGGTGTTCAGGGAAGCCCGCAGTGTCTTCATGGCCGTCGGAACGACTACAAAGCTTTAACGAAACAAACGTTTCAACCATCAGTTTCTCAGGACATCGTTAACGACGTTGGACCCCCAAAAAAATTCTAAATGTTATAATTGTGCCAAACACTGTTCAACTCGTACGCATTGTATGTGAAGACATTTTCCTCAAATAAAAAAATATTACATTTTATATTTTTTGAATAATCTATTGTCAAATACAAAATTCTTCTGATTTGTTGCAACCATTATGACAAATACTAACTAAGTTCTGCAGATGGAAAAAAAAAAAATCTACAAAGTAAACTAATTTGTGTAGACACATGCGAAATTCGTGTTATTATTTGAGAACAGTATAAACTTAAAACATTTATACAATTGCAACACATTTGCCATGGACCATGCTTTATTCGACACGCCCCGGGTATCTATGCTCCAATAAATGAACACTTCACAATCGTGTGTCCCAATCACCTACAGTTCACTCAGAAAGGAAGTGACTGCCTATTTGGACAGCAGCTAACGAGGGAACGACGCCGGCTAGAGTATATACAGTACTGTGAATTTTAGCTTGAAGCAAAAAAAAAAAAAAATAACGCGAATTTTGCAGGTCCCAATTAATGAGGTAGGCTACTGCTTCACATATATGTAATCACCAAATAGCAGTTCATACATTTAAATAAAGCGTTAAAAAGTGCCTAAATATCTTTATATTTAACATTTTTTCAATGTATATGGTTTGTTATTTGGTGATTTACTTGTTTGTCACGCGGTAGCCTATAGGATTCGTTTACTTTGTAATTTTTTTCATTTGTACAACTTAATTAGCATTTTTATAATGGCTGCAGAAAACAGAAGAATTCTGTATTTGACATATAATTATTAAAAAATATATAAAATTATAATTTTTTATTCGAAGAAAATGCCATCACATAGTGCGTACAGGGTTAACAATGTTTGGTATAATGATAAAATTATTAATTTTTTAGAGTCCAGCAACCTTAAGTCGATATTACACGATACCTGCAGCCGTACTTGGTTCTTGTATAAGTTTCTACCAGGCCTGGTACACGAGCCGGTATACGAGCCGCCATGGAAGATTCATATTACACGATAGCAGTTCGCGTACTAGCATTTGGCAGCCTCGGTGGGTACGCAGTGTGTGGTTAGTAGCAAGTATGAACCCCATTCGAAGAACTGCTACCAGTTAGCAACTTTCGTAAGCCTATGAAGAAACTAGCTTGCACATCTTAATATTACTACATTACTAGGGATAGGAAAAATTCGCGAGTTCAATAACCTTTAGGCTAAACTCCACAGTCCTGTGTACACTACAGCCTCAGATGTTTGTTCATTGGCTGCTGCCCCAGAGAGTTCCCAGTGTTACTACTCAACTAGTAGTATGGTACTCGCTACTTGTTTCCTTGCACGTCTGCTATTGGCTCAGAGACATCCAG
Source organism: Dryococelus australis (assembly GCA_029891345.1). Classification (NCBI taxonomy): domain Eukaryota; kingdom Metazoa; phylum Arthropoda; class Insecta; order Phasmatodea; family Phasmatidae; genus Dryococelus; species Dryococelus australis. The sequence goes on along the minus strand of CM057004.1, from coordinate 89,205,891 downwards.
GGCGTGTCTAATGAACTGTGATCCAATTACAAAGGTTACTTCAGTGTACATGTGTTGGACGTCTACTTGTCCTGAAATGAATTCGCGAAATTTTCCTATCCCTATATATTACAGTTCGCCTTTTACATAAATTGATTGCTTACTAGTATAGTTTCATTCATTTTCTTAAAAATGACGTGAAGTCACTAGAGCAAGCGTGTGTTATTTTTAATTTTGACTAAAATTACAAACTGGTTTCAAAAAATGTTTTTTTTTTCTTTACTTACCAGGATATTATCCGCATGTAAAATTAAAAGATTAAAAAATTTGGGTCGGCGGAGTTTCAAACTCATGGCCAAAAGTTACATATTACTCGCAGGCACCATTTCCCACTCTAGGTGATGAACTTATATACTGTAGACGTAGAGTTGACTTTTTTCATACAGTAGGTAATGTTTTAAGTATTTAGAACGGTTTTAAACAGTAATTAAAACTTATCATCACCAGTATTATTCGTCGTTGTAGTCTTTAAATCCATTTGAAAGAGTTTCAACGTCACGGTTGTATAATCAAGATGGAGGCGTCTTTTCGGTTTCTTCGTGAACTTGTTTCAAGTAGTAGCCAAAGGGGAGCGCCCTACGCTCTGAAAATGCGATATGATTGACCAGGTACCGAAACCTGGTATGGGACCTGCCACGAAAAATAGGACGTGTCTAATTACCAAACCTGGTACGAAATCTCGCCATACAGGGCGGGAAATACCATGACGAGTGCCACACTAGCCCCTATAACAGCCGTTATGGCGGACCTTGCAAAAAGCTTTTACGGAATCTGGTATCGTGTAATATCGCCATTAAGGAGCACGCCTGCCTGAAGTTGTTTTCCGCATTTGAGGGCGAAGAGCGTGGGAAATCGTCAAGAAAACCCGCCGACCAGCTGCATCGTCCGGTACAATTCCCACTTGCGAAAATCCGGGAGTGACCCGGCCGGGGATTGAACCGGGTAGGCCTACGCTTTGGGAGACGAGTAGTGTAACCGCCAAGTCACCGCGGCCCCCGTCGCTCATTGTCCGCACGTATGTGTGAAAACGAACTTTGGGTCTGCTTAGCTGGTGTACGTTATGGAATAATACTCTGTTGGTCTGGCAAGTTAGTCTCTTACTACAGATCCTTCCACTACGGTAATGTTCCTTCAAGGACAAGAATTGAGGTCTGCGGCGCCGTGACGCTGTCCGCCATCTTGTATTCGGCCATCTTGGATGACGTTACAGCCGCAATATTGTATTCCGTCATTTTATGCCCTTGACCTTTTACCTTTGTCGGCAATCTTATTTCAAGTCGTCATCTTGATTCCATCGGAAATCTTATTTCTGTCCGCCATCTTGTTTCAATACGCCATGCTATTTCCGGCCGCCATCTTGTTTATACCCGCCATTTGGTTTTCACCCACCATCTTGTTTCCCAATTACTCACATTCGTATATGTCGCATTCGCTCCACATGCTGTAGTTCTCTCCTCATCTGCTAGAGTGCACCACCGATCCCTGTAATGTTGTTTATTGCTGCTGGAGTGTGCCATTGTCGTCCGCCATCGTCTTTCCACTTGTCCTTCGGTCAACTTTCCCCTGCTAGAGGTGCTGGTGTCGCTCTGCTCGGCTGCCATGTTGGTTACAGAGTTGCCCGCTAGGGCCGCTGATATTATTATTTAATTTTCGCAGAGCTCAAAATATCGTCTGGAAGAGGGGGATGGCGACTGGAAACTAGATGATCGACATAGGTCAAGGTCAAACACAGGATGGCGGATTGTACCACGGCGCCACAGCCCCCAGCCCTTGTCCTGTAAGGAACATTACCTATCTACTCATACGTCACGAACTATTGTTGCACTGGAGGATAATTTCGCCGAGAATTTGGGCGTTTGACTGCTGAACAGCTGGTGCGAACCTTCGACAACCTGGAGTGTCGCATTTAGACATATCTGCATGCCAACGGCGCGGCTACATACAGCAACAGCACTTCACGGTCGGATACCAAGGTGAATCTGCATATGATTATCGCCATTCGTTGATTATTCCGAACGTTGCGCGGAACACATCGGGACCAATACAACGTGGGGCAGTATGTATATAGGAACCATGCATGATAACAGTTAAAACAAGCAAACACCATCATAATATTAAAGAATAACTGAACACGTAGTGAAATAAATAAGAAAATAGCCTTCAGTAATTTGATTCACTTTCGTAGATCTTGCGAAATCATGTGACAAGATCACTAGGGATGATGGAAATTCGCGAAATTTTTTTGAGCCAACATATCTTCGATTGCACTATAGCTGGCTTATCCTTTTATGATTGGATGACCAAGGTTTTGACTCGGCTAAGTTCTTTGCATGCCAATCACAAAAATCACAAAAGTTCTGCTTTAGAGTATCAGAACTCTCATTGGCCCAGTTAAATGGGATAGTAGTTTCGTACATGTATTACGACCAATGAGCAAAGAAAACTGTCTGAATATGTACAGTACGCTGAATCCTGACCAACAGCCAACTTTTCCCGCAATAAGCCATTATCTCTTAAGATCACAATCTATTTCTGATTTTGGAGATATCAACCATTAAAAACTGACGGAACTATCCTTCTTAAAAGCGTTCCTTCAATATTCTCAACACACTTCACGTAATTATACGTAGGAAAGATCTAGAGTCAGTAAGATAAACAGTTTTTCGTTAATTGTTGAATACAGTAATGTTTTTGCGTAGGTTTTCTTTTTACGCATAACAGTCCATGTAATCAGCAAAAATATTATTTTTTAATATCACAATTAACAATAGATAAATATCATTCCTTACCATTTATTTATTGAGTTTTTAAAATAAAGTGATCAATTTTGAGTTTCAGATACAGTAAAACTTTTATAAACATATACAAACATTATTATATCTCTAACAATTTTGCAATGTCGTAAAAAACGCATTTAGGATATACGTTAGATCAGTTTATTGCAAGTCGTATTTTAAACATCACCGAAAGTTCGCAAAACACGCCACCTTTTCACCTTTGTATCATCAAGTACTTTGTAGCCGCGTTAAATCTTAGTCACCCTACCCTAGAATTTACAAAAAATTTGTTGGCTCAAAAATTTTTTACGATTATTTCCTATGCGAGACATTATATTTCACTTTCAATAAATCGAATAATTTTGCGGAACTGTTTTGTACCTGTATACGTTAGTACTACGTAAGCATTTCTGAATATATGAACTTGAGTCAGCAGAGGAACGATTTAGGCGATGACACAAGAGCTGGTTCACCTTGCAGAATCCGAGTTGTGCAACGTGCTCCTACGCACTTCACATGCCGTAGGCAGGACTGTCACCAACCGGTTCTTGCGCTTCTGAACGCACCCAACTACTTGTTCTCAATTACAAACGGATATTTTTAAACCGTTCGGACCCGAATTCATCCGCCACCTCAAGTTTTGCAGTCGTGTAATATTTTGGTGATCGCTGGGGGCCGTCTGTTTTGACGCGAATACGTCTTTAAATTTGCGACCATAGTGGGAGGCAATCCAGAAAATTCCGATGATAACAAAATCGGGGGGGGGGGGGGTACAGTTTGGCATCGCAGCTCCGAATCTATCGCCTACATTCGAAATTCAATTGGTGTGGTTATGTTAAAATTGTACGAGTTTGATGTAAAAAGTTAAGAAAACTTAACACAGTGTCTGTCTATACTCGTCAGAAAGACAAGTCGAAATACATCAATCGTATAAGGTTGGAAAGAGCATCTCAAAAGCAATACAGCGATACCCATAAAACCCCATATGATGGAGTGAAGCGATGCCGGGAACGTAAAATAAACATCAAGGCGTCCGAGCGCGTCAACGTAGACGTATTCACGCAAAACAAACGGCCGTGTACCCAACACAGCCGCACCCAATTTTTTCGCGAAAAGATTTACGCGGAGGCTAAGACTTCATTATCTCGTGTGCACTTGCAAACCACTCAGCCACGGTGGCTGAGTGGTTTGCCTGCTTGCCTCCCACCAAGGCGAACCGGGTTCATTCCTCGGCGGGGTCACGGACGATGCCGTTGGTCGGCGTGTTTTCTTTGGGATCTCCAGTTTCTCCCGGGCCTTTCACATTCCTGCGCTCTTCCATAGTCAGCTCCATCACCTTCATCTCGTCACGTCACTTTATTCGACTGTTGGCCGCTTGTGTTTATGTGAAGACAATCCGTTGCACGAGTGAGCCAATCAGAAATCAGTTTCTCCGATACAGAACATCCGTTATTCGCGGGCAGACAGGTGGGAGGAGTAACAATTCAAATGATCAAATCACGAAAGTGGGTTTGAACTAAAGAGCGTTGGAACACAGCTTGTCCTGAAATATTTTCGCGAAAAACAGGTGTCCCTAGAAATTCCTTATCGCAAACCATCTTATTGTTATAGGTCTTAATTGGTTCATATAACTGTATCCGAACATATAGGTAGCCAACGGCTCACTGGTAGAGACCTGCACAATTCGTGTTATTATTTGGGGAAACGTTAAACTTCAAACACTTGTACCTCTGCAATACGTTTGTCATTGTACCACGCGCTATCTGACACGCCCTGGGTAACTCTGCGCCAATAACTGTACACTTCACAATCGTGTCCCTCAATCACGTGCAGTTCAGTCAGAAAGGGGCGTGGCTTCATATCCACGCAGCAGCCAATAGAGAAACGACGCCGTCTCCGGTACAGACAGTACTGTGGAGTTTAGCCCGACGCCGATTAATAACGCGAAGTTTGCATGTCCCTTACTCGTTGGCTGCGACAACGAAACAAGTGTTGCACGCATCATATTTATTTTTATTTGTGATACCTGAAACTGTTAAAGTTAAGTGGGTCCGAAAGGGTCACGACATCCGTCCGTCGCGAACTCGGATAAGCCCCTCTGACGTCTCGTGTAGCAGTGCGAGATATACGAAATCCTGCGCAGTCTAGCATGATGCCGGAGAGATGACGAGAAACATTTGCGGGTCTCCATGTGTGTTACGAGTGGCCGTACGTGTGTCGTACTGACAGCGTGTTGTGTTTGTAAACAGGGCGGAGAGGACGGTTGGCAGGTATAACGCCAATGAGGCGACACACGAAGGCGGGAAGGGGCAGTAGCGGCCGGAAGCACGCCGAGTTGCGCTCAAGGACGGCGGGCTCCGACACGCCAGCCGTGGCGATAGTTGTTGAAGGTAAAACGTGCACTTTTGAAAGCCCTACTTGTATACACGTTGTGTATCCCTCCGCCTTATGTAATGTTAACATTGCTATGGGCCTCATCACTTTATTCATCCGTTGGTGATATGAAGCTGTGAAATTACTATGCAAGTAAATACTTCCCAAATCTGATCATTTTTACACTTCAATTCATAAAAAAAAAAACAGAAAGAGAAAGAAATAATTTTAAGTTGTCACAGTTGGTTACCTTAAACTTTTTATTCGACGTTAGGATATGGAACTACTTTCCATCCATCGTTACCAACTTTACTGAACGAATGTCAGTCAGTGCGCCCATTAAAATATATGCATCCAGGGGCAGTGACTTTTTTTTTTGTAACGTTCATTTGAAAAGTGTTCACTTTATCGTGAGCAGCATTTAAATCAACAGAAACGAAATGGCGTGGCGGTTCGCTTTGATATGCGCGTAATCAATCTCTGATTGGTTGTATGGAGCGGCGCCGGAATGAAGGGGCGGGGGAAGCGGGAGATCCCCGAGAAGACCCGCCAACCAATGGCCTGCGAAGATCCGGTGACCCGGCCGGGGATTGAGCCCGGATCGCCTTGGTGGGAGGCGAGTAGGCTAACCGTTCAGCCACCGTGGCCCCCGTGCGGCTGAAGTTCTAGGAATAATTGGCTATTTCACCTCTGTATTCCTATCTGCTCTGCATCTTAGCCCCTGTTCCAAGTGACACTTTTTGTTGACAAAATGGCCACGTCACCTCAGCTTGTCAACCAAATCGCTAGGAACGTTCAAAATTCTCGTTGTTCTTTCAGGGCAGACTAGACTCTAAATACTTGTGCTTTTGCATCGTGTTTCTCATTGGACTACAGTTTGTTTGGGGACACCTTGGAAGGCTTTGGACCAATTGCAAGCAACTAACGAAAAGCTGGTCCAGTCACATCCAACCAAGTCAAAAGTGTAAATGGGTCCGCACTGTTGCAGAAGCCAATAAACAAGTGGCACAAACTCGAAGACGTATAGGGCGGTGAATTCTAGCGTGCTGCCAGAAAATAACGCGAATTTTGCAAGTCTCTATAGATGAGGTATTTTTGTAATTAGCGTTCTGAGTTTCGTCAACTTTGAAGCTAACAAACCACCGAATACAGCATACCATATCACCGGCATATCAATTTTGCCTGTATAAAACATTTAAATGCACCAACAGGCCAGGTTATTGGAATAAACAAATGGGTATCGTACTCGCAATAATTAGGAACCTGCAAAATTCGCGTTACTTTTTGGCTTCAGGATAAAATTCACAGTAATGTATATACTTCAGCCGGCGTCGTTCCCTCATTGGCTGCAGCCGAAATGCGAAGTCCCACCCCTTTTCAGTGAACTGTACGTGATTGGGGCACACGATTGTGAAGTGTTCATTTATTGGCGCAGAGATACTCAGGGCGTGTCGAATAAAGCATGGTCCAATGACAAACGTATTGCAATGCTATAAGTGTTTTAAGTTTAAATTGTCCTCAAATAATAACGTACATTTTGCAGCTCTCTAATAATAATATTTTCACAAAGCAAGTTGCTGAAATATTCTCGAAATAGATATTTTCTCTTGATTTTTTTTTTTTTTTTTTTTTTTTAAGAAATCATTTCAAGTCGTTTTATTTTGTTTATTTTTAATTTGTAAAAAAAAAAAGGCCCTCTAAAACCACTATCGGAAATAATTGCAGTGTTTGTTTTAAGACTTCGCAGAGTTTTAATTTTGGAATCACGATGCTACAAAATAATAGTAAAGACTGTTCACGGTAAAATGAGCACTTTTGAAAGCCCTGCTTACGATCTACTTTTATGCAGTTGTGTATTCTTCCACCTACATAAAATTCACATTGCCATTGGCCTCATCACTCTATTCATACGTCGGTGAAGTAAAACTGTTAAATTATTAAGAAAGTAAATGTTTTAGAAATCTGCTAATTTTCAGTCATCGATGAATAAAAAAAAACAAGAAAGGGAAATAAATGATTAAAGTCATCACAAATCGTCACCTAACACTTTTTATCCAACGTTGAGATATGGATACGGTTAGGAAAATTTCGCAAATTCATTTCAGGACAAGATAGACGTCCAACCCATGTACACCGAAGTAACCTTTGTGATTGGATCGCAGTTCATTAGATGCGCCCTGGATGTCTATGAGCCAATAGCAGACTTGCAAGGAAACAAGTAGCGAGTGCCATACTACTAGGTGAGTAGTAACACTGGGAACTCTCTGGAGCAGCAGCCAATGTACAAACATCTGAGGGTGTAGTGTACACAGGACTGTGGAGTCTAGGCTAAAGGTTATTGAACTCGCGAATTTTTCCTATCCCTAGATATGGAACTACTTTTCCTCCATCGTTACCAACTTTAACGGGCGAATGTCCCTCGGGGCGCCCGTTAAAATATATGCAGGCAGGGGTAGTGACTTTTTCCAAATGTTCATTTCAAAAGTGCTCACTTTATCGGGAACAGCCTTCAGCATGACATGCTTAAACAAGTTCATTGCCGTAGCGTTCAGACTTGAGAAACTATGCAAGTTCCGCGCTATTCCTTCTCGCTGCAGGTTTTTCTTCAGAGCAGCAGCGCAATTTCAATGAAGTCACGGCATCTTGCCTCGTGCGCGCGTGTTCCAGTAGGAAGCCAAGGACGGATCAATTTGAGGAGCCACTTCCCCGTGACACGTGAAACAAACATCTCCAAGGTCAGCAGCTGTTTCCTCCATGGGAATGTTCCGGCTTCATTCACGACGTCCACGCAAGTTTGCGAATCGCTTTCGGCTCCCTGTTCGTTCGGTCACGTGACGTCAACTCGCGTCTGAAGGTCCTTTCACACGCTCGCAGATCTCTTTGAACCTTCCTTCAAATTCGTTGACTCCATTCAATGCTCCATGACTAGAGTCGTACTAAATTAGCGTTATCATTCGATGACAGAACAGACTTCAAACTCATGTGCGTTTTGTAGTTCTCTTGTCATTGGACTACAGCTAGTTTGACACGCCCTCGGCGGCCTTAAACCAATCGGTAGCAAGTAACTAAACGATAGCCCAATCACGTCCCGCCTAGTCAAAAGGGACTGTGGCTCCTCGCTTTTGCAGAAGCCAATAAACAAATTGCGCCAACTCTGATGTATATACGGTGGTGAAATCTAGCGTGATGCCAAATAATAATGCGAATTTTGCATGCTTCTATATACCGTAAATATAATGTTTAGTATCTTAACACAGTAGTTTATGGACAGTTAAGCAAAAAAATCTGCAAATATTTATTTCATACGAAGTAAATATATCATATTAGAAAAAAAATATTTCGACAAACTATTTTCATGTAGAGCGTAGTTTAAAGAGGTTTAGAAAAAATTTAGCTTAAAACATATGTTATTTTTTTTACTAAAATATTTGTATGGATTTATTAAGTTCCCGCTTTAATATTTATTGAATACATCTGCGTGTGTAAAAATCTTTTCATAAAGTTGAATTAATAATTCCATTTCCATTGAATTTATTTCACTGAAATGCATATAACACACTTTGTGTATCCAGCAGGTTTAATTAAATCTGTTGAATTCAATAAAATATTTTATAGTGTGAAATGGCATTAAGCATTTTTAAGTGGAAAGTTTATCAATGATATTACTAATTTCATGTGACCGGAAATAAAGCAATTAATATGTAGATCTTTTAAAATGTATACAGTTATAAGGGCCTCCTCGGTGATGCAAACATTCGTATTATAAAATACATAGCCATGGAGCTAATATAATATTATAATAGGCACGAGATGGCCTGCTGTGACGTAACTGAAGATACGAGTATATACACCTGCCATGTTGTGACGCTAAAACAGTGGCAATAAGGTGGCTCGATTATATATTTAAAAGAATATGTTAATTGTGGCAGTTTTTATGCAAATAAAGATCTGCCACAGACGAAATATTAAGCCAAACACATATACACTCAGAAAATAATAGCCACATTGAAATCTTGTGACTTAAAATATAAACTATTTCGGCATCACAAGATGTCGATGGTAAAAAAAAAAAGGCTTTGCTATTTCTCCCTACGTAACAGTAAGCAAGGCCCACGTTCTTTTTCAGTCTTCCGCAAGATAAAAATGTGATTATTAAGAAATTAATCATAATTTCACTCATTGTATAAAGATTCGTTTCAAAACTCGTGCTTCGTAGATGGAAGTTACGGAGTCTCCCTAGTACAGGCTGCTCACGGTAAAATGAGCACATGTGAAAGCACTGCTTAACATCTAATTGTATGCACGATGTGTCTTCTTCCGCATTATGGAAAATTAACATTGCCATGGGCCTCGGCACTTTAGTCATGCGTCGGTTAAGTGAAACGGTAGAATTATTAAGAATATAAATATTTTAAAAATCTTCTCATTTTTACACCTCTATGGACCTCGCCTCCGAATGTATTCGCGAAATACTCGTAGCTCTAGTTATAATTTGTACAGAGAATATGAGTAAAATTTCAGTCCAATTAAAAATATGGCACTTTAATGTTAACACATGTATAAAACAACAAAACGGCTCACACATGGGGTGATTTTTCAAAATTTTGCTTCAAACAGCGAATAGACTATACTGGGTGAGTCGTTCGCACCTCTGTATGCATATATGTAGTCCATTCCCGATTGGAAGCTACTTTTGAAAACCTTTGAAAAAACACTCTAGGCATAACATGTCACCTGTTTTTTCAATAACCTGTATTCCACAAATATATAACACTGTGGTTAACTTTAGAGTACTGTAATATTGAATAAATGAACCTTTACCTTAATATCTTCTATAACTTGTAATATGTATTTCTTTTTTAAATATGAATTAACAACAGCGAGTGTAGCGACGTGTTGAAGAAAGAAATAGTTCACAGTTAAACTATTATTTAACCTCGTTTTATAGTATACTATTTGTAAATTAAACGGTACCTATCGAAATATTTAAGCAGCACAGATGGCAACACATCTAATTTTTACAGTTTAAAATAACAGCGGAAAATATCGTGAGTAGGTCGTAATGGTACGGTATTGTTTTATCGAGCGAGAAAGCAATTGAAAAACTGTCTGCTGGCGAGGCTTGTCGCACTCTTTCTCTTTCTTCGCCTCCTTCACACTCGGGAAATTTCACTTCGCTAGTAAGCAACGAAATTATACTTGTTTTCAATTGTAGCATATTTCATACATATTACAGCAAAATAATTATTTTTGAATTTGTAATTTACAACTGAAAAGAGATTTTAATGTTTGAATACGTATTTAAATATGATGGCGGGGCAGTTATCTAGTGAAGTTGGCAGACTTGGCGAGCAATTACATGGCGTGTTGCTTTTTGTCAAACGAAACGTAAATTATTCTTACTCAGAAAAATACTTCAAATTACCACATCACGTTTGTAGACGTAGTGTTTTTAAACCTACCTAGGCAAGTTACGATGTTGTGATAAATTTGTGTTTCCACGGCAGTAATAAATATAGTGTGACGTGTGTTTGGTTAATCATCGCGTCTGTGAACTGGCGTGCGTTTGTGCATCGTGGTAGATACGCTGGCACTGTGTGTGGGCAATTTCAAATATTTGATTAGCACTCTATATAGATTTAACTGTGAACTGTATTTATAACGAAGTTAATTATTTACATCCACGTCTGTTTATTTATCACAACGTTGTACCTTTGCCCTAAGGAGTTTGAAACACAGTCGTGTAACGTAATTTGCCACAATCCCAGAAGAAAAATACTAAGCTCAGCTTGATAAATTTCAATAAACCTAATAAACAGTAAGTAGCAATACATAGAAATATGTGCGGAATAAAAGTTATCGTAGGCTTATTTGTGTGCATGTTCACCGCTATCTTTTAAAGTTAGTATGATAAAAATGAGCAACACGAGTTGCGTGCTTGAATTTGATGTGCCCTTTTCACTGGTTGTTCCTTCGTTTTAATATTTATTCCAACTGAGGCCGTCCTTTTAGACAAATAACCCAACACATATTAATAACAAAAGGATAATTACAATTAGTACAGCCCTTTAACTCGCAGTTGTAACAGTGTTAAACACAGTCGCGCGCCAAAATACTAACGTGCATTACATGTATTGAGCTACGTCGTGGAAAACAAATACGTTAGTGTAAAATAACCGTAAGAACTGTTTTCAATTCAGGCATTTTTAATGCGTCATAAAGCTGACCTAAATAATGTTATAGGCCTAAACTGTGAATATTCCTACGAAATGGTTTTTGAAATAGAACTAAGACAGAATTCTTTGGAAAGATGTAAACAGTACACAACACATTTGACAGGTATTAAGTAGAAGTAACATTTCAATGTTTATTTTTAGGTGTAGCGAAAGTATACAAACTCATCAACACACACAATGGCATGTAAACATTGATTTTTGACAGATGCTACATGGCAGTCACATGGCAATGTTTGTTTACATTTGGCGGAAGGATGCGAAACGGGCCTGCGAGTAGATATTTAGCAGGGCTTCGAAAAAGTTGCTTCCATGGGGAATGGACTATATGCAGCCCGCATATAATACTAGCCATCTACAGAACATCTCCCCCGCTGTAAAATAACTGTCTTATGTAGTCACGTGTAGTGCACGTGCTCGTTACGGCGCCTCGCCTATTAGCTGAGCATTCGACGCCGTTGTCAGTCTACACCAATCAGCGGCGCGAACATAGATAATCGCTACAAAACAGCGCACGTGCGTTGATTTCTTTTCGTCAATACAGTAAAGCGGATATTACACCGATACCTGCAGCCATACTTGGTTCTTGTACAAGCTTCTTTACTGGTGCACGAGCCGGTATACCAGCCGCTATATGAGCCGCCATGAGAAGATTCATATTACCCGACAGCAGTTCGCGTACTAGCATTCGGCACCCTCGGCGGGTGCGCAGTGTGTGGTTTGAAGTAAATATGAACCTCATTCGGAGAACTGCTACCAGGTAGTAACATTCGTAAGCCTATGAATAGGGATCGGAAAATTTCGCGAGTTCAATGATATGTTGGCTAGACCCCACAGTCCTGTGTACGCTCGAACCTCAGATGTTTGTCCATTGGCTGCTGCTACCGAGAGAAGTACGGCACTCGCTACTTGTTTCCTTGTAAACCTGCTATTGGCTCGGAGTCGTCCTGGGCGTGTCTAATGAACAGTGTAAAAGTGTCCGACGTCTATCTTGTACTCAAATGAATTCGCGAAATCGTCTTATCCCTACCTATGAAAAAACTAGTTAACGCATCTTAATATTGCTAAATTAATGTTCGCCTTTTACAGAAATTGATTGCTTACTAGTATAGTTTTATTCATTTTCTTGGAAATGACGTGAAGTCATTAGAGTACGAGTGTGTTATTTTTAATTTTGACGAAAATTACTGACCGTTTGCAAAAAAAAAAAGATTTTTTTTTTCCTTTGCGTACCGGGATATTATCCGCATGTAAAATTTAATGATAAAAAAATAGGGTCCAGCAGAGTTTCGAATTCACGCCCAAGAGATACATATTACACGCAGGAGCCGCGATTTCACCACTGTACTACCATTTAACGCACAATATAGGAGTTTAAATGCAATAGATATTTTTAATCTTTGAATTAATTTTTTTTTCATATATTAGGTAATGATTGAAGTATTTAGAACGGTTTTAAACTGGAATTAAAAGTTATCACCAACAATATTATTCGTAGTATCGTATTTTAAATCTATTTGATAGAGTTTTAACCTCACGGATGTATAATCAAGATGGAGTCGTACTTTTCAGTTTCTTCATCAACTCGTTTCAAGTAGCAGCCACGGGGAGCACCCTAAGCTATGAAACTGCGAGATTATTGGCCAGGTTTGAAACCTGGTATGAGACCTGCCACGAAAAATAGGATGTGTCCAATTATCAAACCTGGTACGAAATCTGGCCGTACAAGGCGGGAAATGCCATGATGAGTGCCGCACTAGCCCGTATACCGGCAGCTATGGCGGACCTTGCACAAGCTTTTACGTAATCTGGTATCGTGGAATATCGCCTTAAGCGGCGACTGTATGTTTATGTCACATGAAGAAACACAATGACTAGGGGTTGGAAAAATGCGTGAGTTCAATGACCTGTAGGCTAGACTCCACAGTCATGTGTATACTCGAGCCTCAGATGATTGTTTAGTGGCTGCTGCCCCATAGGGTAGCTAGTGTTACTTCACATCTGCCAGTATGGCACTCGCTACTTGTTTCCTTGCATGTCTGATATTGGCTCAGAGTCGTCCAAGGCGTGTCTAATAAACTGCGATCCAGTTGCAAAGTCAACTCCAGAGTACACGTGTTTGACGTCTATCTTGTCCTGAAATGAACTCGCGAAATGTTCCTATCCCTAACAATGACTCGAAGCGAGGCAGATGCGTGTTACTAAGGACGCAATCGTCACGTACCAACGTATTCGGTAAACATCGCAATAATCTGTTTCAACACAGTGAACGTCCGTGTATTATCTTTCTAAAGTGACTGATCCTCGACGCATTGCTGATATAGGCCGTTCACAGTAAGGTGAGCACTTTTTGCAGTTGTTTCATCAGACATAATAACCAATAAATACATTACATTGTTGCCTCGGACTTTTGGTTTTGGATATGGTGAATGTATACACTGTGTTTATTATTCACGTGATAGGGTTTACATTAACAAGTGGTTGAATGATATAAATTGGTTGATTAAAAAAAGTAACTAAGGTTTGAAAAGTGCTCACTTCATCGTGAACGGCCTATACAACACTATCCATTCACGACTTACTGTCCTGGCGACAACTAATCAACACGTACGTGGTGTTCTGCTAGGATTGATGTTTTGCTAGATAGGTAGTAAGTATTGTGAGCGGGTTGCATATATACGGGGAAATGGGCGTGGGTGACCCGCCCGGTATAATTAGTGTGAGAAAAGGTGTGTCAATAACATCTGATAAGAAATTGTTCTAATATTATCCAACCGCGTGTGCATGAACGCGGTGCGTCGTCGCTTTGGTGTAATTTTACGTGGCCTACTTAGTTACGCTTTGTTCACGCAAGGCGGAAGGATAGTCTGGAAGTAGAACTTTAGCATGGCTTCAGACATCTTGGAAGTATAGGCTGTTCACGGTAAAATGAGCATTTTTGAAAACCCTGCTTTAAGATATACGTGGTGTACTATTCCGCCCTATGTAAAATTAACATTGCCATGGGCCTCGTCGTTTTATTTATGTGTCGGTCAAGTGAAACTTTGAAATTATTAGAAAAGTAAATATTTTATAAATCGGCAAATTTTTACACACTGGTACATTAAAAAAAAAACAGAAAGCGAAATAAATAATTTAAATTATCACAAATGGTTGCCTAACACGTTTTATTCGACGTTCAGATATGGAACTACTTTCCATCTATCGTTACCAACTTGACTGGGCGCATGTGACTCAGTGCTCCCGTTGACGTGTATGCAGGCGTGGGCAGTGACTTTTTTTTTCTAAAGTTGATTTCAAAAGTGCTCACTTATCGTAAACAGCCATTAACCATGAATGGACTACAGATTTTTTTCCCCGGGATAATATTCAACATTAAAGGCTGTTCACGATAAAGCGAGTACTTTAGAAATAAACTTTAGGAAAAATCACTGCTCCTCCTTGCATATATTGTAACGGGCGCATTGAGTGGCATGCGCACAATAAAGTTGGTAACGATGGAGGGAAAGTAGTTCTATATCTTAATGTTGAATAAAAAGTGTTAGGTAACCATTTGTGATAACTTAAATTATTTATTTCGCTTTCTGCATATTTTAATGCGTCGACGTGTGAAAATTAACAGGTTTGTAAAATATTTACTTTCCTAATTATTTCGCAGTTTCACTTGACCGACGCATGAATGATATGATGAGGCCAATGGCAATGTTAATTTTACGTAAGGCGGAAGAATACACAATTTTGCATACAAGTAGCTACTAAGCAGGGCCCTCAAAAGTGCTCGTTTTACCGTGAACAGCCTATACCTAAAAATGTACGCGACATGTTCCGTTGAATGATTCATTAGGTACACACTGTTCATTTGAAGGTGACAGCGTGTATCACTTCTCCTGCCCGCGCGCTTGGAAGGAATTGATGCTGTTGCCGGCCAACAATGCGTCACAACTGGCTGCCAGAATAATACTCACTTCGCTTTCACATTACAGAAGCTACGTTTATTTTAGTTGCATGTCCGCTATGACACAAATGCTTTATATTTAGCGTCAAATGGTCGTTGCTCTTTCTGTGTGATTTGCAGTGTTTTCTAGTGGTGACACGCATGCAATGAGTCCGCCATTTTGTACAACGCTGATTACTTGGTATGTTTCTATCTCGAAACAAAAACAAAGCTGCAGTTACATACACATAATTTTGCAATGCGCGTACGGTATAATAATATTACAAAACAATTAAAAGGACGGCAATTAATCGTTTAAATTGCTAAAATTTACCTTGAAAATTACCAGATACCGTCGGAACTATTTTCTATCGCGAGTGCTACTGTGAACAGATTAGCCAGCCAACCAGCGTTATTCCCCTCTGCTGCCACCTAGGTTATGGATGAAGTATGAGTGAGAAGTCGATTTCACGTCCCAGGACATTTCCCAAACCAGTAGCATTCCGTTCGCTTGTCTCCTCTTTGTTCTGTTTGAGCTGCACAGCTTGGGGTAGTGGAAGAATTATCTGGCCAACGGCCTCAATTACTACAATTACTTAAAAGTGCCTTCAATTAAAATGCCTTGTTCAAGGCTCGTCACCAGACACTGCGTTCGGTAATACAAGAGCTCTGTCGTCTGAAGAACAGAAGTCAACTAATTCATCTGTCTAGTAGTGTCGGGACGCATAGCTGTTCAAGATTTACTGCACATGTTTGAAAAATAATCTTCAAAGGCATTTACCTATCCGGAAATTTCTATCTTTAACATGAAACTGACACGAATAATTAAAGTAATATTCGCGGAGATACATGTCTAGTAATTCTGCGTTAGAGCACGTGGGGCATAAAAAAAACGCTTAATTTGTCAAGTGGACTGCACAAGTTTTTTGAAACCAATACAGACAGATCGAGGTAGATAACTTACTGCTAGTATTTTTTTTTCCAGAAAATAATTAGTTAACGATATAATTTTCAATATATCATCTAGAGCCGCAATGAAAAACACAATTTTCCAGCCTTAAAGAAGATTCTCGTCATAAACGCATCATTCTGGCAAAATATCTGCTCAAAAAGTTGATGAAAACTACTGTCTAGTATTGACGTTTGTTGATTGTTTCATGTCACCGAACAATTTTTCAATTGTAAAGATACTCCTAAGCTGAGTAAAAAATGTATCAACAAATCATAAAAGGAAAAAGATGTTACAGAGTATTTAAAGATATATTAGTACAATTGTTTCGCATCTTCCCAGTGTCTCTTTGCAATATTACTACTATTACTGCTAAAAATGCTATTACTGTTAACAATAAAATTACCACTACGCTTACTATTACTGTAACTACTCTTTAATACTACTATCTTTAGCGCCACTCTTAGTACTACTACTATCACTATTACTGCTACTATTGCAATTACCACTACTCTTACTACTATTACGAATAATGTTATCATTAGTACTAATACTATTGTTATTACTGCCATTACCACTACAATTACTCACACCTGCGAAAAAAGTCGCTCCCGTCTTCGCCACTACAATTACCACAACTCTTACTGCTATTAGTAATGCAACTAGTAATATTACAATTATTCATTTACTTTAAATAAATTAAAAGCGATAGGTCTAGACTATTATTATATTAACTGGTTCTCTAATTACTTTTCCGACAGAACCTTTGTTGTTAAAATAGAAAATCCTATCTCATCATCTAATTCTGTTTCTTCTGGTGTTCCACAAGGAAGCAGTTTAGCTCCTCTACCCTTTAATGTTTTTGTGAACGATATTGTCGGTGTAATAAGACATTCATGTGCACATATTTATGCCAATGATCTAAAGATTTACAAAAATATTAAGCACGTAGTGGATTGTAGATAGCTTCAAGATGATAGTTCTGCAATTAGCAATTGGTGTACTATGAACAATATGGCATTCAATGTAAATAAAACCATATGCATTTCATTCACAACGAAAACAAATCCTACTTTGCATAAATATTATGTTAATAATGTTATAATAAATAGAGTAGAATATGTTCGGGACCATGGAGTGATCCTGGATTCAAAATTATAATTTCATTTTAACATTGACAATCTAATTAATAATATTAGTAGTACATTAGGCTGCATCACCTGATTCTTTGTTATGCTTATATTACTCTTTAGTTAGATATAGATTAGAATATTGCTCTGTAATTTGGAATCATATCACAAGCACTTACTCAACTAGATTAGAAAACATACAAAAAAGATATTAAAACTTATTTTTAACAGATTCCCACACAATACAGATTTTAATTATAGTAATGAAATCGATATATTTAACACTCAACACTTTAGAATTGCGTCGTGACATCAATGATGCTTTATTTTTAATTGATGTAATTTTAGGTTATTTATCTTGCTCTGTAGTTTTGCTAGCATTCTTTATTACCACATAACAACAACATTTGTTTCAACAAATTTACTTAAGTGAGCAATTTTCTACGTTGTGATTTCCTCCTTGTCGGTGATTGTGTTGTGTTAAATGTTTGTTGTTGTCTTATGTGGATTTTTTTCGTTTGTTGTATGTTTTGTGACACCCTGTTATTGGTCTGTTTGTACTGTTGGATGGCACATAAAGAAATGAAATAAATAAATAAGTAAATTATTACTACTATCACCCCTACTATTACCAGTACAGTTGATACTACACTTTAATCGCAACTACAATTGTCATTACTCTTACTATTACTACTGCTATTACAGCTACAATGACTACCACTATTACTACAATTACTACCGCTATTACTACAATGACTACCACTATTACTACAATTACTACCGCTATTACTACAACGACTACCACTATTACTACTACAATTACTGCCACTATACTTACTACAATCACTACCAGTATTATTAACACAATTACTACGTATATTACTACCACAATTACTACCGCTGATACTAATGCAATTACTATCACTATTATCACTACAATTACTACCACTATTATTACAATTACTGCCACTATAACTACAATGACTACCACTATTATTACTAAAATTACTACAATTATTACTACCACTAAAACTACTACAATCACTACCAGTATTATTAATACAATTACTACGTATATTTCTACTATCATTGCTACCTCTGTTACTGCTATAATTACTACAACTATTACTACAATTACTGCCACTATAACTACTACAATCATTACCACTATTATTTCTACAACAATTGCTACCACTATTACTACCCCGATTACTACCATTATAACTACTATAATTACTACCTCTTATAAGTACTAACATAATTACTACCACTAGTATTGAGAGTGTTAGCAGAAAACAGCGTGCACGAACTTCGCCCACTTGACCTGCATTCGCTGAAGCTCACTCACTCGCCTTCACGTGGGCCGCGGAGAGCGCACGAAGCGTCACGACGGCCGCCTAGGAACGAGGCGTTAATGTCGCGGGATGGCGCCGTCCAGCGCCTACACACTTGAAGCGAACGCCTCCCAGCTCACTCGTCACGTCAGTGAAGGACGCTTCTCTGTCTGCACTTACCACGTTCTCGACTTCGCTCTGCCCGCACTTCCGTGACGTAAATCTCAGTCCGCGCGACAGAACACGCTGAGCCCTTCCGTCCATTCACGGTTGCTTCCAACTGTTCTGAAGCTATGCTAAAGTTGTACTTCCATGATATCCCTCCACTCCATGCAAACAAAGCTAAATCAACTCTAGAAAATAGCATCAAAGGGCCGTGCACTGCATTCGTGGGCACTCAGTGTAATATATTTTGCAGAAGAATTATTTCTTAGTAGGTATTACCAACACACATATTTTCTCGCTACTTCTATTCATATTGATTTTAAATTACATATCACAATGTACAAATAAAATTTAGTCAAAGTTCGATTAATTTATCAATAAGGTACTTTCATGTTAATACAAATATAAAACGCTTGCGATACATTACGTAAAGGCTGTTCATGATAAAGTAAGCACTTTTGAAATCAACCTTAGAGAAAAGTCACTGCTCCTACCTGCATATATTTTAATTGGCGCACTGAGTGACTTGCGCCCAGTAAAGTTGGTAACGATGGAGGGGAAAGTAGTTCCAAATCTTAACGTCTAATAAAAATGGCTGGATAACCATTTGTATTAACTTAAATTATTTCTATCACTTTCCGTTTTTCTAATGCGTCGAAGTGTAAAAATTACCAGATTTTTTTAATTTTTACTTTTATAATAATTTTGCAGTTTCACTTGGCCGACGTATGAAGAAAGCGATCTGGCCATGGCGGTGACAATTTTTCATCAGGCGGAAGAACACACAACGTGCATACAAGTAGGCCTTAAGCAGGGCTTTCAAAAGTGCTAATTTTACCGTGAACAGCCTGTATTTAAGAAACTACTAAGCATGGCATACATGGGGAGATTTTCCAAAGGTTTTATTTAAAAAAAAGTGTGAAGAAAGCGCGAACAGACTAAGTAAGCAACAGTTCCTGAAATCGCCGAGCACCCGAAGAACAACATTTCCCGGACATGAATCCCGGCTTGCGAGTAACAAAGAGCTCTAAGTGATCGTCGCACGTAATAGTTAGCATGATAGTGTGACTCACAATGAGAATGAGCTTGTTAGTTTGTTAGATAAGGTTGTGGTTGAAAAAAATTCAAAATATATTTGTCTAAGAACTAACATGAATGTATTCAATGGCAATGGCTTACTATAACAAGTAATTTTGTAGCCAATGTGCAATTGATGCTTGTTTGTAATGTTATAATATATTGATATTTTAACAAAATACCTTGTTCTATTCCATTTTTGTGGTAGCTGTTGGTTTACTTATTTGTACCACATTGCCTACCCCACATAACCTAACCTAACCTAACCTATCCTAACCTAATTAGAAAAATGTGATATTTCACACCCCAATAATGGCATGCAGGTTATTCCCCGATCATCCTTCCCGTATAAAAGCTGGGATGTTAAACCCGTTCACTCCCGATTACGTTTACGAACTCGAGTGTTGCAGTCGGTTTAATTGTTTTATGGTTGCTGTATTTGTATGCAGAAATTACAACAAAAAAAAGATATATATATATATATATGATTTATCGCATGGAAGGCGTTCCAAACACCGGTCAATGATTCTTCGTGTACAGTGCCTACAATGAACAAACATAATTCATGTGCAGCATGCCCTCGACCATGGACACACGGACTGGGCGGATTAGCCCATTCAAACCCAGGGAACACAGTTGTGTACATTACGCACGTGTAAAGGCTGTTCACGATAAAGTGAGCATTGTGGACATGAACTCTAGAAAAAAGTCACTGCTCCTCCATGCATATATTTTAATGGGCGCTCTGGGTGACATTCGCCCAGTAAAGTGGGTAATGATGGAATGGAAAGTTGTTCCGTATCTCAAATTCTCAAATTCGAATAAAAATGGTTGGGTAACCATTTGTGAACACTTAAATTTATTTATTTCGCTCTTCATATATATATATATATATATATATATATATATATATATATATATATATATATATAATTTCACGGTTTCATTTGGCCGATGCATGAATAAAGTGTTGGGGCCAATGATAATGTTAATTTTACTTAAGGCGGAGGAATACACAACGTGTACTCAAATAGATCTTAAGCAGGGCTTTCGAAAGTGCTCATTTGACCGTGAACAGCCTATAGTTAATTTTTGGTCTATACTGCACACTGCAAATCTCAATGACTAAAGAAGTGCAAAATTCGCGTTATCTTTCGGTGACAGAATTGACTCCACTGTCATATAAACAAGCGAGCACAGTCCGTGATTTCACTGACCGCTACCCTTAAAACAGATCTGCTTGATCTTAAAATAGATTGGCCACTCCACCGCTGAGCTTATGTTATTGGTTCAAGAGTTCTCCCAGACGTGACAGATACATTTCCGACAATGGTTGAAGTCGGTCAAACGTACAGTAACTTGGAACTCAGTCCGTCCTCAAATAACAAAGGGAATTCTGCAAATCTTTATCTCAATGACCAATGATTAGGAATAGGAAAAATTCGCGAGTTCAATAACCTTTAGGCTAGACTCCACAGTCCTGTGTACACTACAGCCTCAGATGTTTGTTCATTGGCTGCTGCTCCAGAGAGTTCCCAGTGTTACTACTCACCTAGTGGTATGGTACCCGCTACTTGTTTCCTTGCAAGTCTGCTATTGGCTCAGAGACATCCAGGTCGCGTCTAATAAACTGCGATACAATCACAAAGGTTACTTCAGTGTACATGTGTTGGACGTCTGTCTTGTCCGGAAATGAATTCGCGAAATTTTCATATCCTTACCAATGATCTTAATTGTGGGTAAATGATTCGCAAACTATTTTACTGATCTAGGTCATTGGCTCATGTAACTGTATCCGAACAGGTAGCCTGCAGCTCATTGGCTGTGACAACGTAACAAGTGTTGTGTCGACTTAAGTACAGCACGCATCATATTTTTTTTTTGTTTGCAACACCTGAAACCGTAAATAAAATTTGTGTCTGAAAGGTTTACGGTGGAGAGATCCCATCTACCTTGGACTTGTTTACAAACTTCACGACCTGACATTTAAAATCGACGATTGACATAGCGTATTCGACTACTCGACAGACTGTTTTTAAGTTCGTGCGTTGTGATGGCGGTACAATACTTATCCTCTTCACGAAGACCCCGTAAATATTACTATAGACTATTCACGGTAAAATGAGCACTTTTGAAAGCTCTGCTCAAGATCTACTTATATACAAGTGTATTTTTCCGCCTTGTATAAGATCAACATTGTCACGGGCCTCATAACTTAATCCATGCATCGGTCAGATCAAACTGTGGAATTATTGAAAAAGTAAATATGTTAGTAATCTGGTAGATTCTACTCGTCGATGCATAAAAAAAAGCAAAAGAAATAATTTAAGTCATTACAAATGGTTACCTAACACTATTTATTCGACTTTAAGATATGGAAGTATTTTCCATCCATCATTACCAACTTTACTGGGCGCATGTCACACAGTGCGCGCGTTAAAATATATGCAGGTAGATGGAGTGACTAAATTTCTAAGGTTGATTTTAGAAGTGCTCACTTTATCGTCAACAGCTTTTATCCGAATTTTCCTGTGTGGGTTACAAACTATTCAATAACGAGAGAACATTGATTGCCGTTGCAGATGTAGAACGAATAACGGTGGGAAAAGAAGATGGATTTCTTAATAATTGTTATGATGTATGCTGCCTCTTGACAAGCTCAGTTTTAAAATAGAGAATATGTAAATAAATTTACCCAAATCCAAGATGTGGTAGGTCTCTTCCCCTTAACGGCTTCGTTTCCTGGGTTTGAATCCAGGCTAAATGATGGCCGAGTTTAACGTTTTCGATGTAAATTAAGAGATTCGTTTAATGTGCAAACTACCCCAATTAAATAATTCCTATATAAAAACTGAGTTGATGCAAACAGCTTAAAAAGAAAATTGTTGCATTTTTTTCCCTATGGTTAAGTTGCTAATTTCCACATATTATTTCCTTTTCGATATAAAGTTGTAAAAAAAAAAAGGTGCGGTTTTGATCAGTTTTTTTTTTTTTTTTTGTTCGAAGGACACACACGACTTTTCATTTGTCTTTCTTCGTTTTGAGTTCATACTACGTAATAAATTAGCATGATGAAGAATTAATTGAATTCTGAATGTCATCCGTAAATTGAGTGCCTTACTACCCGACAGATGAAAAAAAAATCAAAGTTGTACAAAAAAAAAAAAAATGAACACAACAGTACCGGAAAGGTAGGTTATGCAAAACGGAGGGGGAGGGACGATATCGCAGCGTATAACTACAGAGTAGATATATACACAGAGGCGCAATGGTGTCGTGGTTCCTTTGATGTACGCGTGCCCATTCTCTAACTGGCTGCGTGAAGCTCTGGGAATGGTCTTTGTGTCCGATTGGTTACTGCGTAACGTAAAAAATTCCCCATTGGCTGGGGTTCCTCCTGTTAAGTATGATGCCAGGCACAGATTTGCGATCATCGTTCTAACCATAGACTAAGAATTACATTACCGATTTTTTTTGTATGGCAAAAAAAAAAGACTGTATTTGACGCTTTTTCGTTTATTTGATTTTATTCAAATTGGAGGTTAAAGAAAATTACATTTGCTGTTATAGAATTTTTTATTCATACGTTTTTGTTTATATACTAGTGCTTAGTATATTTCATTTAGGGAAAGACGCAAATTCCTTCGATCTTGTTCTGTTTACAACAAATTAATCGTTCTATTTACGAAAGGAAAGAGCTAAGTGATATAAGAGCGAAGTGACACTAAACTTTCTTTAGGGTATTATAGTTTATAGAACATAGCAGAACTTACTAAATGCTAAGTTAAATAACGAATTCCTTAGTAGATATTTGACACTGTAAGGGCGCTGGTTATCGAAAAATTAATTATTTTATATTTGTAATAATTGTTCAAGTTGTATAAATTACTTACACGAGTACTATTTCCTCGCACAAAAAAGCATTAGACGGCATATTTTTTAAACAATGGCCTGTGAAGATCACAATTCTAGTGTTTTTAGGACATCCAAAAACAAAATTTACTCGCTTAATGAAATGAGGTAATTCACACTGAAATAAAATATCATTAGTTACTTCAAGGAATCTTTAAAAGCACGTCGTAAAATTTTTTCCCATCAATTAAAAACTACTTAAAATAAGGACATTTTTGCATGTTTTTTTCAGCAGTCTGTGATTTTTTTTAAAAGTGAGGTTTGTTAAGCATAAAATGAATTAAGTCACATTTCAGTCGCTCTTGTTACATTTCGTTAAATTATTTATTTTACTTTATTTTACGGGGCCGTGGTGGTGTAATGGTTAGACTGCTCGCCTCCCACCAAGGTGAACCGGGTTCGATTCCCGGCGGGGTCGCTACCGGACTTTCACATGTGGGAATCGTGCCGGACAATGCCGCTGGTCGGCGGGTTTTCTCGGAGATCTCCCGTTTACCCCCGCCTCTTCATTCCGGCGCTGCTCCATACTCACCTCAACACCCTCATCGGCTCTCAAGAACCCGGTGTTAAAGAGCCGCTCAGATCTCTTCACTCACTTTTACTTTATTTGTACCCCCCCCCCCCCCCCAAATAAAAGGCGTGAGCAAGAGAAATGATGCGGAATAGCGGCATGCAACAATATTCTTGATCATGACGGCACATGGAGTTGCTTGGCAGAAGAAAACAACATAGCCATCACGATGCTACTGTATGTCTCGAGGTACTCTGCAAACGTTTGGCGATCTCCTCAGTGTTATTTCTCCAGGTAAAAAAAAAAAAAAAAAAGACAAAGCAAAGTGCGATTTCAACATCTCTGTCTGACATTGTAGATGTTTTAATTCCTTCCCAGCTACCATCAATACAAAAATTCTATAAGCTGAGATGCCCCTCGCGAAGTTCGACACGTGCAATCAAATTCATAGGCTGAAAATATTCTTTTCAACTGCAGCTGTCACTGAATTTATATACATTTATTTCTCAAGGACATAGTTTCTCAATCTATAATGGCATGGTTTATACAAACGATGAAGTCGTACGTACATATAAATTTTTACAAAATATTTACAAGTCTAACAGTGCACGGAACAAAGAATGATTGACGGTTTCATACACCATCTATTCGATGTATTGTTTGCAAAGAGAGAAGTTCCTCTACCAATAAAAAACAGGCGTACTTTAATTTACAAAAGTGCGTCGTGTTTTTTTGCTGTAGCTCTAGTACTACTGTAATGTCTAGCGACACGCACATGTGCCACGCCCAAAACCTCTCCCGCGGAGTGTTGTTGGAGTTCAACCGTGGTCAAGGTCTCACACTTTCTACTTGCCGTCGCATTACCATACAAACGCAAGGCGAGACTCCACATTAAGCACCTGGAACTTCAACTACGTTGCAGCGTGTTTGCAATGCATGTATTCCGGCGAAGCTATGAAACGTGTCGCTACAGGTTAATAGAAGCATGCAAAATTCGCGTTATTATCTGGCATCACGATAGATTTCATCGCCCGTATACACCAGAGTCGGTGCGATTTGTTTATTGGCTTCTGCAAAAGCGAGGAGCCACAGTCCCTTTTGACTAGGCGGCACTTGTTTCCGATTGGTTTAAGGCGCGCACCCCCCCCCCCCCGGACATGTCATACCAGCTGTAATCCTATGACAAGAGCAATACTAACGCAATTGAGTTTGAAGTCTATTCTGTCTTCAAATGATAACGCAAATTCTGCATGTCTCTACAGATTAGTTATAGTTAGAGATCCGGAAATTTCGTGGATTCATTTGAGGACACGTTCAACTTCAACCGCGTGTACATGGGAGTCTCTGCTTCTATTGGAACATAGTCTGTTAGACATAGCATGAACCACGTTCAGCCAATAACAAACCTGCTAAGAAACCAAGGAACGAATCAGTTGCTACCCGGTCTCGAGGTAAACTTGAGTATCAGCCAACGAACAACTAAAAGAAGCTCGAATGCATAAAGGATTGTGGAATCTAGCTTGTTGCAGAATGAATCCGCGTAATTTCCGAGTCTCTAGTTATAGTTACGGACGTACAAAATTCGCGTTATTATTTCAGGGCAGACTAGACTCCACATACTTGTGCTTTTGCATTGTGTTTGTCATTGGACTACAGTTTGTTTGGGGACACCGTGGAAGGCTTTGGACCAATAGCAAGCAATTAACGAAAGGCTGGTCCAGTCGCATCCAACCAAGTCAAAAGTGTAAATGGGTCCGCACTGTTGCAGAAGCCAATAAACAAGTGGCACAAACTCGAATACGTATAGGGCGGTGAATTCTAGCGTGCTGCCAGAAAATAACGCGAATTTTGCAGGTCCATTCATGGCAACGTCCAAACTTCTCTGAAGCTAAAGTTCTACTTCCAGGATATTCCTCCGCCTCGTGCAAACAAAGCTCAACTCGATATTCTCGAGTATGCTATGCCTATGCCCTGACAGTCCTTGTTTTCAAATTATCAGATGTCCCGAATTTATGTTTACACCTTTCTGTGTGTTAATAACAGAGATACTATTAAGGCAGTGTGATGGGGATGTATGTATTTGATGCTATTTACAACGTTGGATACGTCTGAGCGAGGGCAGCCATCCTGCCGTTGTCAGTTCTTGAACTGCAGCGCTACAATTGTAAACGAAATTAAGAATGCAGCAAGGTTTTCTTTCGAGCAATGCGAGAGGATTTTAAAGTGTCACTGGAAGTGCGGGAGCATGATTGAGGCGCGAAGACGATGGATGGTAGAATACGATGCTGCGCTGTCGTCACGTGTGTAACCATGACACGATCACGTGGCAAGTTTGAAAGGAACGGAACGGCGTGCGATGAAAGAAATCCACTCCCGTGTGAAACTTAGGTAATGTTTGCCGTTCTGTTTAACAGCGTTGCAAACTATGTCTTGCTGCTGATGGTGGACCTTTTGACATTGTGTAACTGTTTTAACATTCGCAAACACCCAACGTTGTCCTTACAGCGTAAAATTCAAATATAGCGTCAAATGCATCAGACCCTTGTTTAATAGTTTCTCGTTATTCCTGTTCAAAGACTATACATATTAATTTGGGACAGCCTGTATTTTGTCAGAGTAGGCCACGGTGACACAGATATAAGTCCAGGACTGAATAGATGGTACGCTCTTAAGAGGAGGATATACTGAAACATTTTTTTGTGAAATAATTGTTTGGACGAATACACGTATCTCGGTAAATAAATGTTCTGAAAATACGACTTGATGTCAGAAAAGTTAAAAAAAAATTACTTATGCCCCCCTTAAAAAAAAAAAAAAAAAGCTTGCCTATGCAGTTTTCTTAAGCGGCAAGAGAAAGGCACAAAGATACGGGCGTAGTTTAATCTGTGGGCTTTCGTGGCGTGTAATAAAAACCCCACTGTTAAAGATATAATATGCACAGTACAGCGTCACTACGGAAACACTGCGCGCCTTGCGCGTAGGAGCGATGAGGCACCAGGCGTGCGTGTTGGTGTCGCCCGTATCGCTCCCTCGCTTCTCGGCCTTGGACGCGCAGCTCCATCCCGTTCTTAAGTGGTTCGTGAACTCATCAGACCTCCCAAGACTACAGATGCTCTGCCAAGTACAGCGTGCCGGAGTTCTCGCGCAGCGCGAAGCTTAAGGCCATTGGTGCATGAAAGCATATATTTTTTATAACTTGTGTCATAACTTGTTTCACCGCGGAGTGCTCATAACTTTTGGCTCGTCAAGACGTAAATAACTACATTTAGCACCTTCTTACATTGTTAGATATTCATTGCCGTCATTATTCTCGGAGCATTGATGGAAGAAAAGCGAACTAAAAGCCTTTCTTTATTCCGTCAGTGCTCCGGGAATAATGACGGCACTGGATATCTAACAACGTAAAAAGGTGCTGAAAGTTACTATTTAAGTCTTGACGAGCCAAAATTTTTTTTTTTTAATCCGCTGTGAAACAAACTATGTCACAAATTACATAAATATTCCATGAACCAATGGCCTTAAGGAAGTGACGACATAATGGAGAGAGTTCGGGCGGAAGTGTGAGGCCTTACAAGTCGCGGAAGCGGGCCGAAACACTAACCGCAGGAGAGCCTTATCCTGAGACAGCCTCGTCGCTGAGTCTCGGGTTACGTGGACGAAGAAGCGTTACCAGTACGACGACTCACGCTCCTTTGTTCACTGTCGCGAGAGGATACATTTCCGGGAAATTCCCCGCCATTGTTTCATCGAGAGGGCGGCGCCCGGAATACCGAAGGTTGAATATCGGTCCATCTGTCAATTTCGCGCACGTAAGATACGTGTACGCTGTTAATAAAAATTATAAAAAATCCTTCATTTCACGGGAAAGTGCTGGTAAAAATTTATCCAGACGTGTCCGTAAACTCTTCGTGAAATTACGGACACATTGATTTTCAAAAAACGGACTTTCTGTAAAATTCACGGAACCTCTCCATTAATTCCCTAGTTAGTTTAATGTACTTCTAGTTTCAATAACTATTAATATCTGTTTTATTTTCATTTTCATTATGTGGGTGTTCTACTGTGTGTAAAAAATATATTTATAAAAGATAAAAAATTATTTATACTTAAAAAATATTAGAACCCGAGTCGAAAAGTTGTAAGTTCACGACCCTAACCACTTACCTACATTGCTCACATGATGAATCTGGTATAACTTTTGAATTTCTAGATTAGTTACATAAGAAACTTTTTTAGATTCGGTTAAAGTTAGTGTATTTTAAGTGTTGCTAAGTGTTACGTACGCCTGTTGCTTGTTTTTAATGTTTGAAGGAACAGGTCTTAATGACATCGATAATCTTAACTGCCGCAGAAACTATTATTTTATGGTTACAGTGGCAAAGAAAGTTTCGCGTAGACTCGGCATTGCTTGTGCCCGAACCAAGAAGTTACGGAGATTTTTCGTATTTTGTATTTACGCATCTAACTCCTTTTTTCGTCATGACGGATTGCGTTTCCGTATATTTACTGTGCATTTTCGTAAAAATTTCATTAAAAACACGGAAAATTTTAATAGTGTACTATTCGAGAATCGATTACGTGTTCATAACTTGCCAGTTAACACCTTGATGTCTGCACACGTTTGCACAGAACCAAGAAAAGTTAGAAGTGAGTTAGATATATCCACGAGTACAGAAACACCGGTTCTATTGGTCTCTGCGCTCCCACTCGCCATCTTCCTAGTGGCCAACATGACGACAGACACGCCCACTGCGCTCTACAACGCTCATTATAGGCTGGCCATTAGCCACTAGGGCGCCGAGTCGGTTTCGTCCCAATGAAATGTCTTTATTAGTACAAAATGTTTTACAACAAAACAGATCGTTTTGAGTATTCGTAACGAAGATATATATTGCAGCCAGGAGAACTATTGTTGTTGTTAAGATCCTGTTAAACACAGGCAGAACGACGACTACATGGAAATGCTAGTTTGGTTTTCAGGAACAAATACATTTTGAAAATAGATTTTCTCAGGCCACACTCGAGCGTAGCCTTCAAAGTACTGTTGAGGGCCGAATCGATGGCGTGAGCGACTCAGGTGAATTTAAAATAAAATAAAGACATTAACATTAGGAAACTGTTATTAGATGGTATAGGTTGCTCACGGTAAAGTGAGCACTTTTGAGACCCCAGTTACTTTTTCCTCTCAGCCATATTTTATCCTTTAATCATCTTTTAAAATATATTTTACCACGTCAATAATAAGCACAGTGTGTAGATCCAACTCAACTCGGAAGTTAACGTCCGAGGCACAATAAAATATATTTATTGGCTCATTTCAAATGAGAGGGCTTTCAAAAGTGCTCGCTTTACCGTGAACAGCCTATAGTTAGAAGTATACAACGATTAAAGAGGAACTATTGATTTATTCGGGGGGAGTCGTCGATGTATATTGTCTTACAGGAATATTCACTGTTTCTAAAAGTTTCTAGTACTATAAACTCCGTGTGTCCAAGTTCGTAATAGTGTAAGTAAAGATAATGGAAAATCGCGAAAATAGTTTAAGCCAAAGTAACTCCAATGTAAAAATAATGGGAAAATTACCTGACAAGTGTGTGGGAATCATGATAACGCTTTAGCTAGTGTATTCTTTTTTGATTGGCTGAACAATTTTTTGACTCTGCTAAGTTATTTGCACACCAATGACGAACGTTCTGCCCTATAGTATCAGAATCCTCATTGGCCCAATGAAGTGGAGTAGTAGCTTTCATGAATGCGTGAGAGTCAATAAGAAAAGCAGACTATCGGACATGCATATAGCACGTTGAATCCCAGCAAACAGTCGACCTTTCCCGCGATAAACCATCATCTCTAACTACAAGCATGGCCAACTGTTCTTTGTGAAAAGAGTCCACCACTAGTTGTACTGGAAAACACGTTAATTCAGAAACAATTTCGTGGTCGCATGATTTGAACTATCATGAGTCTGATGTGTGTCTGTCAGCCAATCCCAAGGTAGTTCCGGTGTCGGAGTAACTTTATTCCGATAGTCCTAGTCGAATAGAGGATGTATCTTCACACAGACACCCGGCCAAAGGACAAAGGATACCTGGTTGTGCGTACGTAAAAGGTTGATGTCTATCCTTTACACCAATCAGGTGGCCCTAAGTATATATGCTGTGTTCACAGTAAAGTGAGCGCTTTTTAAGGCGCTTCTATTATTTTTCTTTTCACCCAATTTCAATTTTCTTGCTGCTTTCTTATATAAACATTGCAAAGTGGCCAATAAACACCGTGTATACATTCCACAACTCTCAAAAGTTAACTCCCGGAGGCTGCAATAAGAAATATTTATTAGTGGTTAATGCCTGTTGGGGGGGGGGGGGGAGGCGCTTTAAAAAGTGCTCACTTTACCGTGAATAGCCTTTAAGCGGACTCGACGGTTGACGTGTCAGTCGACTACGCGGTTCATCGTGATCAACCGGCGTCGTATAGAGAAAAGCCATTTCTTTCTCTGTCCTGACATAACACAGATCTCTGCGGGGCCGCGGTAACGCCGCGGTTAGAACACTAGCCCCACCTCAAAAGTTCGTGCCGGACGATGGCCGCTGGTTGGCTGGTATTCTCGTGGATCTCCAGCTCTGCTCCGTACTCACGTCGCTTCGCCCACGTCGGCTCTCAAGACACAAACCCAAACATCTCCACTACACTCCAGATCTCTGCCACTCCATCACAAGGTCTTGTGACGCGTGTCAGTTTAACCAACGCACAATCACAGAGTATAATCCATTCACAGTTACTTCACACTTTTCTGAAGCCCTGCTAGATATCTAATTCCAGGATATCCCACCGCCTCGGGCAAACTAAGCTTAACTAAGTCTAGAAAATAACGCCTAAGGGACAACGCGCCGAATTCGTGCGCACTCAGTTGTAAAGGCATTTTGCATGAGAACTAAGTATTTCTTACTAGGCGCTAACAACAGATATATTACAATTTATAAATAAAATATAGGTAAACCTTCCATTGAACTAAAAATAGGATAATGTTGTTAACAGAAGTATAAAGCGCTTCTGGTACATGGCATATGTAGTAAATAACTAAACATGTCATACATAGGGTTTCACATGATTGATTCAAAAAGTGTGAAGAAACGTGCCCAAAGCCGAAATAGCTCGGCGGTTTCTTTGACAAATGCGTACCCATTATCTGATTTGCTGCGTGAGGCTCTGAAAAAGGGCCTTGCCTCTGATTGGCTACTGCGTGATTCAAGGTCGTTCATGGTAAAGTAAGCACTTTTGAGGCCCTAGTTACTTTTTTTCCTATCAGCCAGGGGCCACGGCGGCTGAGTGGTTAGCCTGCTCGCCTCCCACCAAGGCGACACGGGTTCAATCCACCGTTGGGTCACCCGCATTTTCTCACGTGGGAATCGTGCCGGACGATGCCGTTGGTCGGCGGGTCTTCTCGTGGATCTACCGTCCCCCCCCCTTTTTTTTCATTCCGGCGCTGCTCCATGCTCACCTCAATCACCCTCATCGGCTCTCAAGACCTCGATGTTAAGAGCCGTCCAAATCTCTTAACTCACTCACTCCTATCAACCACTTAATATCCTTCCGCCACTTTTTAGAATAAATAGTGTCAGGTGAATAATAAACATAGAGTACATATTTCACCGGCTACAATGAAATGTATTTATTGACTATTTTTCCAAATGAGAGAGCTTCAGAAAGTGCTCACTTGACCGTGAATAGCCTATCAAAAGGTTCCTCGCTGCCTCGGCTGCCGGCTGGCGAGAAGGTTTACCTTCCTCTGAATTCTCGAATTGTGTTCTCACGTACTACTGGCCAATGACTCCATGTTGTTGGCGTGTGCCGCCAATTAAGTGGATGTTTCACTTTTTTTGTTCTTGAATGATCTGTGGTACAATCACGCAAGCCAAACAAACATTCCAGGTTTAGAGGCCAAGCCTGGGACACACTGAGAAAAACGTTTTGTTGAACCAAACAAAGTTTGTTTGGCGCAACCAAATGAGCTGTTTGTACAGGTGAAATTAAATATTTTGTTGTTGAAACCAAATTATTTTGTTGTTCATATTTGGTGGTCACAAAACAAAGATTTGGTTGGGTGCAAATAAATATTTGTTGGCTCTACGTAGTTTCGTTCAATATAAAAAAAAGGTTTTGAGGTGAGATCGGGATTCGAACTTTCGTCAGCTTTGACCGAGCGCTACAGCTTAACAACCTCCGCTAAAATGGCTGCTGATGAAATAGCGGTGTTTTTTAAAACATACATTTCAAATACTGGACAACGTGCGTAAATAAAAGTTTCAAATATTACAGCTTTCCTTTTTTTGACCCCTGCACTTTAAATTCGAATCAGTGGGAAGCCACTGGTTCGCAGTGAAATTCAAGTACTCTAATGAGTGAAAACGGCTACACTTAGAATCAGTGGAAAACCACTGATTGTTTCAGTGAAAAAAATTTCACTGATTGAATTAGTGACGTCAAACAATTTCACTGATTGAATAAGTGATGACCGACTGTTGTGGCGAGTTAGATATTGTTTTTATTGAATGTAGACAAATAGTTACGTGAATAAACATATTTACGACAGTTTACTATTTATATTACGGAATTTACCCTAATTTAAAAAGTTACAAAATTCTCGCAGGTGACCGAGATCGAACTCGCGCACACTTAGATTCTAAGCCGTTGCCTCGCCAACTTAGCTACCCCACTAAATTGAAGTTGTAAGAGGAAAATATATGTCATACATTCACTGTTAAATGGTATAGTTTGAAGTTGTATGCTCATACTTTTCGTGTTTGGAATGATTGGTACCGTCAGGATTGTCAAAAAGCATAGTACGTATGAGTTCACTCTCTTCGCCACATTAAATGCGGTTTGTACCTTCAAACAGAGCGCTGTGACGATTACATAGAATCGAAATGAAATACGTAAAAACGGAATGGAAAGCTGTGTGTTCATATTACCCAGTAAAATAGCGTTTTGAAAGGCGAAACACTTTCCAGGAAATATTTTGTATTAGTTTTATACATTAATTCGTTGTTACTACGCGTTATTTAACGGCCATTTTTACACGCAGTTTCACTGATACATCAGTAAAAAATAATTAGAGACGGAGAGGAAGTAACAGATGTTTCACTGGTCCATCAGTCAAAAAACAAAACACTGGGTAAATAGTGAAACAAATGACTGGCGAATCAGTGGGAAATGTCACTGAATAAATCAGTGAAGGAAATATGGCATTTCTTCACTGGCTTATCAGTTGAACTCACTGAAGTGACTGATGTATCAGTAAGATACGTTTGACTGATTGAAACAGTGAAATTCTCAATGATTCAGATTTAGTATGTGGTGAACTTGTTTTATTAGGATATTTATACCTTTATGAAGGATTAATAAGTGCACTAACAAAAACTTTTACAATTCTATTGTCACAAAAAATACAAACAAACTCACGAGCTGTATTTTCGGATGAAGGCAATCAAATGAGTAACCAAATAAATATATAGGCAAAGGTGATTCAACAAAATAGTTTGTTGACAGTCTAATTTCTTTCGACCCAACACAGAGGTATTTTTGATCCAATAGTGTATTTTGTTGTTTTTCAAATTTTCTCTACTGAATAAAATATTTTGTTGCGGCAACTAAATTTATTTTTGGCCATATACAAACAAATATTTTGTTAGCTTTTCTCTCAGTGATAACGAAAGAATTCTCACGAAAAATTAAAATCTTTTGGAACTATAACAAGAGTATTTTAGTTACTGAATTGTTTCTTGTATTTATTAGGACATTTATTTGATTTTTCAGCAATAAAAAAACCTCCTGTACTTGCCTGGAGGTAAATTTTTTTGCCAAAATGAAGGATTTGGCGTAGGTTCAAGTTATTTGTTTTTCAAAGTGCATTTGGGAATGAGGAAGCGAGATTTAAAATTCAGCCGACGTAGCGCACACTCAGCGCAAGGGAGAAGGTTGGTACACGCCGTGAACAAGTATTGTGGTTAAGAGGCTAGCCTCTCTCACTGACTGTTAGCTGGAGTGCTAGCAGGTGACATGCAGGGAAAGGCAAGTGCGGGAGTCTGTTAGAGTGAACTCAGCTGTTAGATATTCATAAACTAGCGGTGAACAGATGCCACTGAGGTAGTACAGTTATTTCGCTCACGTAAGTTCAAGTTTTTTCTGTTTGTACGGACCCTTCCAACTGGATGAAACTAACTTTACACACTGCGAAGTATGCTAGTATCGCTGGTGCGTTTCGGAACTATTTCTGTAAGCCTCGGTCTACAGCACAGTTAGTTAATATTTTTAACGTAATAATTGTATTATGATTAGGGACCTGCAAAATTTGCGCTATTTTTTAGTTTCAAGCTAAATTTCACAGTACTATATATACTGAAGCCGGCGTCGTTCCTCGATTTGCTGCTGCCCAGATGTTAAGTCACGCCCTTTCTGAGTGAACTCTACGTGATTGCGGCACACGATTGTGAAGTGTTCATTTATTGGTGCAGAGTTACCCGGGGCGCATAAAAAAAAGCACGGTCCAATGAAAAGCGTATTGCAATGGTAAAAGTGTTTTCAGTTTAAACTGTCCTCAAATAATAACGCGAATTTTGTAGGTCTCTACTAATGAGTAGGGATAGGAACATTTCGCGAATTCATTTCAGGACAAGATAGACGTCAAACATTTGTACACTGAAGTTGACTTAGCAACTGGATCGCAGTTTATTAGACACGCCCTGGACGACTCTAATCCAATAGCAGACTTGGAAGAAAACAATTAGCCAGAGCCATACTGTCAGATGTGGAGTAACACTGGCTACTCTATGGGGCAGCAGCCAATGAACAAACATCTGAGGCTCGAGTACACACATGACTGTGGAGTATAGCCTACAGGTCATTGAACTCGCGAATTTTTCCTATCCTTACTAATGAGCTTCCTCTAAGGACACAGCCTGTGTAACTCTGGATCAATAAGTAAACACGTCATAATGGTGTGCACAAATTATGTTGCAGATCTGTCAGAAGTGGGAAAGTCTTCACGTGTATAAGGCATCAGCAAATGAACTCTTTGTTATGTTTTATAAAAATGTGTGTAATATTTTATAGTTTATACTAAACGTACAAGTTTGGGGTTAGGCGTAACTCAAAAGTAAACATTATTTACCTCTTTATTGTACTGTATTTAATCATATAAATTACATCTCGTTTATAAACCTTAGAGTTGGTCTTCAACTCGGACGAGCTCTTATATTTTAATTGGTTACATTGTGTTACTGATTATTATTATATATTATTTAATTACTTAATTAAATTAAAGCCGCTCTGAATAGTTTCTAAGGAACGTCTACACCTTGCGCATGATGCCGTAGGCTGATGACTAGACGCATGTCGGCGTATGACAAGCCCCCATCTCTGGACGTCTTCCTGGTGCAGTGTCTCGACGACAAAGACTTCGTTCGCCGTGTTTCCAGCCGTTATATTGGCCCGTGTTTAGTAACAACCGGCCCTGCCTGGAGGAGGTTGGTTTACAGAGCTCAAGGCTTCGTTACTCTTCCTCTTGGTATGTCTGTGCTCTCGCAATCAGGCTAGCACGCCTGTTGCTGCACACAACAACATGAATCAGGCTCGACAATATACAAGACCATTTCGTCTAACGTGTTGCCAGATAATAAAGCAAAACATCCATGTATCTGGTTATAGCTGGTTTATAATTCTGTCATCGAACGCGATACCTACACCTCACTGGCTGTGCCAGTGAAACAAGCACTGTATCGGCATAAGTACAGCACCGATCGAAAATTTGCTTGCAACATCTGAAAAAAATGACAAACTGTTTTACAGAATAGCACGCGTGTCCGATGTATTGTGGTCCACTACCGCGGTGTAGGTTATTCACGATTACTTCCAACTGTTCTGAAGCCCTGCTGAAGTTCTACTTCCAGGATGTTCCTCCGCCCCATGCAAACAAAGCTTAACCAAGTCTAGAAAATTACACCAAAGGGGCAACGCACCGTATTCGTACAGTTACAAAGTACGCCTTCTGGCCGTACTTGTAATTAACCCTTTAAGGATTGCACAAATTTACTGGTGCTGAGGACAAGATTGAAGTGAGCTGCCTATATTTTCCACTTCAGCAATATCAATTGTTTTGGTTAGTGTATTTTCACATACCATCGTCCTATTGGTCCTGGCTACACCGGGCATGCTTACTGTGCTCTGCAACGTTTATTATTGGCTGGCCGTCGACCAATGAAGTAGCGCGTTTACTGTGTGACAATTGTGTCGCGACGGAGTTAACATGTTTTACAATCCATCGCGTTTATTTGAGAGATTTTAAAAAATTACTGTTTTATTCTTATGAAATGAAAAGTTGACATATTGTGTGTTTTTTTTTTTTAATTTGGTTCCGATATAGTCCAGTGAATCGGTAAAACAATAAAAGTGTGAGTTTTGTCTCCTAGAGAAAAGTAATTTCCATATCAACATAGCCCCGTATATATACGTGCATACTCCTCAAAGGGTTAAGGACTAAGGGTGTTTATGGTTGGGATACATGATGTGTCTGTAACCAGAGGCAGAGCACTGAGTGGGTAAATGAAGCAGTAAGGATATTAATGATTGACTCTGGTTATGTTGTAACAACTGACGTTACACAAGAAAGTTACACTGAGAGAGCCGGGGGGAGCAAAGCTGTATTAACTGTTTGAATAGAATAATACTAGGCATCAGAATGCTCGGGGTTCGCCCCGCCTTGTGTTTAGTCCCGAGGCTGTTGAACTGGAGCGGGGTTCCGGCGAACGGTACAGCAAGCTCCCGGTGTCCTCCATCCTGGTCGGTATCACCACGGATAAGGACGCCGCCTGCCACACTGTTAACGGCAAGATACTCGAGTCGCATGTTGCAATCCGCCCTGCTTCCTGATTGGCAGTGGGGATTCTCGCTTACCCAGAGTTTGGCGAGGCGCGCCCCGTTTGCAGCGACCATCTTCCTGGTTCGTACTTAAGTGATAGGGCGGGCTCAGGCGACGATGTATTTGAAGGCGCGTTCACGCCAACATAACAATACGCACTCTGTGTAATGATATAATGCAAACAAACTATTTCTTACTAGGCATTACTAGGGCCACCTTTTTTTTTTTTTTCGCGAAACTATTTAGGCGAAAGCTAAACTCCAAAGTCCTATGGCATATAGTCCATTCACGGTTTCTTCGGCCTTTTTGAGTCAAACCTTTGAAAAATCTCCTCATGTATGACGTGATTGGTTGTTTCCAACATACGCCATGTATCACGTGCGTTTTCATACTAGTGTTCATAAATTACTTTTTTTCCGTTAAATTGAAATGTTATTCATATTTTATCTATAAATTATAATGCTTCATTTATAAATAATTTGAATTAAAAACCAGCGATAAAACATGTGTGTTGGTAGCTCCCAGTAAGAAATAGTTCTTCTACAAAATACTGTTACAACGGAGTGCGCACGAATCCGGTGCGTTGTCCTTCTGGTGTAATCTTCCAGACTTAGTTAAGCTTAGTTTTCACGAGGCGGAGGAATACCTGGAAGTAGAACTTTAGCAGGGCTTCAGAAAAGGCCGAAGATACCGTGAATCAACTATACGTGGAGTTTTCCTTTCGTTAATGGCCATGTATCTTTGTCGGGAGGCGGTTCCTTACCTGGCTGGGCCAATAAGAATTGGGAAATTCCGACAACGAGTGCCTGTGATTCGCAGGAAGACATCTACAATTTGTGACAATTACGGTCATACAATCACGAAAGTGGATATAAGCTCTAGTGTTTTGGAGTACAGGTAGTCCTGAAATCTTTTCGCAAAAATAGTTAGCCCTTGGCATTGCCAATACGCCTATTTTTCTCTCTTTTTTTATTCGTATTAATTATTAATGAAATATTTCAATTAATAGATAAAGTATAAGTAAATGTTGACTTTAACGAAAGTAAAAAGGTACGTGTGTTTAAAATGTACCACACGATATTAACAATTCAAATTACTTGTATTGATTCATTTTCGTCGACACGCAATACAGAAACAGCTCTGACTGTATGTAGCCTAACACGCCACATGTGTACAAATAGACTGCCTCTGTCCCTCTTAGTAAAGTTGACACGGATTAATCTTGTTGAGTGACGTCAACGCGGCAAATATTTCGATTATGTTTTTCTCCCACAACAGTACCAATACGTGTGGGTAATTGTTGGTTTTTACTGCACACTGCGAACCTCAATGACTAATGATAAATGATTCGCAAACCGTCTGAATGCTCTAGGTATTAATTGGTTAATATTACTGTAGTCACAAATACGCAATATATACGTGAAGTTATAGTTCAAACAATGGAACGAAGATTCCGTAACCTGTGTAAAAACACGTAAGTCTTTTCACGTCATTCATAGAAAAGTATTTATTGACTCATTGTCTTTATGTTAAACTGCATTTCAAATTAAAAAAGAAAGACTTTCCAATTATTTTCTTTGCTTTTAAAAATCGGCTCATGTGTGTTTTATTTTTCCATGCATTGGAATGCACAGTTAATTCCGTGTTTGCCGGATTAATACCTTAACAGATTACTAGGGATAGGAACATTTCGCGAGTTCATCTCAGGACAAGATAGACGTCAAACATTTGTACACTGAAGTTGACTTTGCAATTGGATCGCAGTTTATTAGACACTTCCTGTACGACTCTCAGCCAATAGCAG
Source organism: Dryococelus australis (assembly GCA_029891345.1). Taxonomy (NCBI): domain Eukaryota; kingdom Metazoa; phylum Arthropoda; class Insecta; order Phasmatodea; family Phasmatidae; genus Dryococelus; species Dryococelus australis. Next base: position 89,166,740 of record CM057004.1, on the reverse strand, counting down.
ACTTGCAAGGAAACCGGTAGCGAGTGCCATACTGCTAGGTGTGGAGTAACACTGGCTACTCTATGGGGCTGCAGCCAATGATCAAACATCTGAGGCTCGAGTGTACACATGACTGTGGAGTCTAGCCTACAGGCCATTGAACTCGCAATTTTTCCTATCCCTACCCATTACCCTGAGTGCACTCGTTGTATGACTTCGCAAAATAGGTAAGATCACGGTCGGTGCTGCACAAGAACATAATCTAGCACCAATACGGACAGCTTCTTCTCCTAGTTAGTACTATTTGCTGTCGCTAGCACACAAAAGTGTTATTGGTTGGGGGCCTGTGCTATAGACCAATAGAAGTTCTTTTCATAGGTCCCATCGTGTAACTTATGGACAGGAATTTGCAAGTACTTGCCAGATCGAAAATATCGCCTTTTGCAACACCTGGGACGGAAAATTAACGTGTACGTTAAGGTGTTATACCGGAAAATGAGTCTGTCTGTGGCAACAGCCGATGAACAAGTGTCTCCTGTGCTACTGCGCTCGAGCGCAGGATGGCGACACTGGAGAGGTCCTACGCTAGTGTTATTGAAAATATCGTTCTCTCAGTATACCAACCTTCGACATAGTTCCAATCACTGCAGTTTTAATTTATCTTATGCAATATTATTTAAAAATTATAAACTGTATTAGCAACATATATCATACTAGTGATTATTTTAATCAATTGTGGCAATATTACGTTACATTTTTCTTTCATTACTATACCAACATTTTATTTGTGCATTTTATTTAGTTTTGGTGGTGTACCTGTTCTCTGCCTGGATATCTTTGTCTTATACTCGTTGCGCGAACCTCGTGGCTGTAAAGTTATTTTCGCATGTGTGCTGTAATTATGCAAAGCAGAAATAGTTTGTATTCCAATATATACGCATTTTAATTGTTTTATAACATCGCGAGGCATAAATGAAACACAAACTTCCCAAATTACCACAAAGCTGTGGTTGTTGAGGGCGGCATCTGGCATTTTTAGGTTATTGGTGTAGGTTCGAATTTATGTTGAAAGTGTTAGATTTTGTTAGCAAAAGGTGCCTACCATGACTTGATAAAAACCCATAATTTGCACGTTTTTATAACCAAAACAAAATCTAGTAATTTAAGGGCGATTTTTTTTACCAGGTGAAGTTGGTAACACAGCCGCACGGTATTTACTTTTCTCCCTTTCCCCCTACATCATAATTGTTCGCAAATAACTACGAAAGCTTAACACGAGAGTCTATATGGATACATTCACCACTGCGATGCAGATGTCTGTCATGGAAAAACAGCACTGAGCACGAGAACAATACTTAATATGTAGAGACATGCAAAATTCGCGTTATTATCTGGCATCACGCTAGACTTCAGCACGCTATATACATCAGAGTCGGTGCCATTTGTTTATTGGCTTCTGCAAAAGCGAGCAGCCGCAGTTAGTTTTGACTAGGCGGCACGTGGTTGGGCTATCTTGCCGTTACTTGTGTCCGATTGGTTCAAGGCCGCCCAGGGCGTAGCCAAAACTGCTGTAATCCAATGGCAAGAGAAATACAAACGCACACGAGTTTGAAGTCTATTCTGTCTTCAAATGACAACGCGAATTTTGTTTGTCTCTATTAATAAGACAAGTAACCTATGGACGAGAATATAAATATATGTATACAACACTGGAAAATTCCAGACGGGAGTATTGTGAAATAATAAGAACAGCAACTAATTACGAATAACGTATGTTTATCTACATGTCCAACAGATAACACACAAAACAACACATGACAGAAACCTGTTAGGACAACACTGACGAAATAAGTAGTAACAAAATAGGACAACACAACTAAGAAACGCTCTCAAACAAAGCAGTTTTACCAGACACGACAGAATACAAGCCAGGTATGCTGTAGTCAAGTGTGTGTGTGTGTGTCTATATATATAGACACACACACACACACGCACACAAATGAAAACATCGATTCAAATAAAACAGGACAAGCGGAACGTGGAAAACTAATATACTATGTATGTATACGAAAAAAAACTATATACGTCCTACAGACAACACATCCAAGACGAAACACGCTATTTGCTGTTCTGTTTTTTGACTCTATTCCCTCTTTGTAATTTTTTAGTGTTGTATACATATATTTATTTTATCATCCATAGGTTACTTGTCTTATTTAAGTTTTTTTTTTTTTTTTTTTCGTTCTAAATTTCTTTTTTTTTCCATGACATGAAAACTGCATCGCAATGGCGGATGTCCAAAAATCTCCATCTAGTCATCCACCCTACTGGCACTATTCATTCAAAGATCAAGACGCGAAAGTGCCGTCTCCTTCTCCGTTCCGAACTCTGTGCTCGAGTGTGTAGAGGACTCCCGACTGCAACTGCGTCGCGGCGGAGTTTCGCTGGCGCGTGCAGGATGGAGCTGGTGATACACGCGCAGTCCCCGGACGTCCTGTGTGACCGGATGAGTTGCGTGACGTCACGCGACGGTGGCGACCTTGCCGGCCATGGCCGCCTTAAGAGAGCCGCACACCTGGCAGACGAATTGCGATGCAGTGTACTTGAAATCCGCGGTTTTTTTTTTTTTTACAAAACCCATTAAACGTGTTCCCATGATATAGGCTGTTCATGGTAAAGTGAGCATTCCAGAGGGCCCTAATTACTTTTCCTTTCATCCATATTTTATTCTTTAACTGCCTTTTTAAATAAATATTGCTAAGTAAGTATTAAACATAGTGTGTATATTCCACTGCACTTGGAATTTAACATCTAAGGCTACTATAAAATATATTTATTGAATATTATTCCAAATGAGAGGGCTTTCAAAAAACTTACTTTACCGTGAATAGCCTACACCAATGTACATACAAGAAACGGACTTCTTGGATTATCGCTCGCCTGACCTTTCAACGTTCATCCATTCTTGCAACTCGCTATCACTATCACTATTTTGTCCTCCACACACTCTTGGTTCGCTCGCGCGATGCGGAGCCGCGACATGTAACATCGCCCCCTCCTCAAAGCTGTTAGTGCCGAACAAACTTTGCAAAATCCGCACCTTTGTAGTGCCAGTCCGTCGATGTGAACAACCTTCGGCTTCGCCCGAGAGCCTTGACAACAAATCCGAAAGATCACAACACTGATCTTCTTCGGAATCCTCTAGAGTCCTTCCCAACATTTCTGTAGCTTCGGGCAGTACCCTTTTCTCCTCTGTGGGTTGTACAGCCACACCAGATGTTCTTGAAATACTTCTCCCGACCTTATCATAACACGTCTTATTCCTGACACTATTTATTCTGAGGTACTGTCAAGCAAAATCATGAATGCCAACAAGTCTGTTACGTAATTCGCTGGAATAATCAGGGGCTGCAGCTTCCTCTTCTGTCGGTCGGCCATACAGCGGGTCACTGGGGAGGCGTAGCTCTCTTCGAAACAACATCCTCGACGGCGTTACCCTTGTCGACTTGTGAACTGCTGAGCGATAAGCAAGAAGAAACAATGATAACTTTGAATCCCAGTCCTTTGGGTTGTGTGTCACAAAGATCGACAGGTACGGCTCAAGAGTGTTGTTAAGCCTCTGGACCATTCCATCCGACTGAAACACTGCAGCTTCAAAGTTTTTCCCCTGATCGGAATCGAGTTCTAGTGGCGCCCCAAATCTCGAGAAGACATGCTCTTTGAGTGCACCTTATTTTTCGTTAAATATAACTTTTACTTACATTTTACCTATAAATTATAAGATTTCATTTATAAATAATATGGATAAAAACAGTGAGAAAACATGGGTGTTGGTAATGCCCTAGTTAGAAATTGTTCTTGTGCAAAATATTACTACGCTGAGTGCACACAAATGTGGCGTGCAGTCCCTTCGGTGTGATTATCTACAACTTACTTGGTTAAGCTTTGTTTGCATGACGCGGAGGGATATCCTGGAAGTAGAACTTTAGCAGGGCTTCAAAAAGTTGGAAGTAACCGTGAATGTACTATAGGCCTCTAAACCTCGTTGTAGTCAACACCATACAATCGTAAAAGTGGCAATGAGTCAAAGTGTTTTTTTATGCAGTTAAACATGCACGCTTTTCACAAGATCAGGGTATGTATGTATAATACTTATATGTATGGAGCTTATTAATGAACATGGTATAATATGTGTGATGCTTTCGGAAATTTTTTTGCTGTTTTTTGCTGCAATTTCGGCCACAAGTTTAACGTCTCGAGGAGGCAATTGTGGGAAAATATGCGTTCTGTTCGGCTGGCTGGATATTTTCCCTGTCCGTTTGGTGTCATTTGTGTACTTGAAAAACAGTTGCAATGCCTAAACAAACGTGCAATTCGCCTAATATGTGGGCTGAGTGAAGAGTGCAGGAATTTGAGCAGCTCTTAACAATGAGGTATTGAGAGCCGAACCTAATATGTTGTAAGGAGTAGTCTTACCAGAGGTTACCCAAAATTGTTTCAAAATTTTATCGTTTAGTTTGATGCCAGATTATCTTTGGAAATTTTTCAATGTTATTGTTTTATTTCCTTTAAGCTCAATAACTTCAGCATGTGTCAAATATAAAATTCATGTTTATTTTGTTATTTAAACAAGTTGAAGTGAGACAAATTATTATCTGTAAAATTCTACATGATTAATTTATGAATGTTGATCAAAGTATAATTTTATTCAGCTCACTCTAGGATAGTCATGAACTTACATATATAAATTTTCCTTCATAATACATACTTTTATTGAGGTTTTGAAGTAACATTATGGAAATCTGTGATCTACAGACAAGCAAGATTATTAGTTTGTCTTAGTGAAATAGTTTGTTAGGAGCACACGAACTATGTGTCGAGGACTAGTTGTTAAAATATAATTCTCAGTGAGGAAGTTTGTGAACGTTCAGTGGAAGGAAGCGTCACGAGATAGTCGTGGAACGAGAGAGTTCAACGACGAGGTAGCTACGATAGGACAGCCTGCAATCGCCAAAGATCGTGACGAGACGCCAGCCCGGTGTTACAGAGGCGCGCCACCTGCATCTCGTCGAGGCCTCTACTCGTTACGAGATAGTCGTGGAACGAGAGAGTTCAACGACGAGGTAGCTACGATAGGACAGCCTGCAATCGCCAAAGATCGTGACGCGACGCCAGCCCGGTGTTACAGAGGCGCGCCACCTGCATCTCGTCGAGGCCTCTACTCGTCACGAGATAGTGGAACGAGAGAGTTCAACGACGAGGTAGCTACGATAGGACAGCCTGCAATCGCCAAAGATCGTGACGAGACGCCAGCCCGGTGTTACAGAGGCGCGCCACCTGCATCTCGTCGAGGCCTCTGCTCGTCACGAGATAGTCGTGGAACGAGAGAGTTCAACGACGCGGTAGCTACGATAGGACAGCCTGCAATCGCCAAAGATCGTGACGAGACGCCAGCCCGGTGTTACAGAGGCGCGCCACCTGCATCTCGTCGAGGCCTCTACTCGTCACGAGATAGTCGTGGAACGAGAGAGTTCAACGACGAGGTAGCTACGATAGGACAGCCTGCAATCGCCAAAGATCGTGACGAGACGCCAGCCCGGTGTTACAGAGGCGCGCCACCTGCATCTCGTCGAGGCCTCTACTCGTCACGAGATAGTCGTGGAACGAGAGAGTTCAACGACGAGGTAGCTACGATAGGACAGCCTGCAATCGCCAAAGATCGTGACGAGACGCCAGCCCGGTGTTACAGAGGCGCGCCACCTGCATCTCGTCGAGGCCTCTACTCGTCACGAGATAGTCGTGGAACGAGAGAGTTCAACGACGAGGTAGCTACGATAGGACAGCCTGCAATCGCCAAAGATCGTGACGAGACGCCAGCCCGGTGTTACAGAGGCGCGCCACCTGCATCTCGTCGAGGCCTACACTCGTCCAAGATACTAAAAATTAAAATCATATACTTGAATATTTCGATTTGAGCATTCTCAGAGACTTGCAGTAAAATTAGAATCTTCGTGATTCTTACACAACTTGAAATCGTTTGAGTTAATTTTCAAGATTCCCTGGTCAGTTTGCCGCAAGACCAGAGGCCTGCGTGTAGTAATCTCATAGTGCTCCCGACTGAAAGTTATCTGAGGTTTTCACAATTTGGACATTCTAAATAAAACGATATTCTGAATTATAATGCTTAATCACATTATGATGTCTTCACTGCTGTGTCAGTAATGTAATATTTGTGAACGAATTTAATAATTACACTAGTAAATTCAAATTCAGTCGCACTATGTTTCTGACAGCAGGGATTTGTAAATAGTTTAGTTATAAGATTTGATTTGAAAGGGTATTGTTTTGTCATGTTTAGTGTTATTCTACGTTGCAATTTGCTTCCATATTAAACTTATCTTAATGAATTCGTATTTCATCGTTATCATGATTTTTTAATGTTTCTAGTATTACTGAGGACACTGATATTATTATTTGCGTGTGTCATATTAGTGCTATAATAAGTTGTTTCAATTTTAAGAATTGAATTATTATTTCCAGAATGTTCAATCAATACCAATATTGATTTCAATCATCTTATACTATGAATACATGTGTGGTCTAGTGGCCACAGCATACACACTATTATTTTTCAATGCGCCCAACTAAAATTATTTTATCATATTTTATTTTATTTTAAAAGAATAAAAATTCAAAACACCACAACTTCACAATGAGTTTCATCTTAAAGCCTTCAGCATAAAAATAGTTGGTCCCACATGAGTCGGGATAGGAACATTTCGCGAGTTCATCTCAGAACAAAATAGACGTCAAACACTTGTATACTAAAGTTGACTTTGCAATTGGATCTCAGTTTATTAGACACGCCCTTGACGACTCTGATTCCAATAGTAGACTTGCAAGGAAACAGGTTGCGAGTGCCATACTACCAGGTGAGAAGTAACACTGGCTACCCTATGGGGCAGCAGCCAATCAACAAACATCTGAGGCTCGAGTATACACATGACTGTGGAGTCTAACTTACAGGTCATTGAACTCGCGAATTTCCCCTATCCATACACATGAGTTTAGTTCAACAGACATTTTGCCTGGTAGACGTTTAGCTATAGGCTGTTCACTGTAAAGTAAGCACTTTTTAAGGCACTTCTAAATTTTTCCTTTCATCCAATTTCCATCTTCCTGCTGCTTTTTAATATAAACATTGCAATGTGACAAATAAACACAGTGTATATATTTCTCCACCATCAAAATTTAATGCCTGATGCTGCAATAAGAGATATTTATTAGATATTAATGCCGGTTGGAAGGGCCTTAAAAAAAGCTCACTATCAAGAACAGCCTATAGCAAGCATTTCGCTAAGCTAATAAATGTTTCACATAAAGCTTTCATATTGAAATCGTACTGCCAAACATGGGTTTAGCTACACACATTTTCGCTTCAGTCGTTTAACGTAACAAAACATTTAACTTTTAAAAACCAAAGTTTTTCCTCAATTCCGGGACACGCGATTTGAGTGGTGGGTGGTTCGCATAAAAGGTTTAACCCAGCAAGTATTTTTCTGAACATACTTATTTTTGGTGTTTGGCCTACAGTTTAGTCGGTTATAATTGTAGTCTATTTGCGGTTTCTCCGCACACTTTTTGAATCAAACCTTTGAAAAATCACACCATGTATGAAGTGTTTTGTTCTTAAAGGCTGTTCACGACAAATTGAGCACTTTTGAAACCAACCTTAGAAAAATGTTACTGCCCCTAACTGCATGCATTTTAAAGGGCGCAATGAGTGATATGTGCCGAGTAAAAGTGGATAACGATGGAGGAGAAAATAGTTCCACATTTTAACGTCGAATAAAAAAGTGTTAGGTAACCATTTGTGATAACTTAAATATTTCTCTCGCAATCAGTTTTTTTTTTATGCATCGAAGTGTAAAAATGAGCTGATCTGTACAATATTTACTTTTTTAATCATTTCACAGTTTCACTTGACCGACGCATGAATAAAGTGATTAGGTCAATTGCAATGTTAATTTTACACAAGTTAGAAGAACACACAACGTGTAATATACAAGCAGAGCTTTCGAAAGTGCTAACTTTACCGTGAACAGCCTATACCTAAATATGTCGTGTAGCACAAGTAATGATTTTTTTACTTGTGTGTGCATTAAAGAAACTCGTTTTTCCTTAAATTGAAGTCTTATTTATATTTTAAATATAAATTATAATATTTAATTTATAATTAATATGAGTTAAAACTGTGAGAAGATAGGTGTTTTGGTATTGCCTAATAAGTAGAGCCACGAGTATTTCGCGAATTCATTCGAAGGCGAGTTAGACTCCAAACACTTGTTTTTTTTCTCCTACTGTTGTGATTGGACGACAGTTCTTTAGATACGCCCCGTTTAACTGTGAGCCAGTATTAAGCAGGAAGTAGCTGTGTGAGTGAGTGTTTACCAGCCCTGTACAGACGCCTCACTTGATCACACAAACCAATAAACAAACGATAATGTCTCGCGAGTATAGAGAGCTGAACAGCCTAGCTTGCTGCCAGCTCAATCCGCGAAATACCTGTGGCTCTATTAATAAGAAATAGTTTTTATGCAAAATATTATGAAACATAGTGCGCCCGAATGTGGTGCGTTTGTCCCTTCGGTGGAATTTTCTTGACTCGGATAAGCTTTGTTTTCATAATGCGGAGGAATATCCTGAAAATAGAACTTTAGCAGGGCTTTAGAAAAGTTGGAATTAACAGTAAATGTACTATAGAGATGTGTGCGTTTGGTGTTCGTGACACCTGAAGACGGCTATTGGTGTGGAGTCGTCCAGAGCGTGTCTAATAAACTCTGGCCCAATTGCAAAGACGTCTTCAGTGTACATGCGTTTGAAATCTATCTTGTCCTGAAATGAAGTCGCGAATTTTTCCTATCCCTACTCATACCAAATGACCACCATATTTCTTAAATTCTCAGAAAAGCGTTTAGAGAACGGTATTTCGTCTTAACTGTAATCTGCATTAACAGAAGTTTTGCTTAGCAGGTGGTTATTCAAAAGCGTTAAGACTACTTTTTAAACTAGAATAAATCGTAACACGTGGAAGGAATGACATGTCCCTCTCGGCCGCCCCTCGCGAACTCCTCTTGTAAAACTGGGTTTACGATACAAAAACTTATGCGTTAAGAATTGTGCAGTATCCACCATTCTCACGCACAGAACCACGTCTTCCGGATTTACGATTCACAATTCATCACCTGATAATTCTTGAGCGCAGATAATGAAAACTTACGAGAAGCTTGTCTGTTTACTTTTGTTACTAACCTAATCTTGTGTAACATACTACCATATTTAAGCCTAGCATACTCCCAAGCGGAAATTTTCTAGCAGTGACGCTTAATCATGAACATGTGCAAACACGTGTCTTTTATTTATTTGTACAGCTGTTACTGTAAATAAATGTTTCCCCGCCAACAGCACAGACTGCTTTGTTCTGATTGGTTGCCACCACACGCGGGTTTTCACTTAAGACGATGTGGGCGTACTCGTTCTCTGATTGATTGCATACGAGGGTCTGGAAACGGGTCTTGTTCCTGATTGGCTACGGAGTGATGCTGAATGTACCCTATTGGCTAGGGCTACTGGTTGGCAAGTAAGGTACCAAGCACTGATTGGCGACCGGCGTTCAGTCACGTTGCTAGCAAGTGACGCCATTTTGGTGTTGTGTGCAGCTTGAGTTCACGGAATGAGCGATTATTTCACATCTGTATTCTTATTTATTATATGATTTAACGTTTGAGAGCGTGCGTAACAGCAGGACTAACTCAGCTGCCGTATAACTAGGGATAGGAAAATTTCGCGAATTCATTTCAGGACAAGATAGACGTCCAACCCATGTATACTGAAGTAACCTTTGTAATTGGATCGCAGTTCATTAGACGCAACCTGGATGTCTCTGAGCCAATAGCAGACTTGCAAGGAAACAAGTAGCGAGTGCCATACTACTAGGTGAGTAGTAACACTGGGAACTCTCTGGAGCAGCAGCCAATGAACAAACATCTGAGGCTGTAGTGTACACAGGACTGTGGAGTCTAGCCTAAAGGTTATTGAACTCGCAAATCTTTCCTATCCCTACGTATAAATAGAGACATGCAGAATTCCCGTTATTATTCGGCATCAAGCTAAACTTCACAGTACTGTATGTGCGGGAGTCGACGTCGTTTCTCCATTGGCTGCTGCATGGATGTGAAGCCACGCCCTTTCTGACTGAACTGCGCGCGATTGGGGCACGCAGTTTTGGAACGTTCATTTATTGGCGCAGAGGTACCCAGGGGGTTTCATACTATAAAGTAAGGTTCAGTGACGAGCGTGTTACAGAGGTGCACACGTGTATAAAGTTTAATGTGTCCCCAAATAATAACGCGAATTTTGGAGGTCTCTACGTATGACATACGCGTCACAATGGGAGTAAAACAGGGAATAATAAGATCAGTTCAGCACTCTCCAGTTTACTACACCAAACAGTAAGTCGCTTCGAGTCATCAGCGTACAGCATTTCTGCTATTATAGGCTGTTCACAAGGTGAGAACTTTTTAAGGCCCTGCTAAATATTTCCTTCCAGTCAATTTCTATCTTGCCACCAATTTTTAATATAAATATTGGCATATGGCTAATAAACACAGTGTATACATTTCGCCACCCTCAAATGAATGCAAACGTCTGAGGCTGATATGAGATATATTTGTTAGAGGTCAATGCCTGTTGGGAGGGCCTTAAAAATTGCTCACTTTAACGTGAAAAGCCTATAGATAGGGCTAGGAAAAATTCGCGAGTTCAATGACCTGTAAGCTAGGCTCCACAGTCATGTGTATACTCGAGCCTCATATGTTTGTTGATTGGCTGTTGCCCCATAGAGTAGCCAGTGTTACTCCACACCTGGCAGTATGGCACTCACCCGCTACTTGTTTCCTTGCAAGTCTGCAGTTGGATCAGAGTCGTCCAGGGCGTGTCTAATAAACTGCGATCCAATTGCAAAGTCAACTTCAGTGTACACGTCTATCTTGTCCTGAAGTGAGTGAATGAAGAAGGTTGGGCGGCTCTTAACAGCGAGGTCTTGAGAGCCGATGGAGGGTGATTGAAGTTAATATGGAGCGGCACTGGAATGAAGGGGCGGGGCAAACGGGAGATCCCCGAGAAAACCCGCCGACCAACGGCATCGTCCGGCATGATTCCCACTTGCGAAGATCTGGTGACCCGGCCGGGGTATTAACGCCCCCTCCCCCTCCTGAAATGTTCCTTTCCCTACCTATAGCAGTGTGCTCGTTCTCGAATGATTACTCGAAATTTTCCGCGGTGATGGAGGAGAACGAAGCTACATAGTTTCTTGTTAATAGCGAAGGGTTGGTCCTATTAGGACGGAATGGTAATTTGTGCACATTGCTTATCTTTAAAGCCATTTCAAAATGGTCGGAAAAACGTCATTTTTAATGCAGCTTTTAAATAGAATTATCAATTAATTTTCCAACAACGTTGAACACTGGGACCCTTCATTAACACTTTACCTCATTAACTGTTCGGCCAGAATTGATCCACATACAATAATGCCTGCGCAGTCCTCAAGAGTCCTGACAGACTGCCACGCTGATTCGACGGGTACGTGATGCACGAGCTTAATTTGGTGGCACTCAGCGGCGTGTGGTGAACTGTTGCAAGGTAAGATGTACTTTGCTCTTCGCTATACCTGATCGTTTTCTGTAGTCCGTCTCACGCTTAGATTGCAATACAAGGCTTATGGCGCTCACTGTTGCCAGATTACTTCAACTTTGTGACGTAACTGGCAAGCCGAGAAACAAATGGGCGGTGAAGGAAATGGCCTGATTAAGATAATTCTTATCTGTTTACCCCCCTGCCAACTCGTAAAGGAACCCGATCCTGCGACGCAAAGCTAAGCGGCTCCTTTGAAACTGAAGCCTGTGAGAAACCCTATCATTGTGATTGCATGGAGCGCAAGCAACGAAAATTGCAATTTTTTTTTTAGGCTGGATAAAGATAACACATCAGGCAAAAGTGCGCGCAGGGACAAGGACAAAGTTAACGGCAGAAACCATGTATTGGAAAGAGAGAGAGAGTGAATATCCATTACACCGCACACTGCAATCTAAGAGTGAGATGCTCTATAGTTCACACATAGCCCACTTAAACGAGGTAGCGCAGTTGACATCACGTCACCTCTGTAATGGATGCCTCGCTGCTCTCTCGTGAGTGGCCGCAGTACATTAATTTTCTCCCGGCCCCACTACGGTTTACAGGTTCCTGCTGCGTGCACCGTGTGTGTACTGCACGGAGCAAGTACTAGCTTACCTTGCAACACTTCACGCGACGGATGGTACTGCTCAGCCCCCTAGACAATGGTTAAGAGTAAACAGAACGCTTAATTTATTTCCGATTAGATTTTATTTAATTGTCCAGTCTAATATCGGCAATATAAAAACAGAAAATTATTTGATATGATGTTAATAAACGGTTTATTGTAATATAGTATTATTGATTTTAATTGTAGAGACTGAAGTACAATGATTTATATAAATCCACATTTCTTTTTACGATGTTGGTGGTTATGTGAGCATTACATTCTCGTACGGCCGTGCATTCTCGTTGATGTGAACTAGTTAGTGATTTAACAACAATTTGGCGTCTCCTACAGACGCTTTCACAGCTCACAGTGGCTGTTTATTTTTGGGTGTATTTCTACACGTTTTAAATGTGAATATTCAACAAAATTTTATTTAGATGAGTAGAATTAGACGATTTAAATATTATGCTGAAAACTGTTCGTGTGTAGTAGTGTCAACCCTGTGAACACATTTTTTTTTTTACATTGGCACCTTTAGTGACGTCTCTAGTATTTGTATGCTCGTTGGTTATACTCATGTAGAACCCTTTTTTCAAGGCCTCAGATATTTTAACATTTGCATGTGAGTAGGTTCCTTTTTTTTTTTTTTTTCAATACTTACATTCATGTCCGAAAACAATCATTTATTTCAGAAAAATGAGTCCTTTCATAAGCATGACACTAGAATAATAATTTAAAAAAAAAAAACATTTACACGTGGCTTCAGTTAACTTTACACTTGTCCAGAAAGGGCCGTCCTACCTTGGTAGCCAACGTTGCAATAAATCACCACAGCATTTTCAAGAAATTTGCTTCTAAAAAAAAAAAAAATATTGAATGTGCACTTTATAGTGTATATATGAATATCTAAATTACAATAGTTAAGAAATTACTGTATAACATGTTGTATGCATTTCTTGTTTCGGCTTTCCTTGTTACCTATATCTTCTGTTTCAGTAAAACGACGACGCCCCACAGAATGTTGGAAGAAGATTAAAGGCTGTTCACGATAAAGTGGCCACTTTATAAATCAACCTTAGAAAAATGTCACTGTCGCTACCTGCATATATTTTAAAGAGTGGCATGTGCCCAGTAAAGTTGGTAACGATGGATAACTTAAATTATTTCTCTCGCTTTCTATTTTTTTTTTTATGCGTCGAAGTGAAAAACGAGCAAATTTGTGCAATAATTATTTTTCTAATTATTTCATAGTTTAACTTGACTGATGTATGAATAGAGTGATGATGCCCATGCCAATGTTAATTTCACATAAGACAGAAGAACTCACAAAGTGTATACAAATAGATCCTAAGCAGGGCTTTACAAAAGTGCTCGTTTTACCGTGAACAGCCTATACAGCTATGTATTGAAAAAAAGATCTTACGGACGCAATAAAACAAGCAAACTGCTCCTCCATGATCGCGCACGATCCCATGAGGTCCCCTTTCAACTTTCTCCCGTGGATGGCACACACGCGCACACACACACACACACACACACCTGTCCCTGACACGGGGAAAGGGGAGCGGCCCAACAACGCAGCGAGCGCTCCGCCATGTTGCCCGTCCACGCACTCTCCCACCCTTCCTCCCTCCCCTCGCGAAGTGGGAGCGACCCGTTCCTCGCGACGCGGCCGCCGCCCATTGTCGAGAATAGAGGCCGACGTCAGTCGACAGCCACGCTCCGTCTTGCACGCACCGCCCTCTAGCTTCTCCCGACGGAAACATGGCGAAGTTCTGTTGCGCGACGCTTCTCCTGATCTTCGCTGTACTGCACCAAGGTGAGCTCACGACCCGCCGTGAATTCCAGAAAGTCTGCGCTAAGGTTATGTCTACTATAGGTTGTTCACGGTAAAGTGAGCACTTTTAAGGCCCTAGTTACTTTTCACCTGTCAGGCATTTTTTATCGTTCCACCAAATTTTTAAATAAATAATTTACCATGTAAGCAATGAATACAGTGTATGTATTTCCCAATACTCAAAAGTTAAAGTCTACGGCTACAAAAAAAATATATTTATTGACTATTATTCAAAGAGAGAGAGAGAGAGAGAGAGAGCTTCAATAAGTGCTCACTTTACCGTGAATAATCTATAAAGGCTGTTCACGATAAAGTGAGCACTTTTGAAATCAACCTTTGAAAAAAGGCACTGCCCCTGCTTGCATATATTTTAAAGGGCGCACTAATTGACATGTGCCCAGTAAAGTTGGCAACGATGGATAGAAAGTAGATCCATATCGTAACATTGAATAAAAAGGGTTAAGTAACCATTTGTGATAACTTAAAAAAAAAAAAAATTTCGCTTTCTGGTTTTTTTTTTTTTTTTTTTTTTTTTTGGCATCGAAGTGTAAAAATGACCAGATTTATAAAGTACTTACTTTTCTATTAATTACACAGTTTCAATTCACCGACGCATGAATAAAGTGATGAGGTCCATGGCAATGTTGATTTTACAAGAGGCGGAAGAATACACCACTTGGATACATGTAGATCTTAAGCAGGGCTTTCGAAAGTGCTCATTCTACCGTGAACAGCTTATATAGGTTGGGGAAGATTTGTGTTGAAGGGTGGCTTTATAATTACAGACTGAATCATTAAGAATTGTACTTAATGGATTCGATACGAATACGGAAAATGAACAATAAGAAGACTTGCAGTTTATGATCGAATTAGTCATTGTTAAGTCTAGCCCATCAGAATCGTAGGAGACGAAAGCAACCGACATAACCTGTAAATATGAACTAGACTGGAGATTATTTACACACATTTAATTATTTGTGGTTACTGCGTGTGTATTCGTTTTGAAATACTCGTGATAGTTAGGGACCTGCAAAATTCGCGTTATACTATGGCTTCAAGCTAAACTTCACAGTATTGTACATACTCTAGCCGGCGTCGTTCCCTCATCGGCTGCTTCCCAAATGAGAAGTCGCGCTCTTTCTCAGTGAACTGTACGTGATTGGGGCACACGATTTTGAAGTGTTCAATTATTGGCGCAGAGATACCCGGGGCGTGTCGAATAAAGCCTGGTCCAAGTACAAACGTATTGCAATGGTATACGTGTTTTAAGTTTAAACTGTCCTCAAATAATAACGCGAATTTTGCAGGTCTCTTAGTGATGTCTTATAGAAGGGGAAACCGGTGCCAACATTGGGCATTTACATAAATCAATCTGAAAATGTTAATTAAAACAAATTCAATAACCTCTTCCAAGAAAGATAACATTACCATGGACAGTTCTTTAAATTAAGAGGATACTCTCTCTCGATTAAAATAGTTGCTTTCATACGATTTCGCAATACGACATAATCTAAATACAAGATATAAATACAGTTCCCCGCCAAAAACAAATGCCACCGGGCTCTGATGTGCTATTTCGTCTTGACTTGTACTTAAAATATAAAATATAACGATATCGTAAGTCACGCCAAGAAGGCACACGACCCGTCAAGACCCTCACACGACAGACATAAACGAATACCCTTGAATACATTGGATCATATCTTAGGCACAAGGCGAAGTTATTCTGTTAAGTCAGTCGTAAACCCAGCTTAAGGCTGTACAAGTGCTTAAAATTTTGACGTGACAACGTCTTACAACTAAGTTCCTTATGTTCAGGAAGTGAGCGCCGCGAAATTTCGCTTTCGGGTCCGTGGCAATTGCTCGTCGAGAATGAGCAGTAGGTAAGTTAAATGTAAATGTATGTACAATAGTATAGGTCGGTCCTTCGGCTTCATGCTTCACAACAAACATATCGTTCTGAGGTCATCAGGCCGCGGTGGGAGTCGTGCTGCGAACGGCTCTCATGCGACCGGAGAAATTCTGGTGTCAGTTTGTGCGTAAAAGAAAAGAGTAACTAAAAACATAACCAAGAATCATGAATAATAAATACACACAGTGACTTCGCAAAAGCAAAAAGCACCACCGATAGACGTCACGTAAAAATACTTAGGGAAGAGTTTCCTATATCGTACCACTTTTTACATTTGCAATTTTATCTGTCTCAAATTAAAAAAATACAAGGTTTTACGAATTTGTATAAAAAATTATGACTATTTATGGGTACATCTATGTGGGTTACATTTCAAAATGTAGCATCGGGGAAGAAATAAAGAAATTTTCGTAACAGGCTGCAAACTGGTACGATATAACAAACTGGTGTCCTATATCGTACCTCCTATGTCCTAAATCGTACCACGGCATTATAAATGAAAACAAATGAGAGAACATACAAGACAGCATGTAATAACACACGTGATTATTGTAGTATTTAAATACTAATAAAGTTTGATTATTTTTCTACAGTAAATGCAAGAAATATTCAATTACTCACAGGCTACACAAACAAATGTTTCAGTTCTGACTCAACACCCGCACAACTCTTATGAACCCAGGATGCGCACACTAAACACTGAACTATATCTTCCACAAATGTGTCTTCACAAACACAATGCAATGTGGAATGTGGCTGTGCTCTGCTATCTGATGTGCCAGCTTGCGTTCATCGTTAATCGTGACTCCAAAAAGTAGTTCGTCCAAATTTTAAAACATGTTCTGCAAGTTTATTTTCTATTTCAAGTGGCGAGGTAGTAAGTAGTCTGTCCAAACGCCTTCGTACCGTCGTTAGCAATGATGTTTTTACAGTCCAAGTGACGCCTTAGCGTTGGTTTTGGAATGCCGTACTGGCGGCAGCACTCGTTGTACCCCATGTTCCCATTTCTGTACGCTGCCAGAGCCCTGTCCATGTCTCATTCACTCCAGGTACCATATTTCCTTTTCGCCATTCTATAACACACAATTAACGCGTGTGTTGCTTGTGTTTATTTAAAATTTATTTAATTGATGCAAATAAATTGCAAATATAGATCTTCAAATAATATGATATCCCAATTCGTACCGGTACGAATTAGGATATTAGGTTTTAGGAATTAGGACCCGTGGTACGTTTTAGGCAACTGCTCACAACTTCACTCTTTACTTCATATCTAACCTAAATCATGTGTCTCGCTACAAAGCGACCAGCCGTTACGTTCAATATTACTAACACCACAATGATAACTGCATGAAATCCAATAACACTTACCTTGAAGTGCTGTATTATCTTACACATGGAGTAGAAAAACTACATCAGCAAACACTCAAACAATGTAACTAATAAAAACGCAACACGTGCTTACACTGACTAGCTATTGTCACGGACTGCTCAATACATTTAGTAGTTCAAGTATTCACCGTAAGAGCACTCCACCAGTCCTGCTTTATAGAAAACCAGTGGTGGTACGATTTCGGCGGCTTTCCCCTAAGGCCGTGTAGACGACACAGCCTACCCCATTCTTTCTGCCTTTTTAAGATATTTTGAAGTGTTTTGATACAATATCAATAACTATTTTATAAAAAAAAAAAAAAACCAAATCAGTGTAAAATTAACTTTCGAATACTTTTCAGTATAATTATCAGCATTTTAACCTTAAAATTTCTGCCAAACTAATTTCAGAAAATTATAGGAACACAATGTTTGATTTCAGCTAAAGTTGTTTTTGAATTTTTAGGAACGCCGCGTAGGAATTCCTTTGAAGTGCGGCATTTTGCACGCCTTATCCTAGTTTGGGATTAATTTTTATTGCAAAACTTAAAACTAAATTATAGCCGAACCAAAATATGAAATTCTATGAAACGTCTTCAACTTATTCTGACATTAACAGTAAATTTTAACTGTAGCTGAACATGATAATTATGTACGTTTATATTTAATTTGCGTGCCAATACATACAAATTATAAATTCTTGTATTTTCCGCCTTAATTTTTGTAAATTAATTGTCCATGAGTTTGGATACTTTTATCAAAATAGGTACTATTATATGTAATAAAACGGAATTTTAAAATACCCTAAAAATATAACAAATAAGTTTTGGTTCTTGAACACCCTTCAGGGGTGTCGTACCCCAAAAATTATTAATTTTATATCTGTTTCAAACATTGTTAAACTCATACGCTTTGTATACAATAATATTTTTCACGAATAAAAAAATTGTGTAAGTTTTTAAAAGTAATTTGATGTCAAATGCAGAATTCTGTTGTTTTTTTTTTTGCAGCCGTAACAACCAGAACTAAATTGTACTACATATGAAAATAATTACAAAGTAAACTGATTCCATGGACTGCCGCGTGACGCATATGTAATCAACAAATTATAAGTCATATACATGAAATAAAGTTTAATGTAAAGAAAATTTTGCATATTTTAAAAACTGTTATTTGGCGAGTACATATAGGTATGTCAAGCAGTAGCCTATGGTATTAGTTAATGTTGTAAATATTTTCATCTGTGCAACTTCACTATAAGCTGTTCAAGGTAAAATGAGCAATTTTGAAAGCTCTGCTTTAGATCTTCTTGTGTCCACGTTGTGTATTCTTACGCCATATGGAAAATTAACATTGCCATCGGCCTCAATACTTTATTCATGCGTCGGTCAAGTGAAACGGTGTAATTAATAGAAAAGTAAGTATTTTACAAATCTAGTCATTTTTACACTTCGGTGCCTTTGAAAACATAGAAAGCGAAAAAAATAATTTAAGTTATCGCAAATTGTTACTTAACACTTTTTATTCGATGTTAAGATATGGAACTACTTTCTATCTATCGTTACCAACTTTACTAGGCACATGCCACTCATTGCTCCCGCTAAGATATATGCAGGCTTTGACAGTGACTTTTTTTTAAGGTTGCTTTCAAAAGTGCTCACTTAATCGTGAACAGCCTTTAGTATCTGTTTAGTATCTGCGCATGTGTTGAACGTTTGGTACAATTATAAAATAATTATTTTTGTGGGGTACAACACCCTTAAAAGTTTGGCAAAAGGAACATTTTCGCCACTAGGTAAGCGCTAGTTTCACATGTATATTATGTTTTCTCTATTTTCTACATTAATATAGTCCATTCACGGTTTCTTCGACCTTATTTTTATCAAACCTCTGAAATATCTCCCCATGTATGGCGAGTTTAGTCACTTCCTAAATATGTCCTGTATCACAAGTGTTTTATGCTTGTGTTGATAAAACTTACCTTTTTTTTCACTGTTTAATTGAAATGTTATTCATATTTTATGTATAAATCATAATGCTTTATTTATAAATAATTTAAATAAAAACAGGGAGAAAATAGGTATGTTGGTAGTACCTAGTGAGAAATAGAACTTACACAAAATACTGTTACACTTAGTGCGCACGAATGCGGTGCGTTGTCCTTCTGGTCTAATTCTCCAGGCTTAGTTTAGCTTAGTTTGCACGAGGCGGAGTAATATCCTGGAAGTAGAACTTTAGCAGGGCTTCAGAAAAGTCTGAAGTAACCGCGAATGGATTATAAACAGAGTAATTGCAATCATCATATCTCATGTATGAAATAACTTCGTAACGATGTAAAATCTTTCTCTTTTATAATTTACGTAGCTTAAAGTTTTAATTAAAAGTTGACACCGCCCTCCTAGCGGGGGAAATTTCTTTTCTGTTCCAAACTCTCCAATAAGAAATCTCATTTTGTTCCCAACCTGTAGCAGAAATAACTTGCACGGGTGTGTTACTTTTGAAAGCACTGCGTGTGATATACTAGTACGCACGCTGTGTTTTTCTTCCGCCGCGTGTGGAATTAAGGCTGTGTTTGAATTGGTACCTTTAGGTTGTGTCCGAATTTGCCTGAAGTTCATACTTGTGCGTACCCGTCCCCGGAAGTAACATCCGCATTGCAAGTGAAGTATTCAAGTATACAAGTAATCGAAGACGTATACTTCTCGCGTACTTGCGGAATATATGCCGCCATTTTGAGAAGTAATTTGTAGGTTACAGTTGATTTCCGAGATAATTATTTTATGTAAAGTTTAACAGGGTAGGGATAGAATTTTGAACTGAGTTAATAATTATCGCATGGTTCACATTAAAAAAAGGCCTAAACAATAAATTAGTATTAGGCCTATGTTCCTAACCTACAGAAGCTCAGAAAAAAAAAAGCAATCAAAATAAATTGCACTGACATGCAATAATGCAAGATAATAAATGTGATGTAAATCAAATTGAAATATTATTTAATACTTGATGTAACCCCTATAACTTTCGGCAGTTTTCAAATTTTTAGTCGGAATACACGTACATTAAAAGTGGTTAGCTAGCTAATAACTGATGTTACCGAAGCCAACAAGACTGCCTGTCGGAATTCATCAAGTTTGGTACCAAGGGTAAGTGAAGTATGCGAGGATGCAAGTACGCCAGTATATACCTGAATTCGGACACGGCCTTAGTGTACTAGAGGGTCACGTAGGCTTAACCAGAATTAGTCGACGTATTTAACATTTTAGTATCTACTTTTTAGTGTGTAGCGAAACTTACTACAATCCTAAACTACCAAAAGACAACCGTCTTTGAACAAGTGACTACGACGGCGTACGAATTGAACGTTACTAAATACTAATATACTGAATGGTCAAGTCGAACACGGCCTAGAATTTCCATGGGCCTGATCGCTTTGCGCACGTGTCGGTCAAGTGAAACTGTAAAGTTTTTTTTAGAACATCATTGGTTCACAAATTTGCTGGTTCTGACATTAACCTGCGTAAAAAAAACCACAAATCAAAAGTAATAATTTCAGTGTTCACGAATGTTTACCTAACATTTTTTTATTCGACGTTGCCATGGAACTACTTTCAATCCATCGTTGCCAACCAGTGCGCGGGCACGGGGAGGGACATTTTTTTCAGAGGTCGATTTCGAAAGTGGTTATTTTTTTTCCGTGAACAGCCTTTTAACGCCCAACTCTCAGTAAGTTGTTTGCCGACTGCGAGCACGATTCTCGACAAAATATTACATGACCGCAACACTTGAATTGGGACCGAACGGGTTGAGACATGTATGGACACTGTGTATTGTTTCGCCATACTGCCCCGGGCCTGATCACTTTATTCGTGCGCCGGTCAGGAGGTGAAAGTCTGGTATTTTTTTTTTTTAGAAAATAATTTTTTTTTTTGCAAGTTTACTGATTATTACAAAAAAAAAAAAGTAAAGCAAAATTAATAATTCGGTATTCGCAAATGTTTACCCGACAGTTTTGATTCGACGTTGAGAAGTGGAACTACTTCCCCTCCCGTCCGTCCCCTCTCCCCCTCCACTACGTCATGTTCCAAGTGGGAGTGTCCCAGTCCTCCACGCGGCGAGAATACAGACTACGTCAGTCGGCAGCCAGGTTCCGTCCGTCTTGTATGCACAACAGCGCGTCTTGCTCCCGGAAGTCATGGAGAAAATCTGTGGTGCCTCGCTGCTCCTTCTCTTCGCCGTCTTGAACCAAGGTGAGCATACCGCTGTCTGGTATTGACGGGTTCACCCAGTCGCAGTCGAAGCTACGGCGAAGGGGCACGGGAGTGTCACACTTAAGGTGGATCGGTCCACGCCATCTTGGATTTTTCGTCGTAATTTTGCATCACAGATTTTGCATTTTATTTTGGGCTTCGACAAAGCGCAGGGCATCACATAGCACATGTTCTAAACATGTATTGCTAGACTATTGTTGCCAAGTCCATTTCTGTAACCGAAAGCAAGGAAAAAATAATCCATTTCTTGCCTTTAATCACTAGCGAAAAAAATAATAAATTATATAGAAATATAATATGTTTATTAAGCTTAATGAGATATTATTTCTGTCATGCCGTGCGAAAAATGTCATTAAATGTTC
The DNA here is from genome assembly GCA_029891345.1 of Dryococelus australis. NCBI lineage: Eukaryota > Metazoa > Arthropoda > Insecta > Phasmatodea > Phasmatidae > Dryococelus > Dryococelus australis. The sequence goes on along the minus strand of CM057004.1, from coordinate 89,144,671 downwards.
TTAAATGGAACTTATAACAAAAATAGTGAAAATCCAAGATGGCGGGGACTGATCAACCTCCGGTCCGATGTCCCCCCCCCCTCCCCATGGAACAATACTTCGTCCGCGGACGCATGTCCCAAACGTGTGCGTGTCTACAATCACGACGTCCGAAGCTAAGCTTTCGAACACTGGCACCAGAGTGCACCAAAAGCGATGGCGTCCAGAGCTAAGCTTTCAGATAATTGTAGTAGACTGCACTCAAATCGATGCTCCACTAAATCGTATGCAAATGCGTTTTATTATTAATTAAATCTGTTGTATGATTATAGTTATGAGAGCGAGCACTTTTTGATTTTGCTTTAATTTAACTTTATTTGGATTTTTTTTTTTTTGCTCGAGTCAGTGCATTTTTGTGGGTTTTTTATTTATTAAAGTTTCGTTTTCGCGTCTGCGGCGAGATTGAAAATTATGCCTTTGCATATGCAGCGTTTTTATATTTCCAATCTTCACGCTTCCATATCAATACAGTTTTGTTTACTTTGACCATCTGCGCGCGATAAGATGTAAACAAAACAAACAACTTGGGACCCGTGCTTGTGAGCAACACTGCCCCGCGATGACCTGGGCAGTCAGTAGAGATGAGGGCGACAACCCGAACATCAAGGCACTCTTGAGTAGAGGCTGTTCACGATAAAGTGAGCACTTTAGAAATGAACCTTAGAAAAAAGTCACTGCCCCTGCATGCACATATTTTAATGGGAATACTGAGTGGCATTCGCCCAGTAAAGTTGGTAACGATGCTTGGAAAGTAGTTCCATATCTTAACGTCGAATACAAAGTGTTAGGTAATAATTTGTGATAACTTACAATTACTTCTTTCGCTTTCTGTTTTTTAATGCACTGAAGCCTAAAAATGAGCAGATTTTTAGAGTATTTACTTTCTTAATAATTTCACAGTTTCATGTGACCGATGCATGAATAAAATGATGAGGCCCATGGCAATGTTAATTATACATATTACCCTTAGAATACACAACGCGCAAACAAGTAGATCTAAAGAAGGGCTTTCAAAAGTGCTCGTTTTACCCTGAACTGCCTATGTGTAATTAATTTAACCTACAATAAACGACATCTCCCTAACCGCTCATAAACAATATAAACGAGATGAACATAAACCACGAGCAGCCATCATCGTGGATGGGGGCCGTCTCCCCAGTTCCGAAAGTAGACCCGTCGTGGTGATGTGCGACGCTAGTAGGGTTCGCGGTCGAAACAAGTAACGAGATCGCACGCTTTCTCTAGAACACACGGGCGTCGGCAACGATGTAGGAGCGAGATCTCCAGCTTTCCCCCGTGCACACGAGTTTCTTTCGCGCACTCCAGTAACGTTTCGAACGAGGTCGCCGAAACCTGGCGCGTGCAAGTTGCTGTCGTTGATCTCTGCGCTCAACTCGTGTGGTCGTTCAAGAATGTTGGGAACTTTGATTTACGACAGAAACGTAAACAGTGGCTAGATAGGCAGTTCAAGATCAAAATGACCACTTTCGAAAGCCCTGCTTCAGATCTACCTGTATGCACATCGTGTAAGCGAAGGGTACCTACCTTAACTTCGCCATTTTAAAAGACGTAAATAAATATTGTACCGTATCTAAATCTAACATTGCCACGGGCCCCATTACTTTATTCACGCGTCGGTCAAGTGACGCTGTGAAATTATTAGAAAAGTAAATCGGTTACAAATTTGCTCGTTATTAGGCGTATAATGCATTAAAAAGAAACAAGAAAGCAAAATGAATAATTTCATTGCCCACAGATGTTTACTTAAGGCCAATGGTGCACGAAAGCATTATATTACCCGATTTTCGTTATAACTTGTTTTTCAGAGGGTTTATCGGAATTTTTAGCCCGACAAGACGTAAACGTTAATTTTTTACAACTTCTTGCATTGTTATTCTGTGAGCACTGATGGAAGATGAGAAATAAGATATTCTTTCTTATCTTCCATCAGTTCAGTGCTCCGATAGTATCTAGTAATGGTAGTGAATATATATATATATATATATATATCAATGTAATAAGGTGTACGATATAATTCTTTATGTCTTGTCGTGCCAAAAATTTTGAAAAATTCTCTGAAAAAAAATTTCTGACCAAAATTAAAGTAAACACATGTCTTTCGTGCAACATTCCCCTTAACACTTTAATTCAGCTTTAAGACATGGATTTCCTTTCCCTCCATCGTTACGAACCTACTGGATGCATACCAGTCAATGTGCCCGCTGAAGTACATGCAAAAAATCGTGACATTTTACAGAGGTTGATTTTAAAAGTTCTTAATTAACAGTGAATATCCTATAGTTATAAAATTTTCTATTAGACTGCTGCGTTTTCAAGTGCTTCTGTTTCGTTGCTGACTATAATCAGGAAGCCCTGTCGTATTTCGCTTTTATTTATTTCATCACGTCTGCACTATTTCCCCATCAGTTACCCATCACTATTTTTTTTTCTTCCAAATGCCAAGATACGGGCGCCTCTGTGAGAACTGCCGAAAAATTATAGCAGTCTATAACATTGGCCGCATCATCCGGAAAACACGCCTACAGCCAAATAAGATTTCAACTTCTGTTCTACAGCACATGGAACCAAATTCGTAAAGGTCATTCCCATCGACACGTGCTACAAAATTAACGGATCAAAGAAGCTCCATTTTCAATCACCTTCTCACTCCAAGTCGTTTATTAACTTCCACGTGGACTATCAATCTGTAGTCTGCGAGGCTGTTCGCGGTTTATTTCCCAGCGACGAGGCAGACATCGTCACAGCACTTCGACGAGAGATGGCGCACAGCGACGGATGTCATTCCGAGACGATGGTATTTCCCGTCTGGCTCATCGCTGGCAACGAACCGTGGACAAAACCTAGGAGACTACTTTGAAGGATGTTAAACAGCTCGTGCAATATGTAATCGTTCACATTAGTGTATACAGTTTGTACGAGAATATATCAATTAAACGTTGATTTCGAGCAGCTATGATTGCATGTGTTCCCTGCCGGACATTCCTGCATCCGTACCCCCAGGTGGTGTCGCCTTTGGAACGTACATGTCGTACACTTTCGACTGTACGTAATACGTTTCCTGTGTTGGGTCGTTTTCGGGAGCTATGATTGCATTTGTTCCCTGCCGGACATTCCTGCATCCGTACCCCCACGTGGTGTCGCCTTTGGAACGTACGTGTCATACACTTTCAACTGTACGTAATACGTTTCCTGTGTCGGGTCGTTTTCGGGAGCTATGATTGCATGTGTTCCCTGCCGGACATTCCTGCATCCGTACCCCCACGTGGTGTCGCCTTTGGAACGTACATGTCATACACTTTCGACTGTACGTAATACGTTTCCTGTGTTGGGTCGTTTTCGGGAGATAAACAATAATTGCCACATTTTCTGAATCAGCCATAGTATAAACACCTTATTCAGCGTTGAAATGATCATCTAATTAAACGAGAACGTGATACCTTGTCATCTGTCTCCCACGCGAAACAGTTTAATAACTTAATGTAAAGTTTTGACTGAGTACAAGTTTCCAAAAATTGTTGCCAACCCTGTCGTTTGCGTTGGCTTTCTACCAACGTGGGCATCATACGAAGTAAACAAATTTAGAAACCAGTGCGTAAACAGAATTATAGAATAACATCAGTTCGTCCTGCGCCTGTTCTGTGCGATGTGATACAAGATCTGATAACCCTAAGTATGTGTGATGAACCGGCTGTTGCTTGCACTTGCACGTTGTAAAATGAATACTATTTAGAAACTATTTCCTCATTCATGAAGATCATACACTCTAACCAACGGACGGAATTAGTGTATGTTTGTTGGTACCATTCAAGAGATTGTTAAACGCGAATAGTCATAACAATGGAACTGTTTGTCAGCTTGTATTTGACTATATCTGTAAGCATAAATATAGGAACTACTTCCTACAGCAGAGAACTCAGTTTCTACTACAGAAAGGACAGTTCTTCAACAGTTAAAAAAAAAAAAAACCGGTATTTGAATTATCCTGGCAAGAAATAGAACTGTAAACTATTTGCGTAGCATTTCTGATGTTAGTACCGCCGCCACGGTGAAAAACTATCACACGCTATTCTGTTGCCGTTTTCTTGAAGTATCTAAGCGTGTCGGTAAAGGTTTCGTCATTTAATAGTTTTTTTTTTTTTTTTTTTTTTTTTCGAATTCTATTCTGATACTTTTACAAAGGGTTTAATTTTTATTTCTAATTTCTCGCCTTCAAATGTTGTTCTGGGTTGGGAAAGGTACTGTTTCAACGTAAAAGAAAATAAAATTTTTGTTGCCAACTTTTAAAAACGAAAATTCGTACCTGTGACTGCATATATAAGCATCTCCGTTAGTGTTTACTTTATCAATTTTGGCAACGAATAAGACAGAGTAATTCAATATCAGCATAATATGTGATATAAATGAAATCTGTTTACTTTTGTTTCGAGAACACTGGATCAATAATTAACGAAACAGTTGTACCTTTAAATTCCTAACAGGTTTCACGTTGTCTTAAAATACCCGCGAACATGAGATGATTTGGCGCGGAAGAATACGCAAAAATCGGCAAGTTTAAAAAAAAAAAAATGCCCATTCAACCGTAAACCAGCCACGCATCGGAAATTTGATCGTAAAGTGTTCGCTTCATCTCACGGAAGATTTTCAAACGCTTCAGCTCTCGGCTCGAGAAGCTCCCTGCTTGCTCGCAATGCGCCCTGTTGTTCGTGTGCAGATCACTGACCAGAAATAGATCAGCCCCGGTCTTCGGAGCACGTGCGGTCAGCAAAGGCGTCGCCGACTATTTCTGGCTTGCCGCGGAAAGCCGGAGGCCGGCCGGCCGGCCGGTCGGTCTTGTTTGTTGACACTACCGCAGCCATTTCCGTCTTAAAACAAATGAGGGAGTGCATCGTAAACGAAGCGCAATTAAAACCCTATTTTCAAATTGATTTTCTATATATTTGAAGTAAGTTATTGTAATTTTCTAAATGCGTGTTAAGCCCAGGTTTCACCATGCATGGGCGTGTAAGGAATTAAATGCTTAAGTAGGACAATAGTAATTTCAAATAAAGATTTTTTTTGTTAGAGATTGAATATTTATATAATGTCACAATTGTAAAAAATGATAAAATGAATTTAAAATTTAAAAAAATACAATTTGGAAGGTTTACAAATTTAGATGGGTTCAATCTCTAACAAAAAATCTTTAGTAAAAAAAAAAAACGATTGAGATATCTTTGTCAGAATTTAGAATTAAATTCCCTATACACCTATGCGTGGTGAAGCCTGGCCTTAAGGCCCTCACTTTTTATGGCGGCTGTCTAATCTATAAACTATACGCGGTTCACGGTAAAATAAGCACATTTGAAACCCTGCCTACGATCTACTTTCATGCACATTGTTTATTCTTCGTTTTACGTAAATGTCTTGGCTCGAGAACAATACGGACTGTATTTTAAAGAAAAAAACATTTCGAGTTGTGACCTACCGACACAAAAACAAAGCCGAACTGGTCTTGTACATTCTGGCAGCGCCGCTCCAGGCCGATGGCGCCACCATCGACAGTGTTGCCGGGAAATTTAAACTAGTTTAAACGGAGCCATGTCCCAAACAGAAAAATTAACACTGCCATAGTCCGGATTATTTTAGTCATACGTCGGTCAAGTGAAACTATGAATTCTTACACTTATATGCATTTAAAAAAACATGCCAGAATGTATCATTTTAGTATTCAAAAATGTTTACTTAACATTTTTAATACAATCCTAAGGCATGGAACTGCTTTCCTTACATCGTTGCCAAGTTTACTGGGCGCATTCCATCCCGTGTACCCGTTATAATATATGGATAGGGACACCCAGATTTCGCGAAAATATTTCGCGGCCAGTTGTATTTCATAACACTTTATCTTAGATCCACTATCGTGACTGGATGGTCTTCCTGACTCGCCTCAGGTGTCTGCGCGCGAATCACAGACGTGCAGTACTGAGGTTACTTAATTCTGATTGGTCGGCCAAGTAGGAAAACGTCTTCTCACAAAGACACGCCGCCAATATGGAAAAGGAAACTGCTGGTACGCTCGTAGAGTATTGAAATCCAGCACGTACGGAAATTTTTTTTTCGCGAAATTCGGGTGTCCCTATATGTGGAGAAATGGGCAGCGACATTTTCAAAGCATGGTATCAAAAGTGTTCATTCAACCGTAAATGGCTTATAATATTTTTTACTATTTTTTTTTTTATGAAATGTACACACATTTAATGAGCGCCTCTGGACAGAGCGCTGATAAGGTGCAAAGACAAGGAACTTAAGTTATCACAGGACAGGCCAGGAACATTTACGAAGGTTCGCGTCTTGGATAAACGTGGCTTTAGCGAAGCTACGTTACTTCATGAACACGGCGCCGATGAAACAGTGTCATATCGACGCCTCACGCAAAATTTGTAACTGTGACGTTGCTCTGCACTGCAAGTAAGTGCGCACGATCGTGGTGTATTTAAACCCTTGACGGCAGAAGAGAGGACTCAAGTGCAAATGCAGTTTTTCTTTGCTTTGCACTGCGCGGATGCAGATCTCAGGCCTGATTTGTGTCTTATAATCTATTCTTGGTTTCTTCACACTTCTTGAATCAAACATTTGAAAAATCACCCCATGTATAACATGTTTTGTTATTACCTAAATATGCGTTTTATGCATCTGCTAACATGAAAATATATCGTCATTCATCAAACTGAAGTTTTATCTGTATTATATTTATAAATTAGATATTTCGTTTATAATGAACATGAATAGGAACAGTGAGAAAATATGTATATTGGTAGCGCTTACTAGGGAATAGTTCTCATGAAAAACGTCATTACTACTGGGTGGGCACGAATTCTGAGTGTTGTCCTTTGGTGTAGTTTTCCAGTCTTGGTTAAGTTTAGTTTGCACGAGGCGGAGGGATATCCTGGAAGTAGATCTTTAGCAGGGCTTCAGAAAATTGTGCAGTATAGGTTGTTCGCGGTAAAGTGAGCACTTTTTAAGGTCCTTTCAACAGGCATTAACCAATAATAATTAGGTTTTATTGCAGCTCCAGACGTTAACTTTCATTATTGATGAAATGTATAGACTGTGTGCATTAGTCTGATAGCAATGTTTATATTAAAAAGTGGCAGGAAGAATGGAAATCTAATGAAAAGAATAATTCCGCAGGGCCTTAAAAAGTGCTCACTTTACCGTGAACAGCCTATAACCGTGAATTAATGGATTATAAGAGACACGCGACAGCAGTTTTTGCCATCGTTTGCTAACGAACGACCCGGCATGCAGTGGTAGGAAGCGACAGTAAGAAAGTGCGATGAGCAGATAAATAAACACACCTAAACCTTTCCTCAGGTGACGGAAAAATATACTTCCTGCAATTAAGGTCGCCACCTAGTGAGAGGTGTGTTGTGTGTGTGTGCGTGGCATATATTGATGAAGCACTACGGTCGACGGCTGCCGGCGCGTGTAAAGCGATATCGCCTCTATGCGCACAGTTGTGAATTCGCGTGTAGTTTTCCCGTCGTACCACTGTAACTGTCGGACTTAAGGGCGATCAGTCCCTGCCGTCTTGGATTTGATCCGTTTTTCATCATAACGTACATTTAGGTTATGTTAACAAAAATTTTCGCACGACACAGCATAAATAATTCCTTCTCGCGTTTTATCAAGATGTTATTTTTTCGCTGTCTATTCATTTTTAACTAATGCCAGCTAAGGAAAGGCAAATTATTTTTCCTTCTCGCGTTTTATCATGATGTTATTTTTCGCTGTCTCTATTCATTTGTAACTAATGCCAACTAAGGAAAGGCAAATTATTTCTCCTTGCGGGCTACTACAGCAATTAAACTAGCCACTGTAGTCAGGCAATGACAACTTCATAAAATGCACAAAGAATTGTTCAGTGTCCTGTCGTTCAGTAATATTCCATTACAAAGTGTATAATGCAGGTGTTTTCCGAAAATTCCAAAAATCCAAGATGGCAGGGACTTATCCCCCGCTGTGACGCCATCATTTTTATTGGACGCAACATCGTAGCAAAGTCCCACAGACTCCTCTAACGTAGTTTCGCATGAATACGTTTCGTATATTTTCAGAAACAGCAGTTTGGGAAAACAGTTTTCAGCCATGTTGGAGCGGCATTGAAATATAGTTTGCAACGAGAGCGATGTCTTGGAAAAGAAATACGCGACTAGTCTGAGGTGTGATTCCTTTTCGTAGAGAAACATTTTAAACACACGTTTACTGGTTCCCTAAAAAAAAAAAATTCGAAAATAAACACATTGCAACGCAGTTCAAGTGTCGAAAAGAGGCCACAGCAGGTATACTTGCCACGATCAAATAATATGTTTATTTTATATTAAATATGCGTACGGTATGTAAACTAAAAAAAATTGTAAATAGGTCATTCGTTTGTATAAAACTAGTTATCATTGACTTGCATTACTCTTACCGAGAAGCCTACATAAAACATTCTAAGACATTAATAGACTACAGCAAAATGGCCTGTGTAAGAGACATAGCTAGTGTCATTAGCAGAAGAGGTTGCTTGAGAGTGCATTATCATCCCTGCTTTGGTTTCGAACGGCGACACAATGACGTCACATAACTTCGATGCGCTTTTGAAAAGAGTAGTGAAGAGTTTTAGGGCGGCTCCCGACAACGATGTATTGAGAGCCGATGGGGGTGAAGCGAGTTGAGTATGGAGCAGCGCCGAAATGGAAAGGGGGGATGGGAGATCCCCGAGAAAACCCCCCGAGCAGCGGAATCGTCCATCACGATTCCCACACGCGAAAATCCTGGGAGCGACAACCCCCCCCCCCCCCCAAATCACCCGAAAGGAACGACGCAAGGTCACATGGCAGGTAAGTTCCAACACATCGGTGTTTTAACTGGGCCCCAGATACATTCGTTATAGGCTGTTCACCGTAAAGTGAGCACTTTTGAGGCCCTAGTTACTTATTTCTGGCAGCCATTCCTTATCCTCTAATCACCCTTTTAAAATAAATACTGCCATTTAATTAATAAACAGAGTGTGTGTATTCCACAGCACTCGGAAGTTAACATCTAAGGCGAAAACAAATTATGTTTATTGGCTATTATTCGAAATGAGAGGGCTTTCAAAAGTGCTCACTTTACCGTGAACCATCTTTACAAGATTTTTAAGGACCTTTTTTCGAAATAAAAAAAAAGCAGTCACCGACGATGTGGAAACGTCACAGCCATTTCGACGTTTCAGGACCGGCCGGTACGAGCGGTTTTGAAAAGGGCGTGCGCGCAAGATGGTATAACGTCAGTTTTCGCAATCGCACAGACAGATGCTCTTGATATAGGCTGTTCACGGTAAATAGACCTACTACTTTTTGTCAAAAAAAAAATCTATGCTTTTTTTTTTTTACTTTTGTCACATTAAGTGTATTCTTGGAAGAAGAAAAAATCGCGGAAACGGACAAATATCGCATTTTTAAAGCTTGCAAATGCAGTTCCCTTAAGCGTCAAGAGAAAAGTACAAAGATACGGGCGTAGTTTAGTCTGTGGGTTTTCATCCCGTGTAATAAAACCCATATGTTACAGATCTAATTTGTACGGTACAGCGTTACGGCGGAAACACTGCACGACTTGCGGCGTAGGAGCGACGAGGCACTAGGCGTGCGTGTTAGTGTCGCCCGTATCGCTCCCTCGCTTCCCGACTTTGGACGCAGGGGGTCCATCCCACTTTTAAGAAATGCTTCTGTAACAAATTAAATTTAACAGTAGAGCTTGGATCTACTATCCCTTCGTCGTTGCCAACTGTACTGGGGGCATGCCGGTCATTGTGTCTATTTAAATGTATGCCGGTAGGTACAGTGACATTTGTTAAAGGTCGAGTTCAAAAGTGCTCACTTTATCGTGAACATCCTTTAGTAAACAGGTCCGCAGCTGGCCTCGACCCACCGCAGGTCGCAGAGGTGTCCTCCTCTAATGCGTGACGTCATCACGTCAGTGGATGTGGACATACACACACGCCGAGAATAGTCGATTCGCGGTGTATTCACACTTTACGAATCAAACCTCTGAAAAATCACCCTACGTATGACGTGCTTGGTTGTTTCCTAAATATAACATGTTCCACAAGCGTTTTATACTTTTGTTAACATAAAAGTGCCTTGTTTTTTGTTAAACCAAACTTTAATTTATATTTTATCTATACATTATAATACTTAATTTATAATTATTTTTGATGAAATCAGTGACAAAATGGGTGTGTTGGTAATGCCTAGTAAGAAATAGTTTTTATGCAAAATATTATTACACTGTGTGCGCACGAATGCGGTGCGTTGTCCCTTTGGTGTAATTTATAAAAGGTTTTCACGATTAAGTGAGCACTTTTGAAATCAACCTTCAGAAAAAAAAGTCACTGCTCCTGCCTGCATATATTTTAACGGGCGCACTGAGTGACATGTGCCCAGTAAAGTTGGTAACGATGGAGGGAAAGTAGTTCCACATCTTAAAGTCAAGTAAAAAGTGTTAGTTAACCGTTTGTGATAACTTAAATAATTTATTTCGCTTTCAGTTTTTCTTTTAATACATGTAAGTGTAAAAATGAGCAGATTCGTCAACTATATACTTTTCTATGAGTTTTACAGTTTCACGTGACTGGCGCATTAATAAAGTCCTGACGCCCATGACAGTGTTAACTTTAGATAAGGCAGAAGAAAACACAACGTGCATACAATCAGATCTCAAGCAGGACTTTCAGTTTACCGCGAACAGCCTATACTCTGTCGCTAAGCTTTGTTTGCGTAAGGCGGAGGAATGTTCTGAAAGTAGAACTTAAGCAAGCTTCAGAATAGTGGGGAGTAACCATGAGTTGACTATATACATTAGTAAACAGAGACGAAACAGCGTGAGGGTTCCTTAGTTGCGGGCGTGGTCAGTCTCTCGAAGATATATATATACATACATACACACACACACCTACACCTACTGGCGTAAAAAGCGCTCGTGCGAATAGTCTCCTTCCCGACCCCCCCCCCCCTTTTTGCAGATTCCCAAGACCAAGAAGTAGTAGTATCCCATTAACTGTCAACCCTTCTCCCGTCTGCCCAATCCCAACAAGTAGTTAAGGTTCTCTTGGTAGTGGTTTATTCATTCTCTCTTTATTTTTATTTCGTCGTAACTATTAAATTAAAAACTATAAATATCTGTACTGGATAGTAGAATGAATAACAGTAACGTGCAAAAAATTTATTAAATTAGAAATATAAAATGAAATTATTATGCTTTCCCTTGGACACTTCAAATAAAACAGCTCGTAAAGCGGGTAGATGACAATCATTTGTGTTGATGTAAAATTAACAATAACAAAACATCAGTATCAGGCAAATAATAGTGTGCAACACCTCAACAACACATCATGGAATAACAACACCAGCACAAAAACGTAACATCAATACGAACAACACAACTTTGACACCTCAATCGAACAACACCAGCCCTTTGTCTCGGCTCGAGGAAGACATTAGGGTAAAATGACGTGCCCAAGGGAAGGAGACTTAGGTAGTTTTTCTTTTAGAATATAACAAAATATTTATCTTTTAGCCTTCTGTAATTTTAAACATCGTAACTATAAATCTTATGTCTCGACAAATTTTATATTTTTGACAAATATTAGTTATAAATTTTAATTATCATGGGCTGCGACCAGTAGTGGCCTTCAGCCGGGGACCGGTGACATTTTGAATCTGTTCTTTTTCTGTTCTGGCGAAGTGGGCTACCCAGGTGCTGACTGGCGAACAGCGCATCCACATGTTTGCCGGCTAGGGACGCAGTTTCTATGACGTGCGCGGCTGGAGTGAGCCACTAGGACGGAGTCGGTCGGGCATTGAACCTGGTTCGCAATTGTGCGAGGCAAGCAGGGTAACCGCTCAGCCACACCGCGGCCCCCAACTGCGTTAAAGTCTGTAAAGTGCGTTGGACTTTGTTACAGTCACCGCTTAAGGCTCGGCCACACACGCCATGTTGAATGATTGGTTCTAGCTTATTTCAGTCGTATACAGACACTTATTACGAAACTGGCTACTATACAATCACGACAGTATACGTTACGCTGAAGTACAAACATAAATTCGAAAAATTCGTTAAGTAGTCATGCCGTATTTTTTTCGAGAATTATGAACAGATTAATACCATTTTACAATCACCATATCACATGTGGATGAAGTTGACGAGTAAATTTGAAGGGGATTGTCAATTGTGATAATGCTATAGTAACAAATATTTGGTTATTTCTCTGGAAAGGAAGTTACGCCTTATAAATAGAAAATTCAACATAGCGGGTGAGGCCGAGCCTTAAAGTCCCACAGTTCAAGTGGTATAGGCTATTCATGGCAAAGTGAGCACTTTTTAATGCCCTGCTAAATTTTCCTTTGAAAAAAATTTATATCTTTCCTACGCTTTTTAATGTAAACATTGTCACGTGACTAATAAACAGAGAGCGTACAGTTCACTGCACTCAAAAGTTAACACCGGAGGATGCAATAGAATACATTTATTAGGGTTCAATGCCTGTTGGGACCCGCCCCCTCTCTACTAGTCGTTCCAACTTTATTAACTAAGAGCATGTTTTCCAAACACTCTGTCTTCTGTAGCATTTAATTTAATTTAATGCATGCAATATTTTTTTAAAATTTTTACTTCTCTGTCGCAAGGGTTTTTACGCCTCTGTTGGCGGTTTTTCTCTTGCTCTTCATAGTTAAGACTAGCTCTAAGTACACTTAGGGAGGTAGTCATGACCCCAAAGTGCAGGCCATGGCTGCCCAATCCCTCTTTGGCGCGATGCATGTCTCCTTGCATTATTTTCCTTCCTAGTAGGAGTAAGGGGTTAGTCTTGATACGTAATAAAATCCTGCCCTACCTTCGGGCCTTAACTTTACATAACACTTAGAATAAGGTAGTTTAGAAAACAAACAGCCTGTTGGGAGGGTCTTGAATAGTGCCCAATTTACCGTGAATAGCCATTACCTCGGGAACATTGCTCGCGAGTTCACAACTATGCGCGTAGGGGCCATACTAACCTCCATCCGCCGGCCGGCGTCGCCCGTAGCGCTTCGTCGATATTTTGCCTCGCGCGCGCGCACATACACACATGCAAACACGTCCCTCACTTGGCGGTGGTGTCTTTTTGTGCTTCGTTACGTCATCTCTGCGTGGGCATCTTCTTTCGAAGTGCCTTTCCTACACCCAGGGCTCACTGCCAACTGCTAAACTTCGCCCAGGCTTCGGGCCAACGAGGGTCTTGCTTGAACGACGCGACTGTCTAATCGGCCGCCTCTTGTCTCCAATGAGCATACGCTATCAATAGGGGTAGGAAAAATTCGCGAGTTCAATGGCCTGTAGGCTAGACTCCACAGTCATGTGTGTACTCGAGCCTCAGATGTCTGTTGATTGGCTGCTGCCCCACAGAGTAGCCAGTGTTACTACACACATGGCATGATGGCACTCGCTACTTGTTTCCTTGCAAGTCTGCTATTGGCTCAGAGTCGTACAGGGCGTGTCTAATTAACTGCGATCCAATTGCAAAGTCAACTTCAGTGTACACGTGTTTGACGTCTATCTTGTCCTAGCTATTAAGTGCGCCATTACCACAGCTTGTTTATCACTTTTTAAACGCCTTGTAGTTTTTCTTTTATTTCTTGCGACTTCATGGAAAATGGTTTAACCTTCAAATCCCCTCCAGTGCTGGTTTAACCTTCAAATCCCCTCCAGTGCTCAGAGCCAACTAATAATTATACGTGATAAATCCTTATTTGAAAGGTTTTTTTTTGTGGGCAGCTTATTTATTATTAGTATTATTTTAACCCTTTCAGACCTGATTTAATTTTCTATTGCCTTCGCCACGTGTCATTAACATTGCCTGCTGTCCAACTGCAGGATATTTAGTTATTCAAACAGTTAAATTATACCGGTATTTCATTTTGGAACATTGGTTTGACGTCTTGTTTTAATTGTTATCTCCCTCGCAATTATTCCTGCCCTGTTTTCTTAGCTCTGTGTATTTAAATATTTCAATTCGGAAGTCGAAAGTTAACTGCCCTATTGGAAGTGTGCCGGAGAGGTGAACGGGGTATTTAAGGTTCAGAAAGTTTTAAGTGCCCAGAATCGGGAAAAGCAGAAACTTCGCAACAGTCCTTGAAAATGGCGAGTTAAAGTTGCGCAATGTTCAGGAGGTTGGACGTGGGTGTTAATGTTGTAAAGAGTTATTAGCACCTTGTTCATTTCGTCAGCCAGGTTTCACGAATTGCTAACTCCAAGGTCGCGAGGCCATCTGTAGCGTCCATCGTATCGATACCGATGCGATTTATTGTTCCCTAGAAGTATCTACGAGAATTGGTCATACATCGCAAGAGTCGGAATAATACTTATTACCCGCCAGGAAGTATTACCGTATCCCTAACTATAAATACCGCCATTATCGCGTGCTCCTCAATTCTGAAATATCATCCATGTCGCAAAATTGTTTACGTCCCAATATAGTCAGTGTACAATTTTCCATTGCATGGTATCTGCTTAAACTTTTTTTGTAGATGCGATATTTCTTTAACCCAGTAACATATTATTCCGAGTACACTCATTCATGTACGAAGTGTTGCAAATCACGTAAAATCTTGGTTGGAGCTGTACAAGGCTAGAAACATGCACCAATACAGTTGGGGGTCCTTTTCCTAGATGATGCTATTGGCTGCTACTAGCACACCAAAATGTTGTTATGGGTTGCTGCCGGTGGCTTTGGCCAATAGAAATTATTTTCATTAGTTCCACTGAGTAAGTTCTTACAAGGAATGCGTAAATACTTGTCAGGACAAAAAATTCCTTCTTTTGCAACACCAGGAACGAGAATTTAATGTGTAAGTTAAGAGGTTAAAAATATCGTATAGTGGTATATAAATAAAAAAAAAAGTACAATGTCCTAATTTACTTCTAACACTCCGAATCCAAGGCCACCTACAGGAGATCAAACACCGAAAGTGTGATTCTAAAATAAATGTCAAATATTATAACCGATATCTTTTGGACGATACGAGCGTATGTTGTCGCTTTACTTCCAATATGCAAGACAAGTGAATGGCTGAAAAAAAAAAAAAAAAAGATAACCGTGCCCTGCGAAATTCCTCATTCTCAAGAACAGGTCGCGAATGTGACATGTCACTGATAGCCGCTGTGCGACCTATGACACGTACGGACTTCCACATAAGCGGGTGTGAAGTTCACTTGTGGTTAGACAACGACGAATGAAGTCACATATATATAAATAACGCTGTTTGCTGATGAAACGCACTGCCCGACTCTTTTTCTCTCTAACATTGAGAATGTCCGCGCGGGTTCAATACAGCGAATGATTAAGTAATCTTCTGTGAGAGTGGAAATGAGACAATCTGTTACTGGTTTGAGGAAAAAAATAATAATGCTTATGCCCTGACGTGATTATTAATTCCCTTGGAAACTGGGAGTTTAATTAAATATTTTCAAACTATCAGAAACTATGCGAAACGAAATAACAGTGTTACAGTCTATTCACGGTCAAGTGAGCACTTCTTAAGGTCCTTCCAACAGACACTAACCACTAATAGATATATTTTGTCTAGCTAAAGGCATTAACTTTAGGGGGGGGGGAGGAGAAATGTATACACTGTGTTTATTAGATACATGGCGAGGTTTATATTTAAAAAAGGCGGGAAGATAACCGAAAGGAAAAAATTAGCAGGGCCTTAAAAAGTGCTCACTTTACCGTGAATAGCCTATAACCGGGTTTAATACCTTCCATCTGTGAGAATTTGGTTGGTGATAACTTCGCCCGTCATTAGGAAATTAGTGGGTATCGTGTTATTAATAAACAAAAGTGTGCTATTTGCTGTTCATTGCAAAGTGAGCACTGTTGAAGCCCTAGTTACCATTTTCTTTTAGCTATTTCTTATCCTCTAACCACCTTTGTAAATTAATATTGCCATTTAAGTAATAATCACAGAGTATGTATTCTACCGCACTCTGAAGCTTACGTCTAAGGCTAGAACAAAATGTATTTATTGACTATTATTCCGAATGAGAGGTCTTTCAGAAATGCTCACTTTACCGTGAATAGCCTATACTCGTGGGTGTTTATCGATTGTTATGGTGAATCCGGCGTGAACCGGCCGGCGATTGAACCCGGTTCGCCTTGGTGGGACGCGAGCAAGCTAACCGCTCAGCCACCGTGGCCCCAGTGAGGTTAGATACGACTTTCAGAAACCATCGCTGGAGCAGCCGTCGGATTGCACTAAACCACTTCTTCTTCTATGTGAGTTAGGTATGCTACATAGCGACCAAACCAACTGCTTGTTTGGGATCTCTTTACATTTTTTTTTTATACTGACTTCGTATAAACTACATGGTTACCGTTTATTTTGTTGCTTATAAGAGAGTAAGCAAAATCCTTTTCAAGGTCTCCGAGGTTAAGGCTGTTCACGATAAAGTGAGCACCTTTGAAATTAACCTTAGAAGAAAAGAGACTACCCCTCTCTGCATACATTCTAACTGGCGCACTGATTGGCATGCGCCCAGTAACGTTGGTAACGATGGATGGGAAGTAGTTCCGTATCTTAACGTCGAATAAAAAGTGCCAGGTAACCATTTCTGATAACTTAAATTATTTCTCCCGCTTTTTTTTTCTTTTATGAATCGAAAAGTAAATATTAGCGGATTTCCAAGAGATTTACCTTTCTAATAATTTCATGATTTCACTTGACCGACGCATGAAAAAAGTTATGAGGCCCATGACAATGTTAACCTTGCATAGGCGGAAGAAAACACAATGTGCGTGCAAGTATATCTTAAGCAGGGCTTTCAAAAGTTCTCAGTTCACAGTGAACAGTCGATAAACACCTAGAAGTCACATGCAGCCACAAGGAAGCAGTGCGACGGCGATAGAGAATATCGTAAACATTTCTCGCGCGTGTTATTGTTTCCTCAGAATTTCAAGAAATGGCTATTTTCTTTAAATACAACGATCTGTTCAGAAATGGTACAGCATTTTCGCTATAGTTTAAAACACTGTTTTGCCGAAGAACCGATATCATAAACAGAGGACTACTTACAGCAAATTCTGCTGGCTTTTGACATTTTTCAACTACGACGTTTCTGTTTCGAAAACCAAATTTATGAATGAGGAACAAAATACAGACTTTCATTTCTGTCCTGAAGGAAAAAAAAATTGGATTTTGAAATATTCCATGGGTTTTTTTTTTAACTTAGAATAGAAACAACTTCTTACAGTGTGACTCATGTGACAACTAGGAAGGACCCCCCTCCCCTCCCCACCCACACAGTGAAGATGGTCAAAGGTAGGGATGGGACAAAAACTTACTTTCAGGTTACGCGTTCCATAATTCCAGTTCCAAGAAAGTAACACGTATCAGCAACATGTTATTTTTGTAACGGATTACTAGAAAACATTTCTCGCCTGCCCCGACGTTCGGGGAATATAACGATTACTTTGTCCGGTGTTCCAGAACTTGTCGTTCCAAGAAATAGTGATTGCGCATGCCCAGTGGTCAAGCCTTGGTTTAAGTGAGGTAATCCAAGACACTCCAAAAATAAAGGTATAAACAATGGAACGGGTTACTCGTATAACACGTTACCAAGTTGGAGCAGTTTATTAACAGTTACATTAAACAACACCCATCTATAGTCAAAGGTGCAGAATATTACTCATTGGCTACACGCTCACCAACAGTAAATACTATGTGGCAACAGAGCGGGCATGCACGCGCGATTGTTAACACACTGACAAATTTCCCGTTGTGTTGGCAGATAAGTAGGGAACGTGGATTATGCGGGTTGCTATAGGCTGTTCACGGTAAAATAAGCACTTTTGAAAGCCTCAGATCTACTTGTATGAACGTTGTGTCTTCTTCTGCCTTATGTAAAATTAACATTGCCACGGGCCTCAGCACTTTATTCGTGCGTCGGCCACGTGAAACTGTAAAATTCATATAAAAGTATATAGTTTACGAATCTGCTCCTTTTTACACTCCTGTGCACTAAAAATGCATAAACAGAGATAAATATACTTTTAAGTTATCACAAATGGTTACCTAGCCATTTTTATTCTACGTTAAGATATGGAACTACTTTCCGTTATTCGTTATCAACTTCACTGGGTGCATGTCACTCAGGGCGCCCGTTGAAATATACGCAGGTAGGTTGATTTCAAACGTGCTCACTTAATCGTGAGCCGGCTTCACCAAAAGCTGAAAGCGCGGGCGAAATAAAACCTCCAGCGTCACGTCCTGTTGCCGCCCGCATTTACCAGTTCCCATCTCCTGTGTGTACACGTCGAGCTTCCTGCCGTTCGAATGTGTGACGGCAACGCCTGCAGTGCGTACGGAAATCGCGGCTGGAAAAGAAAACTAAAAGTTTTGTTGTGGCGAGGCTGGTATGGAGCGTAATCCATTGACTGCGAGAAGTGAGCATCGTTAAATTGCAACTGGTGGTGTTGGTTCAAAGCAAAAGTTATTTTTAAAACATTGTTAACTTCTTCGTCTGTCTGATCTTTTAGTGACCTTCCTCTTAACGATGTCAACCACTAGTTTCCGTGCGTTTATTAAATGACAATTGGAAATTGCGGGAAACGGAAATACGTTTCTATAAAGCCCGTTCTTTTTTTCAAGTGTTCAAATGGAAAAAGAACTGAAATCAGTTGCCATTAAAATATTTCTTTTGCGTGAGACTTTAGCGCGTGGAAATACTTCCCTGAATCGGCTGCCAACATTACACTAGACTTGCCAATCGGTATTTCCGTTCAGTTCCACGCACTTACGAAGGTATTTTATTTTTCGGAAGTTGATTTTCCGGAGGTTCTCGCCGTGTGCAATGTGTTGAAGGGAAAGGAGTAGAGGGAATGAGCGGTAGAATGCGCATAACATCTCCGCAGAAACCGCTCTTTGTGTTCCAACTTTGCACTATTTTTTTTTATTGCGAATTACAGTATCAAAACAATATGTGGATAGAATTTAAGGTTAGTATCCATGTGTTTTCAAACCTATTTACACTTCCTCTGAACTAGTTTAAATGCAACTATAATGCATCCAAGTCGGTTAAATGTTTTATTAATTTACTAGGGTGGGGTCTGTTGACAAAGTAAATGCAAACGAACACGTTCTTTACTGTAGACCGCGGGATATTGACAGTTCTGTGGCGATGGGTGAGTCAACGTTGGGTACATAGACTAACAATCGGCCTAGATCATCTTTCTATCCAGGACGTCCGCCTGCAGTCCAACACGTGTGCGTGCGAAGAATGATGAGTATCGATCGCAAAACCCCTCTTAGAGACGACACACGCACTATATACAGTATATAGAAGACACTCGCGCACACATAGAGCCACACGTATACACACACGAGTATCTCCGCTTATTCCTCGTCAATTTAACTGCGACGAAACTCACAGTAATTCTTTGTTTATTAATGTATTAGTTGAAGATATCCCGGTTAAAGTTCTCGTCAAAGCCAAAGTTCTCGCCAAGCCAAAGTTCTCCTCGTCAAAGTTCTCCTCGCCAAAGTTCTCTACGTTAAAGTTCTCCTTGTCAAAGTTGTCCTCGTCAAAGTTCTCCTCGTCATATCTATCTTTGTAAAATGTGTCTTCGTAAAATTTCTCCTCGTCAAAGTCCTTCGGAAAATATGCCCCCGCCTTGACTCTGGTTGGCGAGTCATTTTGCCAAGTTGCCGCTCGACTTGACATCTTTAAGCGGAGTTACACACGGGCGGATCCGACGACCCGTTATGCGTGTCCACAACGCGTCGGGAGGATCAACTGTGTCGTGTGTGTAGGCTGGTCGGCCGATAAAATTAATGGGGTACGATGATCGGGAGCTAGGGTGGTCCGGACCTTCGAATTTTTCAGATCGTCCCGACTCCCCCGCCTTTTCTCCCCATCAATTGTCCAGTGTATGGCGCCATCGGCACGATCCCCCGGCCGCGAGTGCAACCTTATTCTTTATGTACACTGTAAAAAATTTCCTGGCAAACTTCCTAAACTGTAATGGAAGTTTTTAACCTATACAAAGTATGTATATAATACCACACATCAAACTGCAGATAGAGGAATGATTAGCGTTGCTACTAAGCCTATACAAATTCGGGAACTTCCCTATGCATTTGACTGTTTCATGAGCAAATATAGGAATGCCACAATTGTGTAATGGGGAAAACATTACCATTCATGCTTTCTTACTAAGAGTATACACTGGTATGGTAAATTTGCGAATAATTTCTTAGAGTATACGTTCATATAATTGTTTTGGGAGTGTGAAGTCAGGTTATGATTTTTGTTGTACTGTTAGCAAATTCGTTTTGTTGATTGATAATCTATTTACTTTATTGATTGATAATTTCGGGATGGATTCTCAATCCGGAAAGGACATTTCGGACAACGTAGGAGCCATGACAGTCGCGTTTGTGCTGACATCTCGGGCAGCTGGATCGTGTCGTCTGTAGAGTCGCCCCCTGTGGTTGGCTAATTGGTTCGGATCGGTTTGATTGGATCGGATCGGCCCGTGTGTAGCTCGCTTTACGCTCGTGGGAATTAACAAACACAAGTTTTTACCTCACGGGCGTTTCGCCCTTGAACAGCAAAGTAAAAATTTTTAAACGGATACATTTTCACGAAAACGTATGAACCAACATGGCGTCACGCACGATGCTCTTGCAAAATAAGATACAATTTATAAACATTTGAAATGCAAGTTATAAATGTCAAATTCTTTAAAAAGCTGGCTAGGTAACATAAAACGCAGAATTGTTTTTAATTTACGGCGGGAATCTTAGGAATCTTAGATTTTTTAAGATTTATTTCGTGTGCATTGATTTCAGCAAGTGCTGCCAACATGAATAGACACACACAAGCATGCTACTAACCAGATAATCGCAGGCACTGTATATAGTGTCATTCGTCGCGACACTGTTACAAAGTGGATTGATCTCAGTGTCGTCCATCTGCCAAAACCTGGTCCTCGTAGTCGAGACGGAGTATATTTAAAACCTGTTCGATAAAGTGAGCACTTTTGATATCAACCTTAGAAGAATGCCACTGCTCCTACCTGCATATATTTTTACGGGCGCACTGAGTGACATGCGCCCAGTTAAGTTAGTAACGAAGGATGGAAAGTAGTTCCATATCTTAGCGTCGAATAAAAAGTGTTGGGTAACCATTTGCGATTACTTAAATTATTTCTTCCCCTTTATGCTTTTTTATTGCATCGAGTGTAAAAATTAGCAGATTTTTAAATATTTACTTTACTAATAATTTCACAGTTTCACTTGACCGACGCATGAATCACGTGACGATGCCGTGGCAATGTTAACTTTACATAAGACGGAAGAATACACGACGTGCATACAAGCAGATCTTAAGCAGGGCTTTCAAAAGCGCTCACTCTATCGTGAACAGCCTTTGGTAACCTGTACCCTTGGCTGCCAGTTTCCAACCATCTACGCCGCATCTGAAAAATGCGTAATGCCGCAAGTCGTTGCATTTAAACGTGAAGGCACTTTCACTTCGGTCGCTGACAAGAATTTCAATTGGCAGGACATCTATCCGCTCGGCCGTTTGCCAATTTCCAGCACAACTACGTGACATTCATAATTTAGTCACTTTTGGGCTTTCGGCATACTGCTGGCTTCCATACCATCTACTGCTGGTTTTCTTTCGCAATCCAGGGATTCCTGAGCTAATACGCCCGCCGTAGATCTTTCGTAAACGGGAAACAAGATAATGCGGTTA
The DNA here is from genome assembly GCA_029891345.1 of Dryococelus australis. Lineage (NCBI taxonomy): Eukaryota > Metazoa > Arthropoda > Insecta > Phasmatodea > Phasmatidae > Dryococelus > Dryococelus australis. The sequence goes on along the minus strand of CM057004.1, from coordinate 89,122,816 downwards.
TTATTTGTCTTCTGCAATGGCAAAATCTCTCCCACGTGTGTTTGTTTCTTTTGACTACCGAGTCTTAGCACGAATTTTTTATCACACTGCTTTCCTTTCGACAGCACGTCTGAACTGGCATATTAAACATACGTGTGCACGACGTCTACAAGGGTTTGCACTTGGAACTGCCAGCTCTCCAGTGATTTGGTGTACCTTTCAGAATACGCAAAATACGTCACAAACCTACTAACGATACTTTGCAATAAAGCCTGAATACTATAATAAGAGACACGGAATCCGTGAAACGCGAACGAGTGAAGAGATTTGGGCGAATCTTAACATCGAGGCGTTGAGAGCCGATGAGGGTGAAGTGAGGTGAATATGGAGCAGCGCTGGAATTAAGGGGTGGGGGAACCGGGAGATCCCTGAGAAAACCCACCGACCAGCGGCATTCGCCCGGCGCGATTCCCGCTTGCGAAAAACCCGGAGTGAACCGGCCGGGGATTGAACCCGGTTCGCCTTAGTGGAAGGCGAGCAGACTAACCGCTCAGCCCCCCCCCCCCCCCATCTTTTCCCGTGAAACGTGTTTCGGGGAGACTTAAATTGTAGAGCTATATTAAAAAAAAAAAACAGAATTGTAAAATTCTTTGAAACTCTTTGTGTAACATTTGCGGAAGCACGTGTAAAATAATGCATTCCAACTTGTGAAATATGTCCACGTGGTATGAAATATTTATTCTTTTAGCGATCGATTTCAGTGATTTTCAGATTGCTCCGTGTCTGTGAATTCAACTAACCATACGTGGTAGGACTCCTCGAACGACAAACTTTTTTTCCCCCGAGGTGAAGGAGTGACATGACAATGTGTAATATGTATTTGTACTTCTGTCACTTCATCATAGTAACTTGTGCGTTAACATACACGCAGTAATAACACTTCCTGCCCACACGCGATTATGAAGCTGAAGTTCACAATCAGCTATTCAAAAAAATAAGTAAGACTTGCAAATAGAATTAAGAACGATGGCAACTCAAAAATAAAGTATGACGAAGTCGCGTTAGGCATAGAGAATTAAGAATTAATAGTGTATTTGCGTTTTCATTATTTGTATCATGGTCACGTGGTATGCATATTAAGGTCCTCAAATGACATGTTCGCAAAGGTGAGTACACTATAAGAAATTATTCGAAAAGTTACCATGCCAGCGTATACGCTTAGTGAGAAAGCGAAAATGGTAACATTTTCCCCCCATGCATTCATTGTCGTTCCTACATTTGCTCAGGAAACAAGGCAAATGCGTAGGGAAATTCCTAACTTCGTATATCAGCGATGCTAAAGATCCCTACAGTATATCTGCAGCTTGGCCTATGGCACTATTTCCGTACAGCGTATAGTTAAAACCTCCCATCTCAATTTAGGAAGTTTACCAGAGAATTTTTTGACAGTGTAGTTTCGGCCATCGATGCTACGCCCCAACAACAAACTGATATCCCGTTTGTTCATATCCTACTAAACTTAGAAGTCCTGTATCCATATCTTTCCTTTGCTTGTTCGCACGAAGAAGGCACAGCTTTATACGACCATCAGCGAACGGTCGACAAGAACGAAGCCAGCGCAGAAGGAAAAAAAAAAAAAAAAAAAAACAAGTCAGATGTGTGTCAGCTATGTCTAGTTTCACTTAACAGAACTTCAGACCTCGAGGCTATAGGCTTCGCGCCTGCATTGCTGGCCAGATTGTTGTATGTCGTAGACTGTAGCAACGAAGTGTTCTAAATATATGTCGCCTACTTAACGTCCATCGCTTGTAACACTAGTCGTCACACTAAAAATGAAAATTCCTCTCTAACGGAAAACAAAATTCGCATGGACGTAGTTTCATTGTCTCGTCGACGCTTCTCAGGATTTTAAAAAAGAACATCGTGGCACATTAACTATCGCTAGAGACGTGCAAAATTCGCGTCATTTTTCTGCAGCAGACTAAACTGCAATGTGTTATGCGTGCTACTGACGTCCCTCAATGGCTGAGAGTATTTGTGGCACGACGTGAAAGACTCTTTTAACCAATAGTAACAGTTCAACGTCAGAGTGACCAATCGCCTGTAACACGCAGTTACACAGGCACATGATCTCGTATAGAGGCCATCGGTAAACGAAATCACGGGTCGTGCTCGGAAACTTATAGGGCAATGACGTCTAGCTTGTCCCAAAATAATAACGCCAATTATGCAGGTCTCTAACTATCGCGAATAAAAGATAATAACCCTTTAATAAAAACTGGATTGAACAATATATTAGAGCGCACTAACCGTTTTATATGAAAAATTAATCTGAATAGGACTCGTCACAAGAATGACATTTTTTCGTGCGTTTGCGGTATCTTCGCCCAATTTGGATCAAACCTTCCAAAAATCACCTCTTGTATGCCGTGCATTACAAGCGTTTTGTACGTCTGTTAGCAAAAGTACCTTTATTTTCGGTTAAACATAACTTTTACTTACATTTGACCCCTTAAATTATGTTCCACTTATAATCAACTTGAGTGAAAACAGAGAGAAAATGGGTGTGTTGGTAATGCCTAGTAAGAAATAGTTCTTAAGCAAAATATTAACCGAGTGCGCATAAATACGGTTCGTTGCCACTTTAGCGTAATTTTTTAGACTTCGTTAATGCCGATGTTACACGATAGCTGCAGCCGTACTTGGTTCATGTACAAGCTTGTATAAGCCCTGGTGCACGAGCTGGTATACCAGCCGCTATATGAGCCGCCATCGAAGATTCATATTACACGAGAGCAGTTCGCGTACTGGCATTTGGCACCCTCGGTGGGTGCGAAGCGTGTGGTTTCTAGTAATTATGAACCTCATTCGTAGAACTGCTACCAGTTAGTAACTTGCGTAGGCCTATGAAGAAACTAGCTAGCACATCTTAATATTGCTATACTACTGTTCGCGTTTTACATAAATTATTTGCTTACTAGTATAGTTTCATTCATTTCCTTGAAGATGACGTGCAGTCACTAGAGTACGAGTGTGTTATTTTAAATTTTGACGGAAATTACGGATCGGTTGCAAAATATAGTTTTTTCTATATGTATCAGGATATTATCCGAATGTAAAATTTAAATTTAATAATAAAATTTAAAATAAAATGTAATTTAAAATCTCAGTTTGCACAAATAGTTACCTAACAATATTTATTTGACGTTAAGATGTAGAACTATTTCCCATCCGTCATTACCAACTTTACTGGGCGTATGTCACTCAGAGTGTGCCTGTTAAAATACATGCAGGCAGATGCAGTGACTTTTTTCTAAGGTTGATTTCAAAAGTGCTCACTTGACCGTGAAGAACCCATGCGTTGAAAGTAACTGTACGGCGGCACATGCCTCTTGGAGCGCGTCTTTGTGCGGTGGGAGCGACCTGCCGCGGCCAGTTGTGCCACTTCTGGCCTCGGCAGGTCGTCGACCCCACAGGGCAGTGCGTGTGCGTTGCGTCGGTGTCCGGTGAAAACGACCGCGCGCCGCCCGCGGCCATCTTGCCGTGGCGTCCGGCGACGCCAGCAGGGATTTGGGCCGCGGTTACACCATGTGGGGTAATAGATGATGGAGTGGCAACAGCCCATCTTCTCCTCGATTATCAAGTGAAGCCGATGCCTTGCCTGACTTCTTTCAACTGCGCATGCGCAGACCCATTGTTTACGTCAGCCGCCATATTAGGAGTGGCAAAAGTTACATAGTAAGCAACGTAAAACATGCACCTTTCTGCCACTACTAGCCCTGTCCTTGTCTTTCATTGTCGTCTTATCTTTCGTGTCTCGCGGTTACACACCCAAAGCAGAATGAAACCAATGGAAATTCTAACCTCAACAAACATGGAACTTAAAATGTATGATGTTTAATTATAATAGCCTCCAACATTTATCACAATTGGTCTTTTTAATTGTTACGAATAGTACACTTTTACTGTAATGGCATAATGGGTGGATATTAGTAAATTCAACCTTAAGCTCCAACAAGTGCAAGAATTCCCGCCAAATTCAGTAATATTTATTACACTGCTTGTTTACTTCGAAGCAGCCAATAGGAGCGCAGCAGAGAAGAGAAGTCGTTCGAAACGACATATGAAAACTGTTCACTTTGAACGAGGAACAACTGCGATAGGAACTCGTTCGAAGGTAATGTAACCTGTTCAATAGTTGAACTTGTTTTAGTGAAGTAGTTCTGCATCCCGTGTAACCGCGGTGTTGGTCTTTGAAATGTAATGGCAATGGTGAGTTCATGTTATATGTTAGTATGATTGGACTGTGCCCGTTGCCAACCATGAGACTAGCTAAAATAAACATCGCGCACACTCAGAACTCAGCAAGACGAAAAAAACATTTTACAACACCGCAGACAGATAATTAGGAAATGTTGTTTCCTTGTCATTAATAGTGGGTAAATATATGCGTGTGTATGTATATATACATATTTTTTAAATTATTTATATATATATATATATTATTAAAGTTACAAAAATGGCGGACGAAGAAGTTGGTATTACAAAACAGGACAGACAACAAAAGCAAATCAAAACAAAGGACAACACGATGGCAAAAACGTGTCTTGTTTTTTCGTTGTCTGCCCTGTTTTGTAAAAACCAGTTGCTCGTCCGTCGATTTGTCATCTTAATATTATATAAATTATATATACATATATTTATTGGCCTCCTATTGATGAAAAGGAAACAGCTTTTCCTAATTATCTGTATGTGGTGTTCTAAAAGTTTTTTTTTTTTCTCGCATTGCGGTGTACTGTGAGAGTGCAATTTTTATTTTGTTTGGTCTTCCGGTCGGTAATGGACACAGTCCAATCATACTAACATAATAATACAAGAACGAGTAGTGAGTTGTAAACTCAACTATGGGTGTAGGAATAACAGCAGATGTAATGCTATGACGTCACTGAAGCTGCATTTTTGTCCATCGCCGTAGCGTGACACCCAAAACATTGAAAATGTTGAGGCAGGTCTTTGTATTTAATGCGTGTAGAATGTGGAAGTTTTTAAACAAATAGCAGCCAATGAAGCTAAACGTTCAGGCTAGATATCAGCACGCTCTGATACAATAGTTTCATTTTAATTTTGACAGGTTAGTTTCCTTAATTCGACGGCATTGTATTAAATAGGATCCAAGCTATTTTCTTACATGAAACTATGATAATGAACAAGAAAATATTACATCTGAATTAATTTACAAAAATATGTAGTAAAGGAAAAAAATTACCATGAGTATTTGAAATTGTAAAATATGCTTTATACAAAATATAATGTGGCGAACTATGTTTCCCAGTGAGAAAATTAAATCTCTACTTCGAGCTCATACTTGAAAGGGATAAAATACTGTATTCTTAAATCCATTGCGGAATTCGGTATGGATTCGCAAGTAATAAATCTGGTCTGTTTACGAACGTATTAATAATTTTGTTACTAAAGGCTGTTCACAATAAAGTGAGCACTTTTGAAATCAACCTTAGTAAAGTGTCACTGCCCCTGCCTGGCATACATTTTAACGGGTTTACTGCGTGACATGCGCCCAGTAAAGCTGGTAACGATGGAAGGAAAGTAGTTCCATATCATAACGCCGAATAAAATGTGTTGGGTAACCATTTGTGATCATTCAAATTATTTCTTTCGCTTTTTATTGCATCAAAGTGTAAAAATGAGCAGATTTGTAAAATATTTAATTTTCTAATAATTTCACAGTTTCACTTGATCGACGCATGAATAAAGTGATGAGGCCCATGGCATTGTTAATTCTACATATTTTGGAGGAATGCGTAACGTTCATACAAATAGATCTTAACCCCTTAACATTTGCAATAACTTTTTCGTTTCAGGTGTTGCAATATAGGAGATTTTTGATCTGACAAGTACTTACGAATTCCTCGTAATAACTTATAATATGGAACTTATGAAAAGCATTTCTATTGGCGTATAGCTGTGATAGCAGCCAATAGTAAAATGTTGGTTTACCAGCAGCGGCCAATACCAATAACCAGGAAAAATACGCTGTCTGTATTGGTGCTATCTTCTGCCATTGTTTAATATCGACCAATACTTAACATATTTTGCAACATGTCGTACGTGAACGAATATACTCGGGATAATGTGTTAAGTGGTTAAGCAGGGCTTTCAAAAGTGCTTATTTCACCGCGAACAGCCTATATATTGCATTACAGCCAGTTACTGTCACTAAGATTGTTCCGTTGTAAGACCTCCCACCAGGGCGAACCGCTGTCGATTCCCTGAGCCGTCACTCGCGGACTTTCGCACGTGGGAATTGTGCCGGACGATGCCGCTAGTCGATGGGTTTCCTCGGGGATCTCCCGCTTCTCATCGTCCCCTGCATTCCAGCGCTGATCCATACTCGCCTCGCTTCACCCATACCACTCCCACTCCACTGTAAAGCAGGAATGACACAGCCCCGACAAGCAAAGCGCGACACGACACAAAACGCAACCACAACACATTTGCGATGCGTTCTCAGAAAAGGTGCTTTAGGGTGGAAATTCCATTTTCGGGTTTTGGGCTGTTGTTGCAGCCAATTCTGCGAGGAACTCAATGAAATAAGTCGCGACTTTGTAGCGTTTATACTCTCAACATGTTCCGTTCATATATCGAAAATTTCCGCATTTTTAACTTTTTTTTGGGCCTCTTGAAAAACTTACATTTTCACCCTTAGGTACCTTTTCTGAGAACGCATCTTCGCATTTATATTTTCAATGTGACTGCTCGAATTAACAGCCCGACAGTCTACTTACGCGACACGACGAGTAGAATTTTTCGGGACCATTTAGAAGGCGCTGATTAACTACGCTAATTTCAAAGGCAGCGGGCAGACGGGGAATATGGAATACATGATGGTGACGATGCATACGAAGGGAAAATTATTATTTTTAAGAGTTAAATACAATAATTAAAAAAAAAAAAAAAAAATTCGCTGCTTATTTGGTATTGCAGGGAAAGCTCGCGCTACAATTTCATTTTGCAAGGTTGTACACTCTGTGTGTCGTGCCGCACGACACGACGTAAATATAAATCACTTCTAATCCAAAATCGCTGGTCGGATGACAGAATTTGTCGTGCTTCCTTACGTTAGATGTGTCTTGTGTTTCACTGACTGTTTTAAATGTCGTGTCGGTGCTGCCATGTCGTGCTTGTCGGAGGCTTTGTGACTCCGGCATACTGCCGGAATCGCATGGCCCCGACCAGCACGACACGGCAAGCACGATACGACACTTAAAACAAAACAACCAATGAAATACGAGATAGATCTGACGCACACCCGGCACTTCCGTCACCCGACCGGCAAATTTGGATTAGAAATTATTTATATTCTTCGTCGTGCCGTGAGACACGACGCGCAGAGTGTACGACCTTGCAAAATGAAGTTGTGTGACAAGCTTTCCCTACAATGGGAAATACGTAGCTTAAAAAATTCGACTCGTTGCGTCGCGTCGGTAAACTGTCAGGTTGTAAAATGGTCTTGGTTGCGGTTTTTGTCGCGTCGTGCTGTGCTCGTCGGGGCTATGTGATTATTGCGGCATAAGACAAAGAGGAAGCGAAAAGCGGCACGTGGCTCGCACTTAAGAGGGGCGGGGATTTGCTATTTCGTGACTTCATTCCAGGCAACTGTGACATATCCGCCTAACGTTGTCATTTCCCAACAAACTGTCTTATCTGTGGTTTCCTTTGGAGGGGTGTATATTCCGTAATCTTTAGCTGGGGACGAGTGACATACTTGTATAGCGGTTCTCACGTGTTGTGTGTTTCTACGACAGCCATTAACAGCACGTCAAGTATGTGTAGACGTGTAACATAAAGATCTTACTGCAATATACATTTGATACCGGTCGATCTGATTCGGTTTTCGTTTCGCGGATTTGGACATTTTATCGTTCAACTTTTATTGGGAAATATTTTACGGCGCGCCATAGTCGTGTAAGGAGTTTAATTTCAACAGCTCGTTTCGAAAGCAAGCTGTGTTTAACATAGCAATAACAGCACTGAAATGAATCGTCACGGCAGATGCAATGAAGTCCAGTGATGTTAAACGTACTATTTCCATGGTACTTGTACCACAATTATACCTTGTGTTATCATGTACCATGACGAGGTCATCATGGTACGCACATGTACCATACTCCGGCTATACAAAATTTGCAGCTAGTATAATAAAAGATTATCAGCTTGTAGCGCTTGGTTAAGTCAAAAGCCGAAGCCCTACGATTTATCTGCGAATTAGAGGCTGTATTTTATTTGTATTCGATATCAGTATTGCAATGTTCAAACAACTGTTGTGCATTGAAAGCAAAGCAAACATAAAATTGTGATTTTACGAATTTTTTAAGAATGTACCATAATTTTGTACCAGTGTACCATTATTTTGAATGCCCCGTACCATTATAGAGCACTGACGATCTAACATCCCTGGCGAAGTCTCTAACAGAAAACAGCTACACTACTTGTGCCATGTCGAAATAGTGAGACATTGCCTCCCTGACGGCATGTGTAACCGTGCAGGACAGTGTTCCTTAATTAATAACTTAGTTTCTAGTATTTAAATGATTAAACACACTCAAAACACCTGGCGAGCTCTTTGCCTGCGCTGTAAAAACAAGTACTTTCAAATATTTTTTTGTATTGCAAATTAGAGCATATTTTTTTTAGGTTGTTTTCCTAAAGCAGGTTCCACACGGCGCAATATGTGTCTCGCGCAAGCTTTCGCACGAGAATACCAAATAAGTTTCGTTCGAAACGAGTCCACAGGCAGATAAATAAGATGAATACTCTCTCGCGTCAAAATTGAATACTCTCTCGCGTTGATAGCCCTGGTGAGTACCAAATAGCCACGATATAATACAAAATATGAAGTTGCTTACTTCAACAAGGTATTTGTTTCAAAGCTATCCCTCCAATTGTTTTGATTTTATTCTCAGCAAACTCTCTGAACTCCAATCCACGCTTTAAAGTTATTTTCCAGCAATGTTTCAATTCTCTGTATTTCTCATCGCACACCTCAGATTATGATATTCTTTTACTCTATGGTTGATGTTAAAACAGGTTACATGACCAGCATACAAGGACCAATAGGATCGCAACTTGCATCGCCTTGCACGAAAAAAAAAAAATATATATATATATATATATCAACACCTGCTCTATATCCTCATTTCGTGCAAGATGTGCCTTGCACACAAACTTGTGCAATAAATTCTCGCGCAAGGTCGGTCTCAGCTCGCATCGTGTGAAGCCTGCTTTACACCAACCAAATCTTGCTTAAATCCAAAGGAAACGTTAAAGTAGCTTCAATTTGTTTTGCATTAATTATTTCTTTATTAATTTCCGTTGCATGGTGATATTTATTTTCTTTGCGCTGATGAACGACTTAATTTGCATGCGACTTCAGGCAGTAGAGAACTTTGAAAGAATAATAAAACCAAATGATCCCACTTGTAGCTGTTTTTTCTTTTGAACCTGCTTCTCAAAATAGTTACAATACTTATGACTCTAATCAAGTAATTGGCACTGTATGGGAATCAAACGAAATTAAAATTTTCGCTTTTCAGGAATTTTCTCGGGACTTCCGTGGAGGGAGACTGAAGACGGTAACAGCCCCTCCCTCCGCTTTATTTTCTTCCTGTCCGTCTTTGCTGTATCTTACGAAGGAAGACTAACAATGAGAAAGGATCAACATGTCCCGCGCACAGCTCTCGGCGCACGGAACGTAAAAACTTTCCGCTGGGATGTCCTTGAAGATCTGCGAGGAGGATGAAGACTTCGTGACCACTCCACAAGCTATTTCCCAACCCGACGAGTGGTTGACGTCACTTTGTCATGCGCGTGGACGGGGGGGGGGGGGGGGGAAACTGCTCCTGGCACTGACTGCAATAACAATTCAAACGACTCTTTAAAATAGTTAGAGAAGTCCGCTTACGTGCTTTGCACGTTTTAAGGAAACTGAAATCATAAAACAACTGCAGAGTAAACAGCATTGAAGGCTGTCCACGCTTAACTAAGCCCTTTTGAAAATAAACTGTAAAAAATGTCACTGCCACTATCCATGTGTATATAGAGTGTTCCGCGACTCAGCCGACATACTTCGGCAGCGTGTTATACACATCGTTGACATCAGAATATGCCATCTACACAATTAGGCTATGCGGCCCCCATTCCAGAGTTACAGGGACGGAAATTCCACAAAAACAAAAATTGGAATTACTGAATGTCTCTAATGTAACTGACTACATTCATGTTGAATGTCCCACACGAGCTGTTCAAAATATGCACCATATGACCGTAAGCAGGCTGCGATACGTTGTAACCTACCATGGCGTGTTGCCACTGCATGCCTGAAAGTTCATTTCTGAGTTGATTAGTGGCGTCAGTTATCGCATGTATAGGCTGTTCACGGTAAAGTGAGCAATTTTGAGGCCCTGGTTACTTTTCTATTTCAGCAAATTTTTAAAAAAATCATTAAACAACATTTTAAAAATAAATATTGGCATGTAAATAATAAACACAGTGTGCAGATTCCGCCGCACTGGGAAGTTGACGTCTAAGGCTAAAATAAAATGTATTTATCGAGTATTATTCCAAATGAGAGGGTTTCAAAAGTGCTCACTTTACCGTGAGTTGCCTGTAGCAACTGGTCTCGTGTGTCTGATCGTAGTCCGCTGTAAACCCTCCTCTTCAGGCAGCCCCAGAAGTAAAAGTCCAACGGAGAGAGGTCAGGAGAGCGCGTCGGCCATGAGACGCCCACCTCTTCCAATCTACCTGCGCGGACACTCAGCTGCTGCGCCACGCCCATTACCTTCACACTGTCCGTAAACAAACACCATGTCTGCGTACTCTGAGCGTGTGAACATTTTTGAAATCAACCTTAGAAAATAGTTACTGCCCCTGCCTGCATATATTTTAACGGGCGCACTGAGTGACTTGCACCCAGTAAAGTTGGTAATGATGGATTGGAAATAGTTCCATATCTAACGCCAAATAAATAGTTTTAGGTGATCATTTGTGCAAACGGAAATTATTTCTTCCCACCTCTGTTTTTTTTAATGCGTCCAAGTACAAGAATGAGCAGATTTGTAACTGACGCATGAATAAAGAGACGAGGCCCATGGCGATGATAATTTTGCATTAAGGCGGAGGAATACACAACGAGCGTAGAAGTGGATATTGAGCAGAGCTTTCAAACGTGCTCATTTTACCGTGAACAGCTTATACATGTATTGCTTGTAGTGTCACATACAACAACTCGCGACACAAGAAAATCCTGTAAGTGCCCGAACATACGTGACGTTTAAACAAACAACGGGACCAAAGGACGTGCCAGCAGACCAAAACAACTCAGCAGAAAAACTGTATGTTTCATCTTGTAGTTCCCTCTTTATAATTTATGTACATATTCAGAGTACTATAATAATTCATGTTGGGAATAATTTAAGATCACCTCACCATAAGTATATTCTATAACTTCAATAACTGAAGTCACGTTTGAATGGTACCTAGGAAAACAAAACGCTGACGTCAAAAGAGGAAATTATACTACAGTGTTCTAGATTTTTTATTAAATTATTATTACTACGTTTAGAAATCTTGGGCAGACGTGTGAAAAATTACACACGTTGAAAACAGCTGAATAAAAAAATATTCATATTCCGTGTGCTTGGAACTGATGGCGAAAAGCAAACAAAGATCGTCTCTCAATTTTTACAAACTGTTTTAGCACTCTAGATTAGGCCGGCTCTCAAACTACTCAAATTTTATCTGAAAATATAAAGAAATTACGTAAATATTAATTGATGTAACTTAATTTAGATTTTTGAGAGGTAATTTCCAGAGTGGAGATGAATTCAGTTTCTTTAGATTCTAACTTTATTGTAAGTAAAGTGTCTTCCAGATGGCCACCATTACACTCTAAATCTGAATCAGTGGAAATTTCACTGTTTCAGTCAGTTAACAGTACATGACTGATTCAACAGTCACTTCAGTGAATTTAAGTGAAGAATCAGTGAAAAAATGTTAGTTATCCTTTACTTATTGATTCAGTGACATTTTCCACTGTCATCGATCATTTTATTTCACTGTTTTTCTCAGTGACTTTATTTTGACTGATGGACCAGTTAAGCCGCGTGCAAAAATGGTCGTCAAACAACGTTTAAAAACGGCCGTTAAACAACGTATATCAAGTGAAATCACAACCAAAACAAAATACTTTCCAAGATATATTTCGTCTGTCAAAGCACCACGTTAGGAGGCAATATGAACATTTTTATTCCATTTTTACGTCTTTCATCTCGTTTTCAAGTAATCAACACAGCGCTCTGTTTGAAGGTTTAAACTGCATATAATGTGGTGAGGAGTGTGTACTCATATGCACTATTCGTTTTAACAATCCTAACGGTACCAATTAAACTAAAAACGAAAAGTAAGCGCAAATTAGCTATACGTTCTATATTGTGAAAAGTTAAGAGCCTTACACAAAATATGTGCTTACAACGCTTACGCATATGACGTATACTTTCTACACTAACTACCAAAAAGTAATTGGGCGCCCGTGAAGATAGGTAATTCAGTACGTCAGTTGACTTGTGTCTCACGGCCTTCGGCGTAGGACCGCTGGTGTTTGTCCGTGGTAGCATGAACACAGAGGCCTATTGTAACATTCTGGATAATGAAATGCTCCCAACATTGTGGCATTTTTACGGAATGGACCCGTGTTACTTCCAGGATGGCAATGCCAGATGCCATATTTCAAGGGCTACTATGCAGTGGTACGCCGACAACAATGTTCGCCGATTGGACTGGCCCGCCCAGAGCCACGACCTCAACCCTATGGAACATCTTTGGGACGAATTGGATCGCCGGGTGAGGGCTCGTCAGGCGCGGCCAAAATTCATTTCTCAACTCATGGAATGGTTGCAAGAGGAATGGCGACGAATCCCCGTGGATGTCCTGCAAACACTCGTACAGAGCATGCCAGACAGGGTGGCTGCTGTTATAGCTGCAAGAGGTGGCCCTACGCGATTCTAACGGGGCGACAACCACCGAGCAAACATTGTAGACAGATGCCCAATTACTTTTTGATATATAGTGTATATTGCGCCAAGCTTTTATATATTAAATATAAACTTATACAAACATATTTGTGTGTGTAGTAAAGTTTACTATGGCTGTTTGACCATGTCTTACAATTTCTATAAATTCTGTATTTACTATAATTATTTTTCTCTTTTTAGTGCATTTAGAAATAAAAGTTTGGTTTTAAAAAGTTTTTTGCAGGTAATTTATTTTTCACTTTTTAGTCTCAACAATTTTTTATTAATATTATATAGCTAGACTACGTGTATAAATAGTCTACCTATATATTTATAATAAAACAATTAGTTAGACTAAAAAGACTAATAAAATGTGCAGTTAAACACTTTGGGCTGCAACCTGAGGAACACCGATGTGCTGCAGGCAGACTGCACGCCAGTTCAGCGCATAGAGGTCGGACAGACACCTATCGTACATACAAACAAGTCAATTTAAATAAAAACTTGCATTAATAACCGTAAGAACTATCGTCAATATAGACATTGTTAAAAATTCATAAAGCTGACCTAAATATAATTATAGGTCTAAATTGGCAACATTCGTACGAAATGGTTTTTGAAATATGACAACATTCTTGGAACAGCTGAAAACAGTAAACAAAGCATTTGGCAGTTAAAACGTAGTCACGTGGCAGTGTTTGTGTTTACATGTTGTGGAAGGATACGTAATCGGTACCCAAAAGTAGATCTTAAGCAGGACTTCAGAGAAGTGTGAAGTAACCATGAATGGCCTATAGTATTAATTTTACATAATGGGGCTGAATTCGACTGACAAACTTAGTGAGGTGATTCCTTATGCAAAATCAAGTGGCAAATATATAGGAAACTTTGCACCTAAACTAAATATTAAGGAGAATGGAGATTTTGGCAAGTATTTTTGCGAAATATCGGAAACCAGGTGCGATGAAAGTACAATTCGCGGAACACTGTTTTATGTTATCGAGATATTCAACCTCAGAGCAAAGTCACAATAATAACACTCCATGTTACGTAAATAACAGGGGTGTCCACCCTCTTATTGCCGGCAACTTCGTTACCGTTGGGAATTATGAACGTTTGAAGCTGGTTTATTGAGGAGTATGACCTACGAAACAAAAATAGTCCCCTTGTTTGCAACTGCTTAGGACCCACCGTTTTAGTTTAAAACGCACACAAATTTTCCGCTAGATTCTGCTGCCGCGATACAGTGCTTCGTACGTAGGCAATACGCCATACGTGCGTGTATGATACGCATTGATTACAGTAGGTGTTGGCCTTGTCCGCCACCATCGGCAGTGCTGTGGCCATACACGCATGTAGTACTGCCTGCGTACTAGGCGCTGTTCGTAACAGGGAGTGCTATTACCGCGACTTTGCTCTGACGTTGAAGATCCCGATAACATAAAACAATGTTCCGGGAATTGTACGTTCATCGCATCTGGTTTCCGATATTTCGCAAAAATACTTTCCAAACTCTCCATTTTCTGGGACTTATTACGCCCTTAGTATTTGGTTTAGGTACAAAGTGTCCTATATATATATTCCCTTGCTTTTGCATGTTGAATCGCCTCACGAAGTTTGTTGGTCGAATTCAGCCTCATTCTGTAAATGGCAGTAAGCTTCTACATGGCATGTTTTTTCTATCTAGTAGCAATAATAATCGCTACCGAGATAAATATGGGCAATGGCGTCACTGCTTAGACGGTTATTACTTTAATAGCGATTACATAATGCTCTGACAACTGCCAGAGAATGTGCACACATTGCGAATGTAATAACGCGACAGCTCCATTATGCATCACTGAAAATCTGAATATGCAATAGCGTAAAGTAGTGAAGATGTCGAAACAGAGCTAACAAGTATTTACGTTAATAAGCAAAGTGTGCTTGCTGCTTACATAATAAATCCTTTGCATTCTTCAGGATTTGTTTGCAAGGTAGTAAACGAACTTCTTAACACCGCAGACTAAAAGGAAATACACAGTCGCGCGTTTACTGTAAATATTGACGCCAAGAGGTAAATTATTTGCAGGGTTTTGTTTATCACGCACAGTGCTGGAACGTAAAAAAAAATGTGAACACTGTTCGGTTAAGCTATAAATAGTGCCTGTAAAAATTCGCATTCGCGGGTTCAGTGACCTGTAAGCCATATACCCGAAGTATTTCGTAGGTCCTGTTAATGATCTGAATTGTATGTTGTTTAATGTACTGTAGATGCTGACACGAATGCAGGGTTGCCAATAAGTTCCTGTAAAGTTTCCGCATTTGAACTGTAAAATTCCCGTACACATAAAAATGCTTTAGAATTAGTATTAAAAAAAAAAAAAAGTTTATCAACATCGAATTCTACGCCAAACATTTTCATCGATGATACAAGGCCTACAAATTTCCGGTTACTTGGTTATTTTTTGCCTTATGTGCGACGTTCACTGAGAAAAAAAAATGTTTTGTGGCAACCACAAAATATTTTCTTAATATTCACCTTGCCAAATAATTTTTGTTGGGAACACTAAATTGTTTACATGCTGTTCACGGTAAAATGAGCACTTCTAAAAGCCCTGCTTAAGATCTACTTGTACACATATTGTGTGTTCTTCCACCTTATATGAAATTAACATTGCCATGGGCATAATCACTTTATTCATGCGTTGGTCAAGTGAAACTGTGAAATTATTTAAAAAGTTTGTACGCTTTGATGCATTAAAAAATACGGAAAGCGAGATAAATAATTTAAGTTATTACAAATGGTCACTTAACACTTTATATTCGACGTCAATGTACGGAACCACTTTCCTCTCCACCGTTACCAACTTTACTAGGCACGCGTCACTCATTGCGCCCATTAAAATATATGCAGATATGGGGCAGTGACTTTTTGCTAAGGTTGATTTCAAAAGTGCTCAGCTTATCGTGAACAGCCTTTACTTGTTGCCACCGAACTCTCGTGGCCGGTATTTTGTTGTATCTGAGAAAACAATTTGGTATGGGGGTGAACTCTGTACATTTTTTCTTTCTTTCTTTCTTTCTTTCTCCGTGTTGACTTGTTTTCGTTGCCCGCACAGGTTCGGCGCTGCACTGCTACGAGTCGACGTGCCTGAGCGACCCGAACATTGACACGTGCGTCGGCAACAACCGGACGGTGCAGAAGGAGTGCAACACCGCAGGACTCAGGCAGGTCCTCTCGAAGCTGCAAGGAGCCGGGGGCAGCGTCCCGCCTGTGTCTACGGGGACTGTCACCTGGACCTGCATCAAGCACGAGATCAGCGGTACGTCTCCGTTAAACGCTGCAGTAAAGCAACCGCCTATGGAGCACTGCACACCACCATGCAACGCGAAGAACTCATTTGAGAAGCGAGTACAGACACCATGAAAATTGCCAGGAAAGTGCGATTTATGCTGTAGGGCCTATATGAAAGAATAATGTGTATATTTTGCTACATTGTAAAATATTTTACTAAGATATACTTTTTAAACGTAAAAAAAAAAAAAATCGATAGATAAAGTCTGCTTTTTTTTAAATAAATTTAAGCGCATTTTCCGTTTTGGATGCTTCGGAAAGCAGAATTCGTCGTGGAATATTGTCATAAATGATTGCATGTAAGAAATTTGTAATAGTAATGTAGGGAATAATTTTTATAGCAGATTTTATGTTCGTCCATTTGTCACAAACATGTATGGCTGAAACTGACGTAAATTAAGTTAATTATAAAATTAATATGATGCGTTATTACTATGATTTTATTACATGCAATCATAGCAAATATTATGCAGATCTTTCTTGAAGAAGATTTCCTTGTAAATTCTACTTTCCGAAGCATCCAAAACGGAAAAGCACTTAAATTTGGTTTAAAATGCGGACTATATATATATATATATATATATATATTATATATATATATATATATATATATATATATATATATATATATATATATATATATATATATATATATATATATATATCGATAAATTCTTTTACATTTAAAAAGTATATTTTAGCAAAATATTTTAGAATGTTGCAAAATATACACGTTCATCTTTCAAATGTAGCATAAATCGCACTTTTCTAAAGAAATTTTATGGTCTCTGTACTACTTTTTTTATGACTTCTCCACGTTGTATAATCGTGTGCAGTACTCCATAGGCAGTTGCTTTACTTCAGCCTTAACTTGACCTGTACTCAGGTTGGGTAGCTCAGTACTTTCAATTTGGCAACTAACATTTTTCGCCACTAGGTTAAGCCCCTGTCGCACTGCCAAATCTATTCGCCAAACTGCTTCCAATAAGTTTGGTCAGATAAAGTTGGACTGTTATGACGTCATCGAAACGTCCTGAATGCCACCGTATTTGTGCGAAAAAGTTGATGGCTTCAGTTCCCTTCAAACATTTGAAGATTGGGCCGGTTCTAAGATGTTTTTGGTGTTTGACGGTCTCAGCCAATCAGAATCGTGCACGACAAAAATGAACGTCGAGAAACTTTAAAAATAACGAAAAATTGCTGGAAACGAAGTAGTTTATGAAGACGATTAATTTATGTAGAAGCTGTCTGGGCGTGAATGCTATTTTATGTGATTATTGCACTAAATATTACGAACGCAGAGGCATTAAATTTCATAGTGCAGGAAACATATCTGAAAAATAATATTTAAATTTAGTAAAGAATGGAAAATAAATTACAACATTCCTTAAATTTCTTACTGTAATAGATTGCATGGGAAAACAAATGCAATATCTCACTATTCGATTTATTCTAAAATAATAATTCTAATTAGATTCTCTCAGCGAAAAAATTTGACAGTGTGACACATTTTCAAACACATTCAAGATTAATTGATAAAAAATTCGTTGGAAGGAAAAATTTTATGACTGTATTTTGTCTTCAGGTTTTATTGTTAAATATAGTTGAAGGCAAAAATTTTGACAGTGTGGCAGGGACTTAGTGTCACGTGCATACCCGACGTTTTTTTTTTTCCATTTCGTATAAAAAAAATTGTAATAATCATAAATCAAAAGTAAAATAAGTACTTAACTAAGTGAAATCTTTATCTTTTATTATTCACGTTGCTTAACGTTGTAATTAAAAGTGGCCTCTTTGGAACACTAACGTTTACCTAGCGGCAGAAATTCTCCCTATGCTAAACTCTCCCATAAGAAAACTCGTCTTGTTCCTAACCTGATTGAAATTGACCTTAGTCCCGCCGCAGGAGAGTAGGGCGCCCACCCACATGGAAAACAGGGAATTTCATGTGGCAGGGAGATGTCGGGGAATTTTCACCTGGGTCAGGGAAAATGTAAATAATTTGCTACTCTGCAAAAATTGTTAGTTGTGTGAATACAGCATCGTGTAACTATAAGCATGCGTTATTTAAAATTTCAATGTTTAGGTTTGTGAACTGACAATAACACATTTTCCCCAAGTAACATATAAGGCCTGTGTGTACAAAATAAAGTATTTTTGTGTTTTCAGTGGGCATTCGTATGGAGTGAATGGCATAATATTGCGGTAAATATAGATGGGCTGAATAAAATGTTAACCCAGCTTGTTTGGTCTGTCGCAGTGTACTTTAATTCGATTTCACTGATAACATATTTGTTCGGTCAGCGGTGGAAGAATGAGGCATTGGAAGGTTTCGGTCCCAAAAATGGGCCAGATTAAAAAAAAACGGCAATATTCTGCCTGGAAAACGGAATAGTCGGGGAGTTCCAAAATGGAATTTCAGTGGACCATCTGGATAGAGAACTGCGCGCAAAGTGAAGGGGCCGCGGTTGTTTGGTGGGCAGACTACTCGCCTCCCACCCTGGAGAAAACGGGTTCGATTGTCGGCGGGATATTCGCACACGAGAATCGTGCGAGATGATGCCGCGCTGGTCGGTGTTCCAAAAATAATCATGGCGACTAAGTTTCAAAAGAATATTTCGTAAAAGTACATTTTGCTTTACACGTGATTAGTCTGGTAATTATGTTACCCTACAATCAGCATTACCTGAAAACTTTTGAAGTAAACCGAAAATAGTTGTAAAAAAAATGTTTTTCTCATGTTAAAAATTGACTCAACAAACGATACCCACTTGCTAAAAAAAAAAGCTAATAAAGATAGAGGAAACATATGGAATACTACAGAGACCTAGACCTGTTATTTTTAAGGCTTGTGCCGCCCTGGGCACAGAATAAGTTGGCGCTTCCACCTCCCCCCCCCTTTTTCGCAAAAAAAAATCATTAAAAAAACAATACGCCAATGTTGGTTTGGGAGATATTAGTTTTAATACACCGGGTTGGTGGGAACTCGCAAGTACTGAATTCAGCATACGATCGTAAAGAATATTGCAAAATTACATGTTAATACTTCGAGGAACATTCCTCACATCTGGAGGATGAAGAAATGTTATATGAACATAGGTCCGCAAACGCTTCGTTTCTTCACTACAGCCCGTAATACATAACGTACAGTGTATGGCCAGCGTGCTGGATCATGTTACTGTGGAAAGCCATCGCAGAATTCGTTTGCATGATACACTATACCTCACACTACACAGGAATTAGTTAAACATGTCTGAAGGCTTACCGTAAGCACTAAAATAAATGTTCATAATGCCCTCAATCAGTACTAACACATGCTTCAACCCGACGTTGCATGGACTCCCGGATGCGTTGATGAATTCCTGGAAAATTCCTGAGTGTTTCGCAACCCGCCACAATACGGTTACGGAGTGTGCCCAATTGTCTACTGGGGTTGCATACACGTTTAAATGTCCCACAAATAAAAGTCCAGTGGTTTCAAATCAGGGCTCCCTAGGGGCTGGCGTGGGGCTGTCAATTACAGCTGCAATGGCATTCCACAGTAACATGACCCATCCCGCAGACCATACACTCTAGTAAAGAAACTAAACATTTGCGGATCTATGTTCGTATAAACATTTTTTTCATCCTCCAGGTGTGAGGAATGTTTCCTCAAAGTAATGACATGCGATTTTGTAACATCGTGTGTAGCAAACTGTAAGGCGAAAACACCTTCAGGTGAAATTGCATTACGGGTATAGTTTCCCAAACGACGTGAAACGTGATGAATAGGACTTTAATGTTATTACACACACACACACACACGCGCGTCACAAACATTCATGATAGGTGTTCACAGTTGCATCCCCGCGCATTACTAGACTTTAGGCGAGGCCACGGAAAAAAAAAAAAAAAAGGCCAGTGGAGAGAGTTCTGGTGGCCGTGGGGTGGCCAGCGGCCAATCCCCTTGCCATATCCACTTGCCATGCCACGGCTGTTGCCAACACTGCGGCCAATCCACTTGCCATGCAACGGCTGTTTGCCAATACTGAGCCCAGCTGCTTTCTTCCAACTTAACACTACCTCGTCACTTACGTCACAGCGTTGCCGCGCCACTGCACTCTTCCCATTAAGGGTCTGTCCACATTTGGGCTACCCCAACCTGTGTCTTAGGACAAGGACGTGCTGATTGTTGCACGTGACCCTCTGACGTCATGGCGCTGTCCCAAGTTGCCGTGTCCCAAGTTGAAGCATTCGGAAAACTGAACTTTTGTCCGAAGTTGTGTCCTAAGCTAATGGAAAAAGAAGAAGACTTCAAATACTCTCGCGCGCATTCGTGAAATATTTATGTTATTAACGTAAACAATGTGTGTGCAAGGCGGACTTTCTCAAAACAAATATGATGAAATGGTAATAAATAATTAGGGATATTTTCGTTCTGTCTGAAAATTTTTATTTGAAGGCTAAAAATTTTAAAACGTAAGTTTAAAAATTAAATTTAGATATCAATTGGCTAATTTATTTCAAATAAAACCGTCAAGGCATTTATCATAATAAATATTCAAATCAACCATTTCGTAAACTATAATAAACAATACAGCAAATTTAAACGTCACTACGCAACAACAAGCCATGTGCTGAATTTAGTGCGATCTAGTGTCAGATTCTGAAAGCTCACTTCTTCGGACAACGCATTTGTAGACGATATTCGGACCACGTCAATGTGACGTCACTTGACGCCGAGTTTCGGACACGTCCACAGGAAAGGCCGAATGTAGACACGGCCTCACACACACGCGCTTTTCGGTTTCCTCAGAAACGAAGCCTCCAATAAAATTTCACCCAAAGGTATTTTCACCTTAGATTTTACCGTAGAATCGTATGCTGCATTACGTATTCACGAGTTTCCGCGCTCTCGGTGTGTATACAGGATGGTCTGCCTAACCTGGACACCCTCAAAATTTCCGGAACGGTTGCAGATCATGAAATGAGGTTTCCACTAAATGGAATTACGTACGGGGGCAAGTAATTTGCCTCAATGTGACTATTCGTAACACATGTATAAACAGAAATAATTAAACCACGCATGATTTTTCCCCTGGAAACTTACATTTATTTCAACTGCATCAGAAAATACGTGCAAAGTAGAATTCAGTGAAATAGCATATGCAAAGGAAAGTATTACACAAACGCCAAGAAATAACGTGCAAATATGAATAACATGGAACAGTGGACCTGTACTCATAGCTGTAAGCAAGCAACACGCGCCGTGACACATCCTGGCGGGACCGCTTCCTAATAGCAGCGCAGCTCCAGTCCCCGTAATCTGTTATGGTGAGTGGTATCACAGTGTGTGGCTATACGTAAGCAATGGAGTTCACGAGCGAGGAAAAACTAGACGCTCTAATTATTTACGGTGAGTGTGGCAAGCAAGCCGTCCGAATGTACGGTGAAAGGCAGCCTAATCAGACGCCCATCTCGCGGCAAACGATACGAAGAATTTGCACACGTCTCTTGTCACGAGGTGGTTGGAACTCCCCAACACGAGTGCGATGAAAGACTGCTAGGGGCGAGACGCATCAACACTATGTGGTGGCGCGTGTCGACGATACAGACATCCACATGGGCACGCGAGAACTTTCCACGTTCGTTAGGAATAAGTAAAACAAGTGTGTTACGGACACTGCGCCAACGGAAATTCCATCCATATCACGTGGCTCTTCATCAGGCATTACGTGAAGGTGATTTCCAGCAGCGTGTTCAGTTTTGTAGGTTTGTTCTGATGCCTGTAAGAGATGGCAGCTCATTCAATGAAGCAACCTTCACAAACCACGGGCGCGTAAATTGACCAAATATGCACTACTGGGCGACGGAGACTCCGCATTGGGCCCGGCACGCGGAGCACCAGCGACAGTGGAAAATGAACGTGTGGTATGGAAACGTTGGAGACCACATGATATGACCATACTTCGTTAAAGGGACAATGACCGACTGTACATACACACATTCCCTCGGAGAGACCTTACCAGCACTTCTGGAAGACATTCTTGTTTCGACATACGTCGTGATATGTGAGGTTTCAGCATGATGGTTTTCCTGCGCATTTTGCTTTGGAGGTGAGGCAAGTGTTAAATGAAACGTTTCCAACCTGTGGTTATAGGGCGTAGTGTTGTACAGTAAGATGGCCAATTCGCTCCCCCGACCTCAAACCTCTCGATTTTTTCCCGTGGGGAACACTGAAAGATAGAGTGCACAAAACGATTCCTACGACGCCAGAAGACATGCAGGAACGCATTGTGGCAGCTTTCAGAGGCGTTACGCCAGCGTCAGAAACACTTCAGGCCACTCGTCGCTCGCTACATGTGCGTTTACAGGTGTGTATTGCTGTCGACAGAAAACACATCGAGCACATGCTGTAAAAAATCCTAATGTGAAGCGTTTCTACCATAACTGTGCTCTTTTTTTACTATGCATTTCTCCTTAGGTTGGTTTGTTCTACGCACCCGTTACTAAGTACAGTCAATGACTCAGGAAACAAATCTTTCGAATTACGTTGGCATCAGAATAAAACGTAATGTATTGATATCATACTTGCACTCAAATTGCCCGTATTCCCTCCGCTGCGGTGCTCTCCTTTGTCCAATATCGCATTCCGTGCTCCTTGCCCCATTAAGGTAACCGCTACGGTGATATAAGGAAGCGGTCCCCCCCCCCCCAGGTTGAGTCATGGTGCGTGACAGCTGTGAGTACATGTCCACTGCCCCATGCTACCGGCCCACTTGACTTAATCATATTTGCACATTATTTCTTTGCGTTTCTGTATTACTTTCCATTGCATATGCGAATTCCTTTTTGCACGTACTTTCAGATGCCGCTGTAATAAATGTATGTTTCCAGGGGAAAATCGTATGTGGTTCGATTATTTCCGTCAATACACGTGTTACGAATAGTCACTTTGCGGGAAATTTACCTGCCGGCATACGTAATTTCATCTAATGAAAATCGCATTTCGTGATCTCCAACCGTTCCGGAAATGTTGAGGGTGTCCACGTTAGGCGGACCATCCTGTACACACAGGTTTTTTCGTAATTTATGTTATAGTCTTTGGGAGGAGATTCCTTGCGGAATAACCATTGCGAAAACGTCGATTGACTTATGTCCGGAAACGACGTCTAAAAGTAGAAAAAGCACTGACGTAAGTTGGGCTTTAAAAATAGTTTTTTATTTAATATAATGGAAACAAATTAATATCAAGTTGCGATATGTAGTTTACTAGGTAAAAAATCTAATGGTTTCAATTTTATTAATTAAAAAAGTGTTTTTCAACCCAACCTTTAGGGGTGTTTACTACCCTTAGACGTAGTTTCCTGACATAATTCAATCGACGTTTTCGTGCTGTTTCATGTTTCTCCGTGGCGAGAGGACGTTCCTTGCAAAATTTCAGTTAGAAAGTGTCTGACAACGAACGCCAGTAAACCACTCTTAAGGGCAGGAACCCCTTGTGAAGATGGGGTTGCAACTATGTACTTTATTTAATTACACTGAAACCATGTGATATTAAGGGATGAATTTCTGTAGGTATGTCAAACAATTCAGTCACTGTTACACGCAAGTACTTATGTTGACCTACCGCCTACCCTACACAGTAAAATGGGGATTGCCACCCCAGTGAAAAAAGGGTCCTCGTACATCGTTACGTAAATTATGGTTACGGCCTATGAATTAACACTGCAAGAAGTAAAAACAAGTCCTGTTGGTAAGGAAAACGTAATGCTTGCGAGGCATTTAATATCTTGGAGGTCAATTTTCTCGCAAACCATTCGTCGGAGGTTTTCTTACCAAGTAGATATTTTTTTTACGTCTTGCAATGGTAATTCGTAAGGCGTGATCATAATTTACGTAACGATGTACGAAGAAGACCTTTTTTTTTTTTTCATTATTTGAAAGGGTGGCAACCACCTTTTTACTATGTAGGGTAGGCGGTAGGTCAACATGGGTACTTGCGTGTAACAGTGACTGAATTGATTGGCATGACTACAGAAATTCATCCCTTAATGTTAACACATGGTTTCAGTGTAATTAAATAAAGTTCATAATTGCAACCCCATTTGCACAAGTGTTTCCTACCCTTCGGAGTGGTTTCCTGGCGTTCGTTGTCAGACATTTTCTTACTGAAATTTCGCAAGGAACATCGTCTCGCCGTTTGTCGCAGAGGTGACGACTCATTATATATATACATATATATGCGTATGTATGTGTGTGTGTGTGTGTTTTGGGTTCTTTGGCCGGCCTGGATACTGACGTGTCGCTGCAGTTCGCTCGGCTTGTCCTCGTTTACTGAATCATGACACAGTGTCGGTGTATGACGGGTAGGATGTGTGTGATGTGTGGCCGCAGACATGCAGGACACCCAGGCAAGGAAGGTGGAGCTGCGCATGTGCTTCCCGGAGAGCCCCAACGTCTGCGACGGTGTGATAGCTGCCGCCAAGGGCCTCGAGTACAAGGTGGGCCAGCAGCCGACGACCCGCTGCAACTCCTGCGCCTCGGACTCCTGCAACCCGGCTCACAGGCCGTCCGCGTCTATAGCGGTCGCCGTGGTGCTGGCCGCTGCGGCCTCTCTACAGCTGCTGCGTCGCTGAGGCTGCACGCCCTCGCGTGCGGACCATCTACCGCCAACACCACCTCAACACTCTCCTCCTGTCTTGAGATGAGGTAGACCGCTTATTTCGTCTTCTGCGCACCTACCCTAACATTCACCTACCCCTAAGGAACACATACCGTCTCTAATGCAGTAGTGCAGTACGGTTCGTATTTCTGACCCTCGGCGTCGGGATAATCGAGTTCTTTTTTAAATATTCATTGGCTGTACAGGTTAATATTCCTAAGGCCAGGCGTTTTTTGGACCACGTTAGAAGAAGAAAAAAACCATCTCTAATGACCTCTCTGTCGACGAGACATTAAGCCCACTTACCCACCTACCTAAGGAACACACAACCGTCAGAGTCACATGGTCAACATGTTTGTTTGGATTAAAATTTATAAACGACACACACTAATCATAGGAATGAAATACTTTTACCGCTTTGAATTTAATCAAACTGCATTAGTATACATACATCTCAAAGCATTTGTTTACAAATGGAGTTTTCTAACCTAAAATCCATACCACGCCGCTTTCGCTAGACGTGTTGGCAGAGAAGCAGTTGAATGTTGGGACACGGAGATTGGTTGTGTGCAGCCTGCGATATCGGTCTACCTCAACTTTAGTCTATGTTCTCTCGCGAACAGCGTTCACGATCAACGTTCCGACGTCACACCCCCTTGCCGGGTCCTGCCCAGGAGCAAGGGAGGGACAACTGGGGCAGAATACCCCAGAGACCCCTGCTCGTTTCGGCATCTACACCCATTCCCAGCACACTACCCATTGGCACTACTACACTCGCGGTAAAGTAAGCTCTTTTGAAACCAACCTTTGAAAAAAAAAATATCACTGGCCATAACTATAGGCTGTTCACGGTAAACTGAGCACTTGTTTGCACGTTGTGTATTCTTCCGCCTTATGTAAAATTAATGTAGCCATGTGCCTCGTCACTTATTCATGCGTCGGTCAAGCGAAAATGTGGAAATATTTACAAAAGTAAATACTTTACAAATCTGCTAATTTTTACACTTCGATGCATTAAAGAAACAGAAGCAGAATTAAAAAATTTAAATTATGACAGATGGTATCTAATACTTTTTATTTGACGTTAAGATATGGAACTACTTTCCATTCATCGGTACCAACTCAGTGCGCCCGTTAAAGTATGTGCAGGCAGGAGCAGTGGCTTTTTTCTAAGGTTGATTTCAAAAGTGCTCACTATATAGTGAACAGCCTTTACAAATGTTTACTCAACACACTTAATCCAACGTTAATACAAGGAACTACTTTCCCTTTCATTTATGCCGTTATAAAATATGCAGTTAGAGGCAATGACACTTTTCGGAGATGTATTTCAAAAGTATTTAATTATACATGAACAGTCTACAACCGTTGTGTCTGAATGCCCCAATTTGACCACACAATATTGAATAGCATAAGTAAAAAAAAAAAAAAAAAAGAAGTTTACTTTTTCTTTCAATGTTAGTAATTTCATAACATAACTACATTTACACACGCGCGTGAATGCATAGTGGCAGCGAAATACACAATTTTTAAAGAAATAGAAAATTTAATATGAAATTTTACTTAAGAGATTTTTCCCATTTACATCCTAAATGTCGGAACGTAACGTGAATGCTGTATATTTCACATAAATGTTATTATACTTGTAGCTTTATCTGTGACACTTAGTGTTCGTATTTTAATTAGAAACCTAGAATCCTTAATATCACATTTTAACACCAAATTTCTGTTTGTTACGTTATCTTTTAAGGTGTGTCTTGAATTTTTGAACTTTTTAAGTTATGTGTATATAGTAAAGTAGCGTTTCTGAATCAATCTTACAGTATTCGTATCAGTAATTGTACAAATATTCTGAAAATATAAAAGTCGGTTTGATTTTAATTTGCCATTTATACATCTGTTAGACAAATTTACATTTATTGGTTTTTTTTTTTTTTTTTTTGTTATTGGTAAATAAATATATTTTTTATTTTCAGGAAACTAACTGGTATAACCACTAAACCTTTATGTTCAAAAGAAATTGTGTAATTCTTTCATTGTAAGTTTACTGAAAATTTTAATTAAAATTTTAGATGTATTGTATTACGTGCTACTCTTTTAACTCTTTGCAAAACTGCGTAGTTATTTTCTATGTTTGTAACGGTTTAAATTTACATATAAATATGTACGATACTTAAATTTGCACTGTGAAATTATGTTAAGGAACTCGTATGTATTACCTTTATCTATAGTTTCTTATTTTGTGAATAGTAATAACGAGACTATAATAAAGAAAACTTAATGTAATATGTTAATGTTTAAACTGGATACTTTCAAATAAGTGCAAACACTTGTAAAAAAAAAAAATTTTCATGGAGGGTTAATTTTTTTTGATCAAAGTTGCTGTATTATTTTTAATATTTTTGTTTAAAAATAAATACTTTTAACACATTTCCCGGTGTGGTTTTCCATTACTGTACAAATTTACAGTAAGGCGTGAGTACTGACAAAAGCCATAATAGTATTTTAATTGAAAATGTGAGGAAATCTTAATTTTTCAGTATTTTTTTTTTTAACGTTTTATGTAAATTTGATTTCACTAACGAACAGAATTACACCGTTACGCCGTGAAGGATGTGTGTGTTTACTGCATTTCCACGCTGTTTTCGAAATGTTTTCAGAACAATTTTCGTATTGAATTTATATATGTAAACGGTATTCAAAACGAATTGAGCCTTAACTCGGGAGAAAAAAAAAAAAAAAAAAAAAAACGGGATCGGATCGCGGATTCGGTCGGGTGTAATTAAACAATGTAAACGTGTGCAGTACTGAAATTCGTATCGAAGTTTAAACGCGCGCACTCTCGAGCAGCATTCCTGATTTCTGTGCCACGTAGGCATTTGCCATAATCCATTCACGGGTACTTTCCACTTTTTCTGAAGCCCTGCCCAAGATCTACTTTCAGGATATTCTTCCGCCTCGTGCAAACTAAGCATTAAGAAAGCAAAAGAAAATTAGACCAAAGGGCAACGCACAGAATTCGCGCGCACTCAGTTGCAATAATATTTTGTGTGAGAACAAACTGGACGCTACCAACGAACGTGTTTTCTCACTGTTTCTATGAATAATAATTATTAATTAAATATTATAATTTATAAATAAAATATTGGAAAAATTCGATTTAACGAAATATGAGATCCGTTTATGCCAACAGAGGTATAAAACGCTTTTGAGGCATGATATATTTAGTATATACCCAAACACGTCATACATGGGGTGATTTTCCTAAGATTAGATTCAAAAAGTGTGAAGAAACCGCGAGTAAACTATATTCACTGTTTTTTGTTTTTCCTGTGCACTAACGCTGTATCTTTGCATAAAAATAATATCGAGTTTTAATATAAATATTTGTAGAAAAATTGGAAAGGAAATACTGAATCTTGATTTTACATCGGCGGTGTTCTTCCAGTGTAGCCAACATAACTTCCACTGTAGCCAACATAACTTCCACTGTAGCCAATATAACTTCCACTGTAGCCAACATAACTTCCACTGTAGCCAATATAAACATAGAACGTGCGCATTAGCCACAGTATTGAAATCGATTTCAATTCACATCCAAAGTTTTCATTGGAAACGGGTATCACAATCTGTCAAGATTTAGTATGGAAAATACTGAAGACATTTTGAAAACGCATGGAAAGATAGTACTTGGTCAGAGACTTGATTTCCGTTATTTCCTTGGTATGTGACAAACAGTTATTAAACATAGGCTCAGTAAGTAAAAAAAAAGTGAAATGACACTATGCAAATATTTCATACAATGACCATTTACTTCAGAAATACGTTTCTTTTCTGGGCCTCTAAAAATACAAATGACACCATCTGCTCCTAACTTACTGTTGTGAAAACATAAACACCTTTTTTTCCCGCAATATACAGCACGTGTCACACAGTCGAAATTTTCCGCCGAACTGCTGCCGATAAGTTGGGGGTCAAATAGAGTTGGGCAGTTGGGACGCCACCGAATCGTCAAACGCCACCATATCGTTCTGAAAAACTTGGATGGCCTCAGTTTCCATCAAATATTTGAATATCGGACTAGCTCTAAATTTTTTTATATTTTTTATATGTTTAACGGGCTCAGCCAATTAGTATAGTGCGCGACAAAAATGGAGGTCAAGAATTTTCAAAAATGCCGAAAAATTGCTGGAAACTTAATAATAGATTATGATGATAATTAATTTATGTAGAATTTATCTGAGCATGAATGCTATTTTAAGTGAATATTGCACGTAATATTAATAATTCGGAGGCACTACATTTCATTGTGCACTAAACGTTCGTTAGATTTCTTCCTGTTGACGTACTGCATGAAAAGACAAAATCAGTATCTCACTACGGAAACGATCTATTTAATAAAAATTCAGACTACGTCCTCCTGGTGAAAAGTAAAATTGACAGTGTGACAAATTTTCAAGCACGTTCAAGATTATTTGATAAAATTTTATGGTTGTGTTTCGTCCTCAGATTTTATTGTCAAACATATTTGAAGGTGAAAATTTGATGATGTGACGAATGACACACATTTGTTAATTTTGTAGACATAATTAAAATAATTAATCTTTAAATTCAAGAAACACAATTTACAACTTGCAAAATAACGATAAAAATTAATTTGAGTTCATTACTTTGAGAAATTTCACAAAAATAGATAACTATGTGCTAATGATTTTTGCACTGGCAATTAAATTCGGAGACTATTAACCCCAAATCTTACAAATTTGCATTCAAAACTATAGAAACAACGTCTGTTTGTAAGAAACCTTTTCTGATATGGCAAGTACACACTACGGAATTCGTCAAAAAGTAGTTCTCAAATTCCCAGCTCATGTAATAATTATACAAAAAAAAAAGTTTCAGTCTCTACACAAGAGTCAGTGTGTACAAAGGTGTTTTCATCCGAGCGTGTATGTAAATAAATGATCGCACGGTGTCACACTCCAGTGACGGGTGCAATTATGGTTTCCTCCGAGAGTCAAATTCCTATGCATTACTGGAAGTATTATGCAGTATAATTGCTGTTTTCTGAAAGTCTACTGTGCACTCTGCAGCTGCATACCTGTCCACTCTACATTCGATATATCTGCATACTTCCTTTCATAAGTTCGAGGCCATGTCAGTATCCACGGCAGTCGCATTTTTTGAGGTTGGCAAGCAGAAATTATTAAATTCTCTACGTGAGTAGGGACTGCGTCTATGTTTTGGCATCAAAAAAGATCAAAAGTGGGACAAGGGACATTTGATAAACCTTGGGAGGAGTGTCTCCAAGAGGGTTCACTATTGGTGCTATTCTCTCAAGGTTAATCAGATCACCCCTCCCCCTTGGAGGTGTGATGTGATTGGCTGATGGGTTGTTACGCCCCTTCTCAGGTGTGCTGTGATTGGCTGTTGGTTGTGGAGGTACCCTTTTAGCACACCAAGTACCCAAGCGACATTTGTGGGACTTCCATATTTTTCGAGGGTGAGAGGGTTGTGGCGGGGTAAGAGGGTATAGAGCGGGGTATGGGAGAGAGTAGGGTTGAACCAGGAGGGTTGAGGAGTCCCCCAGCCCTTGGTTCGAGACACATCGAGGGTAATTAGTTGTAATTACATGTAATTGCGTAGTTAATAATTGCATAATAAGTAATTTCATAATTAATAATTGCATAATGAGTATTTACCGAGAGTAAGCATGTGTACAGATAGTAATTGTATACTAAGTATGCATGTTTACCCTTCGGTGGCTCAAGCACAAGTGAGGAAGTTTGGTGGATAGGGATAAGTTGGAGGCTCCTTGGTTCGACACTTGTAAATGGTAATTGGGTGTAATAGATGTTAATCGCATAAGTAATCGCATAACGACTGAGTACTCGTAATAAGTAATTGCATAACTATAAATAATGAATAATCGCGTAATTACATGTACAGAGAATAATTACATGTACCGATTACTAATTCTGAGAGTGAACTGAAATTTATCGTCCTCCGATGCAGCACGGAGCACTGAGGGCACGGCCGGGTTACTGTAGAGATGAAAAGATATTCAAGGGAAGTGTGTTTTAATTAGTTGAAGGGTTCTCACACCCTTCCAAAGGGTGGTGTGATTAATTTATATCTGTGGGAGGTACCCTTTTGGTGAATAAAACACCCAAGCGACATTTGTGGGACTTCGAAACTTTTCGAGGGCGACAGGAAAGGTGAGGTGAGTGTAGGGTTGGGCCAAGAGAATTGAGAAGTCGTTCAGTCCTTGGTTCGAGTCTCATAGACGGTAATATTAGATTTTAATAGTGTAACCAGCAATTACACATAATGCGTACTCCCATTATTAGGAACTGTGTAATGAAGAAATACTGATAGTAATTACATGTACCAAGACTAAGTTCGTGTACCGAAATGTAATTACGTATACTGTAAATTATCACACACTGCCTACACATCCTACCCGGCCCACTGCCCACTTGCAACTGAGTTGTGATTAGCGAATATGTTTAAGTTATACATCTGCCGTGTTGTAATAGGAACCATGCACACTGCAGATCGGGCAGGCAGACGACAGTCCTACTCCACCCTTCTTTGTCTGCCTTCAGCTCTCGAGGCGAGAGGATGGCTCCAAGCGCCTCCAACTAGCCACTTTACCGGTGTTTTCGAGACCACATTTGGAGGAGTTTCCCCTCAGCGACAGAGGGGTAGCTAGCTCTCCGGCACCTCTCCTCGGTCAGTCTGGCTCCAGCATCTGAGTTGTAAACATTTCTCCACCCTGCCGACTTTCACTGGTGTTCGCGAGAACGGTTTGGTGAGTGTCCCTTAGATCTCCAACACCCATCTCCCATGTATGGTTTCATAGACGATATCACATTGTTACAAATAAATTTCCTTACACATATCTCATTGGTAGAGACCTGCAAATTTTGCGTTATTAGTTGAGGATGGTTTAAACTTAAAACGCTTATGCCATTGCAATGCAGTGTTATTGGACCATGCTTTATTCGACACGCCCCGGGTATCTCTGTGCCAATAAATGAAAACTTCACAATCGTGTACAGTTCACTGAGAAAGGGCGTGACTTCACATTTGGGCAACAGTCAATAAGAGAACGACGCCGGCTAGAGTGTACACAGTACTGTGAATTTGAGCTTGAAGCCAAAAAATTATGCGAATTTTGCAGGTTCATACTCATTGGAGTACATCAATATAAAATGTACAAAAAATCCTTTTCGATATTAATTTTTTTTTAAGGTTCTGCATAATAACATTAAAAATATATTAAAAACCTTAAAACATTAACTAAACATGATTTCCCAAAAGGCTTGAATTAAAAAAGCCAATTGCTAATAACATTCTATGTCAAAAATAAATATTTGTGTTGCCATAATTTTTCCTACATATATCAAACAGAAATTCATTTCAGAAAAAAATCCCGTAAATGATGAATTCTCGTTAATTAGAGCTCTTTCTAGGTCTACAAACATTTGCGTATGTGATTGCGACAACACAAATATTCCGCATCTCGTAGAAATATTCCGATACATACATCCATACCTATTAATCCGTCATTGCTTTGTTTGTTTTCTATCCTCAAAGTTCAGGATACCAAAAATTACATTAAAAAGATGCGAGTTTAATTTAATATCGTGTAAATAACACCTCACAACCACGCCGACGTCGTGTTGGAATACTTCAACCAGAGGTACACTCGAGCGTGGATTCCTTCCTTACCGGCTCGGCAAGAGTTGACATTTCTCCCGCTAGGGGGTGCAGTGTAGCGCCGCTCCGTGAAGGATAAGCGAAGAAGGGATGCGAGAGGGCGAGCATACAGCTCGACAAACTTTAGTGAAGTCCCCGGGAAAAATTGTGAACTAACAAATCTCCTCCTCTCACACAAACAACACACCTCTCTGCGCGACCATTTGCCACTTCTCCTTCCAGCCAGTAGCGAGCGAGCGGCCTTATCTACAACCCGTGAGTGCAATCAGGTCAGTTATAAAGTGGTGTTAATTGCTGTGGCAACTTGTGTTTTCCATCCAGTTTCGTGTCACGCTCATTGACCCGCAAGCTATAAATATTACCGCCATTGTATGCCGTATGTGATTTGCAATATAGATATTTGTTATCTTTGCTGGGTCAGAAGCCAGTTCGATTCATTTGATGCTGGAGCTGTGCGAATAAAAGTGTAAGAGTTATACGCGATGAAAAAAAAAAAACTTGTGGGCAGCGTCGGTAAAATTAATTAATTTCAGAAGTAGTAGGAAAACTTTGCGAAGATTAATAAAATCAATGGGGTTCGAGTTAAAAAGAAGCAAAAAATAAGCAGTTGTACTTAACGGAAAGAAGCGAGATTGTCGTGTGGCATGCGAGATATCTTCGAACTATAAGGGAAAATGACAAGACAAGGCGAGATAAAGTAAATTACCTGTAATATACCTCGATGAGACATAGATTCATTGTAATTACATTGTGAAGAATTATTGGCAGCATAATGACGTAGCAGGAATGTACAAAAACAACCAACCTGGCCAGCGATGTATTATAGTTTACACGTGTAGAGAAAATGGCTTCATTGAGGGAGCAAAGATTATTTTGAAAGCCAAAACTAAAAACGGAGAATATCATGATGATGATAATAGCAACACTTTCATGAAATGGCGTGAACACAACTACGTGGCCGTTCTGACAATCTCTTGCATTATGAACGAAGAGCATGGGGAGGGCCTGCCGACTGATCCTGCCCCATGTTGTCACAAGGCGACCTCGCGACACCAGCGCTCTTTACCACCTCCACCCAGGGGCTACACTTGATTTTGTCGCACTGTAGTTCCCTCGACTGCCGCCAGGGCATGCCATGGAGACGAAATTCACTTCCCAGTGGCCGAACACATCACACCACTTCTCGCAGGGCGATACGAGAGCATGTCCCCGCACCCAATCGACTAGCAAGTTTACCGCTAGCTACAGTTCCGATCTGGAGGTGGGCTCCCGTGATCTCCGGAACCTGTCTCCGCATATAGTTTCGTAGAAGTTAACACAATCTTACAAACGAAATTCGTCATGCGCACTTATTTGAAGTATATCATTATAAAAACATCAAAAATCCGCTTTCAAAATTAATTCTCTTCTCAGGTATTATATACTAGGGGTTAGCCCGTGACTTTTTTTTTTTTTTTCACTGGGCTAGAACAGTTACCATGTTAAAAAAATTTGGTTGTCACACAAAGACTGGAAAAAATATTGCATAGATGTATGTAGGTAATAATGAAATGATGTGAAATTAACTCAACATTGAAGCGACTGTGGTCTCATTTGATATTCCTCTATCCACTTGGCCACTGCGGCCCCAATTCATTGCGGCCCCACTTAACATAGTTCGAGCCACTGAGCCACTAAGGCTCCACTTGGAATCTCTATCCACTGACCTACTAAGGCCCCATTTGATATATATCTATCCACTTGGCCCCTGTGGCCCCACTTAACATAGTTCTATCCACTGAGTCACTGTAGCCCCACTTAATTAACTCAACATTGAAGTGAGACATTTAAAGCAAACGAAAATGATATTCCGGTACCTCCATATCTCTATGCAATATTCTCTATGCATTAATACAAAATTTTCATAGGAAAAAGTAATTAAAAAATTATTTTTTAGGATAAACGGTAATGATTGTGTAATCTTATCTTGCTGAAATTCGAACTTGAGCTGTATTTTACTCTGAGGATCCGCTCTGCAAAATGTGAAGAACTTCTGTTTAGTGTCAAGGGACTTAGAGGTATTAAAGACAGACAGACATACAGAGATCGTCTACTTATATAGTAGGATTATCATTTAAAATAAATTAAAATCCTTACTCCAAGTGAAATAATCGTTTCACTCAAAACATGGTTTCTCGATATGCTTGAGTTACAAAAACCAAATGCTGATATCGTTATATGGTAAAAAAAAGTAAATATTTAATTGTTACCACACTTTTGCCTGCATATAACACGCAAGGATTCATTTCAGAAAACAAATTCTGCAACTGAACAATTTTTGTTAAGTGAAACTCTTTTTAGGTCTATAAACATTTGCATTGTGGCATCCCAAACATTCCTCCATTTGTGTACATAATCTGGTATATAACTAATTAACCCATTATTGATTAATTTCTTTTCTATCCCCAAAATTCAGAATTCGCCCCGCGACATCAACAACTCACTCCATTCCCAAAAAGAGTTCCCTCACAAGAACTCATACTGGAAAAGCCGCAGGGCGGGACTGAAATCACATATCCATTAGGCAAAACCTTTGTGTAAGCAGCTCAATAAAAACTAGCACCCCAAATATAAAAATAACCTATATATATATATATATACACGCGCGCGCGCGCGCGCCTTAGCACACTTCTAACAAACCAAAGATTACATTATACGAATTTAAAACAATAATACCATCACAATCATATTATTACATCCTTAAAACATCAAACAATATATAATAAAACAAATAAATAATAGCCACAACTATATACAAAGCTCATGAAAAAACAAACACTATTGCGATAAACTGTATTTACATTTTACCAGGTGTTTCATTAATATAGGCTTCCTTATAAACAAACAACCACACAATATACACAGATGTACAACACGCTCAAGGTCCCATAAACTATTGCTCCTCATGTGACGAGACATGCTGGCACATAAAGTAAATAACTTCGGACAACATCGACACTGATTCCAGAAAACGGCGAGGTCTCCACTGTAACCCTTCGTTGCAAGTCAACAAATGTTTTTCAAGTTGCTTATGATCAGTGTATGCCCACTGACATTTATCGCAACCATATTTGTTTGTAACAGAGCCTCCCTGGCCACAGTTGTTACTAATCTCAGAATGCTGACGTAATTTAAGAAAGTTAAGACCACCTAATGGGTTACATATCAAGTATCATAATACAAAGATGTTAACAGGGCGAAGTCTAAATTCGCACTGAATACCAATACATATACAAACGCTTTAAATACGCTGTTATCAATATTGGCTAGTTGCCAACATTGCAAGTACGAAGTTCAAATGATAGCTACACATAAGTTGTTACTGAACTTTAACTTTGTACTGTGAAGTCATGACCGATAACTTAACTGGATTTTAATAACTTCAGTTGGACTACGTACCTGCAATGTTGGCAGCTAGCCAAGACTAATAAGAGTATATAAATCATCGGTATGAGTATTGCAAATCAGTGCGAGCTTAGACTTTGATGTGTTAACGATTCGTAATATGATAAGTTATATATAACCTTATACGTGGCCTTAACTTTCTCAATTTACATCGGCCTTCTGAGATTATCCACAACTGTGACTGGGGAGTCTCCGGCAAGCGAAGCGAGCCAGACCAAGCGCCACTCTGCAGCAGACCAAGGCATGGTGATTTACAGCTTAGCCATGTGATGCACTCAAAAATACTTACTGCACACCACCTGTAACCACGACAGTGAACAACTTACCCTGCAAGGGTCATTTAGGGACAATACACCATTGTGGTTGTAATTTTATATTTATTGTTTTCAGATACACTGAGGATTATTATTTCCACATTGGGTGTTACCGTTAGGTACTTCCCATTCTGTTGTTATAACGATCGTCATTACAAGATGAAGGGATTTACTTACGTTAGTGACAAACAATGTACAGAAGAAGATACTACGGAAGTTATATTAATCCAAACTGTGAAGTAAAGTAAATTTCCTCTCGCATACACTGATGACAAGTTCATGCATTGTCTTCAAACTAGCTGGAGACGACGAATTCGAAGTACTAAAGGAAAAATTTCAAATAATCACATGTTTCCTTAGTGCTTTGTCATTCTTAAACAAACAAAGACACATTCTACATCTATACAGTTTCAATTTAGGATTCCTGGAACATGCATTCATTTAATGTAGCTGCACATAACAATATGTGCCAAATGTTGGACCACAGAAAAGGAACACAGGTTTTATTCCCGTTTGCGCATACATACTGCTGAATGCTTTGCTAACGTGGAATTTCTTGTACATCTACGACTACACTTTGCACAGCAATGTCTAATATGCTCAGGATTCCTTTTACAACCACGCATAGCATGAAGACGTGTGCTGCGACTATGCATAAAGTTTTCATAACAACGCTGGTGCTGAAATCCAGACAATGGTTTACCGGTTGCAGGAGTAAAACTGCATCATCTCAAACTATGCAGATATACTTAATCACTACTATCAGAAGGAAAAAAATTGGCAATTCAAACAACGATGTAGATGACGAGTAGGTTTACTGCGACAAGATCGTTCATGAGAACATAACTTACATCGAGATCAACTTTCTCACAATAACAACACTTTAGTTTCGAACCCAATGTTTGTTGTGAAGTTTCTTCTGAAGAACGCGCATTAACTACTAACATACCAGTCTGAGATGGTGTATCTACTACCCTAATACTAATGTTTGGCATAGGAAACACAAGTAGAGGGCTATGTGCTTTTCTCATAAAAAAAAGTTACCTAAAAATTGCTGATACCAATCATTACATGTAAACACCCAACAAACAGAATGAAATAACTACCTAAACAGATCAACCGTTTTGTACTTTTCGTAATATCATGTGTGAAAATCATCCCCAGAGAAATTAAACTATTCTTAGGATGTATCATGTAAGGTGAAAAAATATATTTGTGCAAAACTCATTAGAAAGTTTTCCATAGCCAACTTACATACAATAAATAAACAATGTTCATGTCTTACTTACCTAACATTCGAGGTAGTGCAAGGGCAAATACTGAATTTAAACCCATATTCGGAAGGACGCAGGTTCGAATTCCAACCAGAACATTCAAATTTTTTTTTCCAATGCTTTCCCGAAATCACTCCAAGCGAATTATGTGATTTTTACATACTACACACCATACCCGAGTCCTCAGCAGTGCAAATATGGTTAACAAAATCCCAACCCACAGAGGGTTATGATAGAATGTTCATCCCACAACATATACCTATTTGCTTAAATATGCCTAAATCAAAGTGCAAATTGCACATACACCCTCCTTGCAAACATTTCCCCTAACTTTTGTAAAATTAGACACTCAAACACCCATATACACCTCGTATCAATGCCAATTATTTAAGTATGAAATTTAAATATAAAATCATCAAACTAACTTATCGCTCCAACAATCCATAACTCTATCATCACACAGGAACATAGTGTCTAACATGTTTGTGGAGCAGGGATCAATCCACTTGTCTCCTGCCAACAACACACAAATAATCTTAATGTTTATTAAATTTACTATTCACTTAACAAATATATCTATAGTATTCACTGTGGAACCATATAAAATTGATTTCGAAACGTAGGTAATTATATATTTAATATTTTCGCTTATATACGTATACACAGTTTATTATAATTGAGAACAAATACTGTTAAACAGATGTGAAATGTATTTACAAACAGACGAACCCTCACACACATACATAAATATGCATACATATACTATATTTCACACAAAATATTTAAGCGCTTCCAGAAATTGACTATATGAACAGATGATATCATGAAACCATTTTTAACTATAATTTCCGAAAACAACACAAAAGTATTCCTACGAAATAACACAATCTAAAATACCATTCATATCAAGTAATGTTACATTTACATTGTTTGTAATATCTCTTAAAATTATAATCTGTAATGAAATTCTTCATATCGCATTGTAGGATTAGTGATAAGACTGAGATTAAATCTACAGAGAATTATATTATATCATCGTAGTACTCCAACTATATACTGTTCTCACTAAAAATGTTTCAGGTTCTTTATACGAGCATATCCTTATTTTAGTTAATCACATCATATAACATCTACAAATTACAGTGAATATTATGAATGTTGACAATGTTTGTCATTCACCGGGTAGCGAGTGCATAGAACCAGTGCTGGAAATTCTAGAATATCCCTTGAAACTAACACTCCGAATATACTAACAGCGATAAGGTTACGCACCATTATATAAATTACAGTGAATATTATGTATGTTGACAATGTTTGTCATTCACTGGGTAGCGAGTGCATAGAACCAGTGCTGGAAATTCTAGAATATCCCTTGAAACTAACACTCCGAATATACTAACAGCGATAAGGTTACGCACCATTATATAAATTTGCAATACTGTCACAACTTTATTACATTACGAACATTACCAATTTTTTTAAATTACATATTAAATTTTTTTACGACCTGTTAAGACAATGTTTTATTTGCTAGAAACAGAATTCTCTGCTCTACCGCCATATTATTAATTAAATATGTTGACCAACATTCCCTACCACCCAATCATAATTATTGCCATATCAACCAACTATAGACCCCAAACCGCAAACTACCCATCGAAAAATGTTTAAACTAACTTATAAGATTTGATGTTATATCATACTCACTGTCAAAAAACATACCAACCGGCTATTTCTACGGATTGTCCCAACCAAATATTCTATTATGTGATATTCCAATTGCATAAACAAACCATTACATCGCTCATTACCTACACTCCATTCCATTAAGCCATGTCGGCTATACTAAACACTTCCCTGCATACCATCCAGGATAACAAAGCTATCATAAGAATCGCTATGAAATATTCCGGCGAATTACTCTGACAAACCATTTCAACAGGTAATGGCGACCACACAACCAAATAATACCACCACTCCCTACAATATACCATCACCAGCGAACCAACCTATACGAAATCTCATGCCATTAGGACAAACCACCAGACCAGCACATCAAATGTTCCAACGGAAAAGCATTATAACCCGCAATAATCGCAAACCATATCACACCACACTACTCAGTTGCACAAACCATGCCATTAATTTGCAAAACCCTTATCAAACATTAACAGCAAAAACAACTAACCATACAGACGAGCCATATCAACAATCGAACCAAAATATTCCAACCAATCATTATAACTAACATTGCTAACATACCATATGAACAGATTAGTCCACCTGACGTTACCCACCACTTATACTACCAGAACAAACCTATTGACCATTCCTGTGAAAAATATTAGATCCAAATATTTGGTAACTATATTATATCATATAAGTCAGAGGAACAAATAATACAAAAACAGACATGATCATACTATGAGAGAATTTCAAACTATAATACTAACAACATACCACCCGTCTTACTTTCCAACACATTTCAACCATGCCATCCAGAAAATATAACACTACCTTTACATATATTTTAAGGCATATTAATAATTATTGCTTCTAGTAAATCGCATACCAAGTCCAACACATCGTAATAGTTCAGAAGACAGTAGGCCTACTCCTGTCAAACATTTGCTCTATACGCATAATCAGTTATTACCCAAATATTATAATAAAAACAGCAATGTTTTTTACATCTAATGTTAGGAGGAGAATAATTATGCCAGTTCTGGCACAAGGGATTGGGGAGTAGAACCAGGCGCCCGGGGCGTCTGCCATGCTGTGATGTCATACCTCCATAATCTTTTTCAAAATCTACTACATTAAAATTTAAATAAAAATTTAGCTTTTTTTTTTCTTAAAAAAAAACCCCCAGAAGATTCCACTTTTTCCCGGAGCAGGTAAACGGATTAGCGACCCAGGTGACCGGGATGGGTCACGAGAGCTGGACTCAAGACCCACATTTGACTTTTGACCTTGACCTTTAACTTTGACATCGAAAATAAAAAAATAAAAAAAACCTAAATAAATGTATTATTAAAAAATATATTTAAAAATTAAATTTCCTGAGGTTCCCTCCTCAACCCCTCGCTAAACAAATTCGTCTGCAGGCCTCCACACCACTCGCCCATGTCCATTCAGCCATCTTAGTGCTGTCAGCCATCGTAGTAACCATATTTGGATGCAAATAACACTGACCATGACCCCATGACCTAGAATGACCATGAAAACAAAAACTCGAGAAAAAATACATAAAAGTCAGAAAACATTTCACAATATAGGCCAATACCGCCATATTGTATGCGGGTAACCTTGAACTTGAATCCATGATCTTGAATGACCTTGAAAACCAAAACTCGAGAAAGAATACATAAAAGTCAGCAAGCGTATTATGTTACAAACTAGCACCATATTAGATGCAGGTAACCCTGACCCCAACATTGACTGGCCTTGAAAACAAAAACTCTAGAAAATGCATAACAATAGTGGTAGTTATCTGTGTATAAATCAATGTTCGAGGTTTGAGTAAGGAAATCGTTTTACGTGTGATATCGTGTGAGACATACACGCAATATTGCACCTTGGTACCTTAGGTTCTCATTTACCTTATCCGGGCAATATTGTTGAATCAGGAACTCTGAAATATATTCACAAGTTACCCTCACGCACACGACACTTGCAAAAACTAATAAATAAAAAATATACGTAAAGTGAAAATATTTTATTCATACCAAAAATTGAAAAGAATATATTCATAAGTGATTAAAATGACTTGGTTACACATAAAAATGCTTGACAGTGTAAAACAAGATTTAACTTCAAGGTTAGGTTATGTGTGAAAAATCAATCAACTTTACTGCAAGTAGGTTTGCTGGAATCAAGAAAATACCACCATCCTCACAGTAGTTACCTTAAAGAAAATTAAGAAATTAAATAAATAAAAAATAAATTAGTGCTGCTGAGAAAAACTGAAACTTGAAAATAAAAGAAAATCAAAATATTTAAACCAAGAAGTACTTATCTTCGCGTGTCAGTAAACTGTGCATGTTAAAACGAGATCCATTATAAACGTAATTCAAATGAGTTCTCACTTCATAAAATCAAATGAAAACATTTACTTCCTTCTCACTAAACCTTGGAAGATTCAAATTTCTCTTAATAAAAAGTCTAAAGTGTTTAAAATAAAATTATCTCAGTTCTTTAAAAGTGCTCCGATGACTCA
Source organism: Dryococelus australis (assembly GCA_029891345.1). Lineage (NCBI taxonomy): Eukaryota > Metazoa > Arthropoda > Insecta > Phasmatodea > Phasmatidae > Dryococelus > Dryococelus australis. Next base: position 89,080,795 of record CM057004.1, on the reverse strand, counting down.
CTCAGTGGTAAAGCTGGGCCACTGTTTATTACCCTAATACTCATAGTAGTAGCACATTAAGGTTTTCTTAAAACATTCATTCAGTAAACTGGGCGCTTTGAAGTGAGCAAACATCACACTTAAGAGTAATCAAGTGTGTCTCAAACTCTATAAGGACGTTGGCGTCACCTAGATGTAGGCCAAACTCACAACCTGAATCATGGCGTCGGCGCCTCGCTGAACGGCGTCTCTTCTCCAGCTGGAACCAATAATAGATTCTCAGCCCTCTCCTTTACATGACTGGCTCAGAAAACCTTACTGTAACTTCTGGGGTCTAAATGCTATCCTAGCATTACGCTGGTATTGAGGATTTCCGAGATGAAATCCCAGCGAAAACTCTCACTGCTAGACCCTTCAAAGATTCCTCCCCAGAAACATCGACTTCCAGCAACTATCTAATAAGTTAACCTGAAATATGAGAGCTGCTATCGTTGAAAGAAACAAAAATCATCTGAATAAAAATGTTAAACCTAATCAAAATGATAAAAGAAAGAATTATATTTTAAAAATTGAAAACTAATTACTGACAATTAAAATTAACATATAAGTCAAAATGTACATATTTAGTTATTAATATATCTTATCTCAGAGTACTGCTCAAAATATAATAGCATAATACAAAGAAAAATGTATGTGTAAAAATATTATGTGTTTTTACTGTAATGCTAATATATAGAAGGGGTTGAAAAAATTAAGATTCATCAAATAACAAATAAGTATGTAAATAAACATGTGTTAAGTTCCTATATATATATATATATATATATATATATATATATATATATCTGTGTGTGTGTAGCTGATTAGCATACCTGAAAACAAACATAATTCTGTGCTCTTTATTAAACCCTGACAAAGTCAACAAGCATATTACATTACAGACTACCACCATATTGGATGCAAGTGACCTCGACCTTGACCCCGTGACTTTAAACCTAAAAATAAGAATTTATAAAAATAAATTACAAATATGTGCGTTGCAATACATGCAACTTTGTTGAAGGTTATAGTCTGTTATGCAACTCGCTATTCGCACTGGTGTTGTCCTTGTGACATTTATTATACTAACACACTGTGCAGGACAGATTATTTGGCTTACTACAATTTTGAGGACATGTGCCGAAGTTACAAGAGACCTGCTTGCAGCAAACCTGGTGCAGATGAGAAATGCACTTCACCTTTACAGGCGTTTGCATGTCTAAGTAAACTATCGGTACGACGGAACTGCTTACTGCACCTATCACAGAAATATGGTATTCGACAGGGAGACTTGGCACAATTAAAGCACTCATGTTACCGTGCATTATGGTAGAAAGTGATACTGCTGACGACATAGTGGTTTAGGCAAAGACGCGGACGGACCAGTTGGAGATGTAGGAGCTATAGCTAAAGAAGCGGGTAACGTCGGCTGCACTGGAAGAATTAGATGCTGCTAGTGCTGTACACTGGTAGAAGTAGATGCTGCTAGTGATGTACACTGGTAGAAGTAGATGCTGTTAGTGATGTACACTGGTAGAAGTAGATGCTGCTAGTGATGTACACTGGTAGAAGTAGATGTTGTTAGTTATGTACACTGGTAGAAGTAGATGCTGCTAGTGATGTAGCCATAACAGCTGAAGAAGTCGATGGTGAGAAACCATTGGCGGGCAATATCCACTCCACTTTAATGTAACTAGACATGGATTACCTGACATTAAAACTAGTCGAGATTATGTATCTTTCACGGCGGCCGTTGTCAAACTAAGCTTCTCAGCGGACGTCCCTAATGCTTATAATATGCGAGTATACAAGCCCTATGACATAATATTGACTTTGAACCAATCGTACTACGCCATTAATAAATTGTCCGGACACCGACCAGTCAATCACCGAGTTGCCAGGTGATTGCAGCTGATCAATCGCATAAAGGCATTGAGACATCGCACACAGGCAGGTAGGCAGGCTTTAGATGCAAGTTCCTTGATTGCATTACCATACATTTACATCTTCAACAGTTCCTTCCAGACAAGTTTTTCGCTCACCTATAAATAATGATCACACTTAAAACAGACAAATGACTCCTGTTAGACCGACTCCTCACAAGACTCACCCATTGACCCATAACCCATTGACCTATAATGACCCCTGATTGCGGTGATGATTGTGAGTGTGGTGCTGATTGCGGTGCTGAGTGCGGTGCTATGTGTGGTGTGTGTGTGTAGGTCGCAAGTTAAAATTAATTCCCTGTATTTAAAAATACAATTATGTACCACCTCGAAAGCTGAAAGGTGGGCATTTTATTTAATAATCTCGCCTTAAAAAGTATATATCCAGGTCCCTCGGTATATCTGATCACTTTCTGGGTAAACTGTATATGCACTATGCACTGAAAGTGCCTAGAACTACTGCAGGCCCCCGCCATGCTTCCCAATGCAGATCCTGGTGTATTCTTTCAATGTATCGCCTTGCACAAACTGCATGGGACCAATGCTTCATCGTGCGGAAACGACTCTTCAAACAAGCCATTCTCTCATGCCGATGAGCATCTTGACTATTGGTGAAAACTTGATCGCAGAATCGGCACTGGCGTCGGCCAGTTAGCGATGATGCAGGTCGCTGCTCCATGATAGTTGAGGTCAAAAGCAGGCCTTCGTATTCATAATTAATCTTCGTGGTATGACGATAGAGCGCTTCCAAATCGATGTTCACCTCACGGTGTCAGAACGTAAACTGTCATTTTTTTTCTATATAAATGCAGTTATACTTTTTACAGTAAAGAGTCTAGCTTGTGATATATATATATATATATATATATATATATGGGAGCACTCTAAGAAAACCTACATACTCGTTCGCCCCAGAAGAAAACATGCAGGTACAAAATTTGTTCTTTACATAATTATGTATATTCCTATCTTATATATTATATTATATAATATTATGTACAATAATATATTATAATATATATGATACTACTTGCAATTAGGTAGTTTAATATATTTCGTATTTATTATTAATACATTATTTAGGAACAATTGTTTTGATTAAAATGTTATGTATTAATTATACATAGGTATTATTCATTGTTATAGGCTGTTCAAAGTAAAATGAACACTTTAGAAAGCCCTACTTAAGATCCACTTGTGTATTATTCCGCCTTATGTAAAATTAACATTGGCATGGGCCTCATCACTTTATTCATGCGTCAGTCAAGTGAAACTGTGAAATTATTAAGAAAGTAAAAACTTTACAAATATGCTCATTTCTACACTTCGATACATTACGAGAACAGAAAGGGAGCGAAATAATTTTCACTTATCACAAATGGTTACCTAATACTTTTTATTCAGCGTCAATATATGGAACTACTTTCCATTCATCATTGCCAAATTTACTGGACGAATGTCACTCAGTGTGCCTATTAAAATATATGCTTGCAGGAGCAGTGACATTTTTCTAGCGTTCATTTCTGAAGTGATCACTTTATAGGTTGGTGAATGGAAAAATTGTATATGGTGTTCAAAATTTCAAGGTAGATTGATTCATCGTCCACGTAAGAATGAAACGACTTCCTTTTCAACGCAGCTGATAATTTATGCTTCCTCCGACATTCAAAGTGATAAGCGACATGCTCAGGTTGAAACAGATAAACGCGGTCATTGCACAAGCGATGGAAAATACCACGTCGCTTACAGGCTTTCTCCCCGGCAAAAACCGCCTATGTCACTGTATTGAACGTTTGTATACTTCCCATCTAGGGTAATCCCTGGTAAAGGCTGTTCACGATAATGTGAGCACTTTTGGAATCAACCTTAGAAAAAAAGTCACTGCTCCTACCTGCATATAATTTTAACGGCCGCCCTGAGAAACATGCGCCCAGTAAAGTTGGTAACGACGGATGGGAAAGTAGTTCCGTATCTTAACGTTGAATAAAAAGTATTATATAACAATTTCTGATCATTTAAATTATTTCCTTCGCTTTCTATTTTTTTTAATGGATCGAGGTGTAAAAACGAGCAGATTTGTAAAATATATACTTTCCTAAAAATTTCACAGTTTCATTTGACCGACGCATGAATAAAGTGGTGCGGCCCATGACAATATTAATCTTACATAAGCCGGAAGAATACACAACTTGCATACAAGTTTATGTTACGCAGGGCTTTCAAAAGTGCTCTTTTTAGCGTGAGCAGCCTATAACGTACATTATTCTCTGGTTCATTTTTAAGTTAACAATAAATGCGACATGTAAGCATTTTAGACCGTAGGGGGTTGAAAATTAGGGAGAGTGAGGATATACTCCTGCCCCCCCCCCCCCCAATTTGCCATTAGTTTAGGAAAGGGCACCAGAATAAAAGAAAATGGGGTCACAAACTATTTTATGATTCACCGATTTGCGCTGATAAACTCATGTTTTATAATTTAAACTACTATTAAAAATTTCTGTAATCCAGGTATGTACATGGTCTCCAAATCTAGTTTATAAGACATTTACTTATATCTTATACATCATACAAAGTAGGTTTTTGACGACACGAAACTACAATTTTTAAGGGAAGTTTAGTTATCTTAGGGGGCGTCTAAACGCTTGCCCTTCCTAGTTGAAGACTTCGCTCCGCACCGTTATAACCCTCTTTACGCCTCGCCATTAAAGAGAGGAAATCACAATTGTGTACACGCAAAATTCTTATTTCGTACAAACTTTCATAAATTCACTGACAAAGATGATTTAAACATTGACGTGTCAAAATTTTTGTGGCGGCAATTATTATCAGTGTGTTTCACGCGGCATCATTCTACAGTACTGTGTGTGCCAGGGTCTTAAAGCAAAAAGGCGACGTTGTTAAGAAAACCAGCAGTCAACGTCTGTGAATATTTATCAGAATATGAATACTCGTGACGCCACTCGGAAACTGCGGGCGTCTTTCAGAGAGATACGCTGCAGTAAATGAACTGTTTGCCATATGGCACCGTCGGACTGCGTGGAGAGATTTAGGCGGCTCTCGTGCCCGGTTGCACCATCGTGGTTCGAAACTCGATCCGAGTTCGGATATAAGATCGACACAGAAAACTGTTGCACCATTCGAGTTCAGAGCTGGACTGGCGATCGAGATGAAGTTCTTTTCGAACCGCCGAAATTGACGGTTCCAAATCTCGATTCGAGATCAGCAGGTATCGTCGACAAATGTAGTTCGAAAATACGCCAACAGATAGAACTACGTTCGATTGTTTTCTTGGAAAGAAAAAAAAAAAACATTATATACATTTGAATATTATTCAGTAAAATTCGTACAAAAATAATTCATTTAAAACAGATAAAGTATCGCACTTCTAGTTCTTTCTATCTGTAGTGAAAAATACACCTACTTCCATGATGTCATATTACGAACCAATAGCAAAATTTGTCTCATACTTAATATCGATCTCTCACTTAGGAACCAAGATCGACGACACGGAGATCCAGAATCATGAAATTTCGTTGGTGCAACAAATTTACATTGGAACCAAGATCAAAATGGGTCCTGGTACGGCATTAGGATCATTTGATCTCGGATCGAAGAGAAGATGTTGGTGCGACCGGGTATTAAACGTCGAGGTCTCGAGAGCCGCTGAGGGTGAAGCGAGGTTGAGTACGGATCAGCGCCGGAATGAAACGACGGTAGAGACGGGAGATCCCCGAGAAAACCCGCCGACCGGCGGCATCGTTCGACACGATTCCCACATGCAGAAATCCGGGAGGCGACCCCGCTGGGAGTCGAGGCCGGTTCGCCTTGGTGGGAGGCGGGTAGTCCTTTGGACTGGAAAGGGTTAACACATTGAGGTCTGCACACATTTACTGACATATTAGATGTAAGTCGGCCATCAACCAATGGAGAGCCAGACTGATATGACCCAATCAAATGTCATTTAACGTATAAAATGATTTACAATTAATCATGTCCCTTTGAGTGGCTATACAAATAACAATTGTAACGTTAGCAATATAATTGTTACGGCGCTGTCGTGTTATTGTGAGGTTATGTTGAACACTGGCCAAAAAAAGACTGCACATCCATGCGAGTTTTGTTCTGAACAACAAAGAAATTTTCAAAATATCTTTGCTCGAGCTACACTCGAGCATAGTCCACAACGTGTTAAGAGAGCCAGCTGGAATGTGCAAGATATTTGAAAGGATCGCGCAGTATTCGAGACGTTTTAAGGGCCCAGCCTGACTAACGCATGTCGCAGACGTTTGGTAGAAAACACGCGATTCAGGAAGAGTTTGATATTTCTAAGTGCTGTATGAACACTAGAAGTACTGGTTTCAGGATCAGATTTAGCTTCTTACTTTTTATAACGAAACTGTACAGTTGAATTGGAATTTTTGTAGGCTCTCCATTGCCCACAATTACTACGAAAAAAAAAGTAACCAAAAACGAAGAACACAATATATAGATAGGAAACACAAACGCAATAAAAATGTGATAATATAAATAAGCTCATATATTGAACAAGAGAGAGCGATACAGTTAGACGAGTAAGGCACGAGTACGGTAATACGAAAAACAGCAAGACAACAAACTGAACAGACACTGCAGTAAGTCAAAATAAATAGACACATAAAAGGCAGCATGAGTGTGGTTAGAAAACCTCAGGAAAATTTACGTACAAAACAGCTTAAGGGGTCTGCCTAGTAAAAAAAAAAATTTAACGCCTTTGGGCGCATTTACACGGTGATAGTAGCTACCACGATAGTAGCTACCACGAACGTGTGTGAAAGTAACTGCCGTGATAGGTCTTGTTTACACACACGATCGAGACATGCTGTGATAGTTAACCTCAAAAGTGACATGTCCGACAACACTTGTTTAAAAATAAATTATAGGCCCTACATTTATATCCTTTTGTCAAGAGGATGGTACTTGTTGGGGTAGTTAAATATCGTGACAGGGTATTAATTAGATGTAAACATAAATTTTCCCGTGGTTTATTGTATGACAATAAATATACTGTCAATACTGTCGTGTCATACATATATGATAATACACATCCTGTCATACCGCCACACAGTGTAAGATCAACGACAGATATTGACAGAATCCAAATGATTCTGCAATGTTACTGTCAAAGCGAACACATGTACACATTTGTGAACCGCACTATCACGATAGTTATGCTACAGGGTTTACTCTACGATAGTTTTATGTTCTGTCACGAAAGTTACTGTCTCTATCTGGCTCGAGCTGATATCGCGATAGGGCTATCGCGACGGTGCGACAGTAACAATCATGCAGTTTACACGGTGATAGTGATGCGAGAGTAGTTCTCACGATATAAACTATCGCGCATTATTATCGCTGTGAAAACGCGCCCTAAGGTTCGTGTATACCATAAAAGTCGTTCAATAATTTCGACATCGTAAACAGAGGGCTACTTCTTTTTTTTTTTTTTTTTTTTTTTTTTTCCACGACCAAATTTATGTTTCAAAAACCAACTGGTAACAAAATGTCAATTTTCATTTGTGCCCTGAAAATAATATTTACATGGAAATATTTCATAGCTCTGAGACATGGTCTCAGTACCTGCAATATTTGTCGCCATCGCACTGCCCAATTTTACCGTCGACGCCTTCTACTATCACCGCCTACCAGCTGCTGTGTGCCCGGCGTACCACGTGTTGTGAAGCAAAAACTTTTCACGGTGTTAATAATTACACAAAATGAACTTATGTACTTGAAACTAGACGACGATTCCCTACCTTTTGATGAAATCGACGTGTGTCTGCGGCGTACGTAAACGAGGCGTGCTGCTCAGATGACACCAAATTATTCTTCTTCTTCTTCTTCAAACGCGGCGCAAAAACGCCTGGCCTTAGGTACGGCCAATGAATATCACAAAAGTCGAATAAACCTCAAAGGCTCAACAAAAGTCGAAAACCGAAAGTCCATTAGACTCGCCAAACGATCGCACGCGCACACACACACACAAAGTGACGTCGAGCTCCCGACGCCGAGGGTAAAAAAATACGAACCGCACGTGATGGCGGATACTACACTACTTAGGTGACACCAACGACGGAGTTTCACAGCACTCATAACTAAATGGCCGCCGTGTACTGCTGATGTGTGGTTGCTGGCGTGGCCACTTGGAGCACCAGTAGTAGCGAGCGCTTGTCTGTAGCGTTCCCACGGATTTCGACTACGACCCTGGGTGCGCCACGAACACCGGAAATATGCCATCATCCAGAATGTTCTGTATCAGGGCGCGTTACCATGGTAACAGTAATTCGCGATAGTTACTATCGCGAGGGCTACTATCGCCGTGTAAACTGCACGATTGTTACTCTCGCACCGTCGCGATAGCACTATCGCGATACCAGCTCGAGCCAGATAGTTGATAGTAACTGTCGAACAGAACATGCAACTATCGCGTAACTATCGTAGTGTAAACAGTGTAACATCACTATCGGGATAGTGCGGGTCAAAAAAATTGTGCATGTGTTCATTTTAACAGTAACATTGCAGAATAATTTTGATTCTGTTAATAATGTCACGGTTCTTACACTATGTGGTGGCATGACAGGACGTATATTATCATATATGTATGGCACGACAGGGTTGACAGCATATTTGCTGTCATAAAATAAAGCACGGGAACAATATATATTTACATGTCATTAATATCCTGTCACGATATTCAACTACCCCAACAAATATCAAACTCTAGACAAAAGGATATAAATGTAGAGCCAATCAATGTATTTACACTAGTGTTGCCGGAAATGTCCCTTTTGGGGTTAACTATCACAGCATGTCTCGATCGTGTGTGTAAGCAGGACCTATCATTAAAGTGACTGTCACACACTTTCGTGATAGATACTATCGTGGTAGCTACTATCACCGTGTAAACGCGCCCTTACGTAAGGTGGTAGAATACACTAAGTGCATACAAGTAGATATAAAGCAGTGCTTTCAAATGTGCTCATTTTACCGTGAACAGCATATATATATATATATATATATATATATATATATATATATATATATATATATATATATATATATATATACACTCCATTCACGGTTACTTCAGCCTTTTCTGGAGCCCTGCTAAAGTTCTACTTCCACATTATTCCTCCGTCTCGTACAAACTAAGCTTAAATAAGTCTAGAAAATTACACCAGAGGACGACACACCACACTCGTGCGCACTCAGTTGTATAGGCTGTTCACGGTTAAGTGAGTACTTTTTAAGGCCCTTCTTAATTTTTCCTTTCATCCTATTTCCATATTCCTGCTGCTTTTTAATATAAACATGCAATGTGGCGAATAAACACAGTGTATACATTTGACCACCCTCAAAATTTAATGCCTGGTGCTACAATAATAAATATCTATTAGTGGTTAAAGCCTGTTGGGAGGGCCTTAAAAAGTGCTCACTTAACAGTGAACAGCCTCTAACAGTATTTTGTATAAGAACTATTTCTCACTAGGCACTACCAACATATCTATTTTGTCCCTGTTTTTTATTCAAATTATTTATAAATGGAGGATTAAAATTTATAGATAAAATATGAATAACGTATCTATTTAACAGAAAAAAAGAACTTTTTATGGACACAAGTATAAAACGGTTGTGACGTATGGCATATCTTGGAAATAACTAAACACGTCATGTATGGGGAAATTTTTTTAAAGGTTTAATTCAAAGAGGTCGAAGAAACCGTGAATAGACTATAGTATACCTACGCCATGCGCTGGCTGCTGCAGAGCTCACGTGACGCGATGACGTCGAGACTCGCGATTGGCTGATACCTTCCAGTGCTTGCCGAGGGGCCGCTGCGGCTCAGCAGGGCACTCGCCTCCCGCCCAGGCGAATCGAGTTCGGTTACTCGGTGGCGTCACTCCGGGAATTTCCGCGCGTGGGAATTGTGGCCGGACGATGTCGCTGGTCGGCCGGTTTACTCGGGGATCTCCCGTTTCCCCCCGCCCTTTAATTCCGGCGCTGCTCCATGCTCGCCTCACTTCACCCTTATCGGCTCTTAAGACCTCGATGTTAAGAGCCGCCTGAAACTTATCCCTCCCTCACTCTAGACGTGGTATATGAATGATCAAGTATTGATCCACCCTTGTTCCGAAATAACCTCGGTCCTACTCCGAGACAGATGATATCTGGATCGTCGTGTGATTACTTTCTGACTGTGAATAGGGCACATGATATCTAACACATTTAATATGCCAAAAATTATCCATAAATTTTTATGGCTTTGAAATACTCGAACAAAATATGGAACACTCATAAGGCAATATTAAACAGTGCCTCCTAATCTCACGTCTAGGAATTTCCTCTAAATGATTCGGAACATTCCTGTGTCAAAACATTTTAGTAAACAGTTGATCAAAACAAGACACGCTTATTAAGCTGTCTATGAACAATGGAGTGTAGAACTGCATCAAACTAGTACAGGTGAATTAAACTTCACTGTATAAGATGTCAAATTATTGGAAGACAAGACTGCCGTTTGTTTCTAGGGATCCATTGTGAAGTGCTGTATATTTTGAATATTTCTACCTTCTTTGAAGTTGTGTTTGTCCCTTAAGGCTGCTGGGAGCGAACTGCCAAACGAGCTTTACATTTGTGTATTTCCTTGCATGGTTGTTAGGCCCATCTTCCACTGAGTCCAAGGGCGTGCTGTGTGAGACACTACACGCGCAAGTGAGCTAATGGTGTAAGGAGCAAGAGAAAATGGTCCTGTCGATAATGGACTCATTCCTTACACTACAATTCTGTTGTAGCGGAGACTGCATGCCTTGCAAACGTAGAATTCCAAGATGTTTCAGTGATGAACTAAACATTTCGTTTTTATGTACAATGTCGCAGAAAAAAAGTTGGCGATTTTCCGAAGGAAATACAAGTCTACGTTTAAAACCTTCTGCCAGAAGAGCGTTAAAAAAATATAATTGCAGGTGCTTTGTGGGGAAATAGAAGGCAACAGCAAATTCGGTATTAGTGTTCTCTAAAACGTAGCCTGGTTTGTATTATTGTTGGCAATGTAATCAAGGTAAATATGAGATTGTACGAGCGAGTGAATACATTATTTAGTGAACTAGATCTGATAGTATAAGCGAGTGTAGCGCGCATAGCGAGACAGCTTGCACAGCTCGAGCCAAATGCGAGATGGCCGTCCTTAATCTCTAACCACCCACGGGTTGATGATATGCTTACATCATCTTCTCAGAAGGAAAGTGGCAAGCGAGTGTAATCGAGTTTGATTTTTTCATAGTGTCATGCATAAGACAAAGATTCTTGAACTTTGAGCTCTGCAGTGAATTACAGGCCGCACTCAGAGCAGCCTGCTGCTGTTTGTTTTATTAATGTTTGTACTAAGATTGTTACTGTAGTTAAGTCATCGAAATGATAAAACCAACACAGGGTGCAACAGAAGACGAATCTCGTGTAAAAAGTGTTTAATGTTCAACATCCTCCAACACAGTCGCATGGAAAAAACGTAGAACTGGCAAATTATAACTTGCGAGTGGAAAGCTCTTGGTCATATTGTGTGTACCTAGCTCTTTCCCAGTGTTAGACCCACGTCTGCCTCCTCATTTACCCTGGAAACTTTACTGTTTAACGTACAAGTTTTTTTTCTGCTACATCACAGATGATGTATAAGTACTTTCTGTATGGGTGGCGATTAAATGTTTTCATAATAAAATTATCCCTATGTACACTCTTAATTAGAATCAGCGGAATTTCAACTGGTTCAGTAACTTTACTGCCGAATCTCTTGTTTTGTCGATTATGACTAATGAAAAAGTGGTAAAACAACAGATTCGGCATCAAACAACATTAGTTCGTATATTACACTAAAAAGTACAATTTCGACTAATGAATCCATTACATGAAAACTACAGTTTTTTCTGTAATAAAAATTGTATTACACATCAATGAGCTTAGCCTACATTGTAATAGTTTGCCACCATTTCCGAAGTAAGCTTTCTACTAATTGTTGTTTGATCGTGTATTTTATGTGATTAATGTATTTTGGCAACTTATACTTTAATGTAGAGTATGTAGGTTTGTGTATACATTCATTCCTATTATTCAGTTGTGTGATATTTGGTTTGTAGTAGTTTTCATTTTCACCCTGTTCCTCTCTGTGAAGCTACAGTAAATTTAAAAAGTCTCACTTAATTATAAACACTTATTTCTGAAAGCGATGGGCAAAATATATCCACAACGCAAGTTAACAATAATAATTACATTAAAATCAATTCTGGACTTCGTTTACCGTGGTCTAGTGGTTAGGATGCTAGTGTAATGTTTAAAGTGTGGTCGATTCGAGTCTCACTTGAGTACTCACTCATTTAATTTTCGTAAAAAATTTTCTTGATGTTCGGACATGTTGTAAAAGCAGAATTATATTATGTACAAAATTACCCAATAGTTTGTATATCTGAGTACACATTTCTTCTTTACTTTTTCAATTTGTGAATTTCATTGCTTCAACTAGTGAACTTAGTTCACTGATACAATATGTAGTTATCTGCAGGTTCTTGTCGAAGCAGTTCCAACAAATTTAATCTGAGAAATCTCACTTTCAATCAGTGAATAGTCACTGATTCAATTTTAGAGTGAACGTTGTTAAAATGTTTCTATAGCGACAAGAAAGCAACTGGAAATAATTTCCAGCGATGGAGATTTTTAACATGCCCAGTAATGTTATATTTTCCGTGCGTAAGTAAGTAATACAAAAAAGTGGAAAGTTATTTTCGACAAGTTTGTTACTGTGAATACAGAAAGAAAAAAAAATGCTTACACTGGTGCTATCATACGCGTACAGAATATTGCATTAATTAAGTCACTTTCTTAAGTTAAAACAAGTATATAAAACTTTCTTAAGTTTATTATAACTAAACAAATCATTAACTTAATTAATTTCTGGGAAGCAAAAATGTACAAGTTATTTGGTTAACAAAATTTTAAATGACAGCTAGACAAAATTACAACATATTTAGTTACCCATTCTCTACCAAAGTGAGTTGCTCATAAAGCAACTCTACGATTTTTTTTTTTTTTTTTGCTGAAATCGTTGTATGACAAAGTTGCAGGAGAGTAAGAAACCACTATTTTGATGCATTGAATTCACTAAAATGTGGTTAATGTTTTGCATGAAATATAAACTAAAACTAATATATTACTTTCAGGTGCAAAACTAATGAAAAACTGCTCACTACAGTCTCGCACTTACCAGACCCAAATACTATAGCATCGTGTTGTGTTGAGAGCTGTCGTGAAGATGACGTATCAGGAAAAATTTCTGTCAGGTAGCCACATTTGTCAAACAAAGCTCATGCCAGAAACATCAAATATGAATCTTAAAAGTATAATGGGTATTTTTTTTTTCTTAATTTTTGTGCAGCCCTGTTAAAGCTGCTTTCGGTGCTCTGCGAGCGGTATACGAAATACCCCAGGAAATCAACGAGGAGCGACACGATATTAATTTTTGTGCTCTGTAAGTATTTACAACGAAATATTTTGTAATAAAGAACTATGCTTACATATGATCTGTGATATGGTAATACAGTCAACAGTGTAGGGTAAATTACTACAGATTACTAAATTATAAAAGGGGATAGGAAAATGTTTTATTTTCCCAACGTAAACATAAACACGTCCAGGCGCCAGTCTTTATTCTCAGATAAAGACGAATATTAAAGATTGGTTTCAAAAATGTGCTACATGTAACTTTACTTGAAAAAAAAAAAAAAAAAAAAAAAAAAAAAAGAACGGAATAGTTGTGTGTTGACAGGCATCGCACATTAAAATATTATCAGTGTGAAATAAATAACCCTTTCAAAAATAGGTTCTACACTACACAAAGCAAGAATTTGCATTTCACAAGATTACACTTTAATTGAGAAAAGAAAATACAAGACAAGGAACTTTTAGAGAATCGGTATTCAGAGAATCTCCTTCAGAAAACGTAATTTGATAAGAGTTGACTGAATTTGCTCCACTATCGTTTGATTATTACTAGGTCTCAGAATGTGTAGCAGCGATAGGAACTACTCATTGGTTTTACTGGTAGTTCTTGAACTTCTGTTAAATGCACAATTTTGCAGTCACTGTCTTCACACTTAAAATCATTAAAAGATTTGTTCATTTCATGCAACGAGTCTTTTCGAGACTTCTGGGTTTTCATGAAGGAAGCCAAATTAGTTACTTGTAGAGAAATAAAATACATATGGTACAATTTTACTATTTCAATTATATGTGCTGTAATCTTCACAAATAAACATGTCTCGCGTTAAGATCCTGCGTGGATAGAATATCAATACCAGATTAGACCTTGCTTGAATTCAGGGTGTCGTTCTGCGATAGCTGTCGCGCAACTTTAGCGGCAGATATTAAAGTCGTCTCCGCACAGAACTCCAAACGAACAGCTGTAGTTCACGAAGAAGTCGTGGGGCCTCTCCTTGTACGGTAATCACCCCTCACGGTGCAGATCGTAATGTGAAATAGACATTTTCACACGACCACTTCCTAGTTCATTGTGGCTTGTAACGAGCCGCCATGTCAGAAGCCGGAATCCTCAATCCTTTCAAAGCGATTGTTCTATCACGTCATTTCCTTATTACAGATTAACACATGTTTTTTTGATTACTCCTTGCAAAAATAAACTGCACAAAAAATGCCTAGAGAATATTATGATATGATCGTGAAGGGTATTTAAATGAACAAGTCGCCCAACTTATTTATATGTTGTTCTACAGACATACTGAAAAATTTTATATTAAAAATGAAAACACCTGATAATAACACAGGCGATAGTTAAAATATTGTATTATCATATTAAGTGAAGTATAATCAGAGTTAAAAACTTATGTTATCTCAAAAAAATATGTAGACGTTTTTCTCTTAGTCTTTCCAACAAAACACTGAATGAAAATAAAAATATTCATATCAGGGTAACCATCATGCAACAGTAAACAGATCAAGTCTGTACCATTACAGATGGCCCCTCCAGAATTGACAAAATATTACATTACTTTGAAATATAATGGCTATTCTAAAAGTTAATACAATTTGATGCAAAAAGGTACCTAAACGAAGTCTGGCAGCAGGTCAAAATATTATTGTTTGCACTGCGCATTTAAAAAAGAAAAAAACATGACACAGTGGCAGTAACCATTAAATAACACAATTAAAACACAACCTAAACTAATAATCACTAAATTAAAATTCAACCTATGGAAGAGGTACTTGTGGGTATCCGCTTCCACATATGGTTCCAACATTATGGTGCACCAGCCCATTTCACACTGGCAGTGCGCGAGTTTCTCAGTGACACGGGGCGGGCCAGTACCACGTTCCGCTGATCTCACCAAGATGGACATATATCTCTGGGGCCACATGAAGTGGTTAGTGTGTGAGACTCCCGTGGATTCGTTTCTGAGCCTCACCGCGCGCAGCCATGCAGGTGCCGCTCACGTTCAGGCTCCTCAAAACTTCATACCAGCGACTGAAGACAGCATGCTCAGTCGTTGTCGATTGTGCATCCGTGAAGGTGTTCCACCATTTGGAACAGTTCCTTGAACTTTGTGACCAACTGCTGTACGGCATTCATTGCAAGGTCAGCGAATACCACGTTTATTGCGGGCAGCCTACCAACATACTTTGGCGGCCTGTAGCAACGTAAGGACTCGTTTTCGACCCCATGTTTATTAGCAAATTGTTGTTCCACTGGCCATGAACTACCAACTCTAGTGCGTTGTAATGCGAATTTTTAATCATTCTGTATAACATAGTGGAAATTGAACATTTGAAAGAAAGAAAACATAACTAAAAAAAACCACAGTGTAATTTACTACCTCCTGCACATTTAGAGTCACGTACATGTCCACTAAATGCCCAGACATTACAAATTATATATATGCCTAGGTGTGAAAAACTGAGTTTTAACTCTGTAACATCGGGGTTGTGTACCAAATAACCACTTTTCTTACCAAAATGGACCCACGGCTGTTACGTAAACAATAATAGTGATAATCGCTAAAACAATTCGTGTTAAGGTAGTCTACAAAGCTCAGCGGTTTCGTTGCAGATATTATTGAATGGCATATTCGCGGCTGTTCACAATTCGCCTAGTGCCAATGTAATCCGGGTTCGATTCCCGGAGATGTCGTCCTGGATTTTCTCGTGCGGAAAACTTGGTAGCCGTTTCCGCTGGCCGGGGGATTTCTAGAAGTACTTATTTTCTAACCAATATAGTCCATCGCTTGCTCTCCAGGCTGTAGTGTCAGGGTAGATCAGTCCATCTGCTACAACCAGCTCCGGTTAGCGCCAGTCTTTCCTCAGCCTAACCGTGGAACTTGTGCTTTTTCTATCGGACATGTCTAAAGTGGGAATAATAACAGGGTGTTACTTTTTTAAAATCAACTTTGCTTGGACAGTATGATTCCGTTGCAAGAGTAAGAATCCTTAAGAATGGACCAAACATTAAATTAAATATTATTTTTAAAAAACTTTTTTTTTTTTGCGCAGTTCCAAGTCAGCGTAGCGGTAACAATGCTGGCCAAGTTATATAACTTCTTAATGCATGTAGTTGACACTTAAATAATTTCTCATTGTTTTTAATTTTTATGCAGAAAACTGGAAACAATATATATATATATATATATATATATATATATATATATATATATATATATATATATATATATATATATATATATATATATATATATATATATATATAGGGTTACCATACACGTACAGTTCTGCCTTCCTATCGGCCTGAACAGTCCTGGCCTGAAAGGCAAAACTGGCATGTCTGTGGCGGCCTGCAGGTAGATGGTCTGGACTGTTGGCCCGTGGGAATTCCCTCAGTTCGGAGGGCCGGCCAGCGAGCTCACAGGCAGAACTGGCGAGTGTGGACTAGCCGGCAGGCCGATCCCGCTGCGTGCCATCGCTCAGTTTGCTGTACACGCATGTGAAGATAGGTAGTGGGTAGCTCTAGTATTAATATAATCTATTTTGTTTCGGCAAACTTGTGGTTGTACGATGGCTACACGGCCCAAAGATTTTGTATCCGAGTTCATCGACGCATTCCGTGGACTTCCGTGCCTGCGGGAAGTGAAGTGTAAATCGAACCACAATCGCGAAATGAAGTATACTGCGTACGCAACCCTTCTCGAAAAAATGAAGTCAGTTGGTCCCGATGCAACTTCGGACACTGTTATTATGAAAAAAAAAAATTAACAAACTGCGAAGTAGCTTCCGCAAAAAAACACAAGAAAGTGCAACAGTGTAAGAAGTCTGGAATGAGCACACAAGATGCATATGTGCCAAAATTATGGTATTACCAGGACCTACTATTTCTCGTGGACCAAGAAGCGGCACTGCAAGGACTCTCGAATCCTGACGAAGAAAGTGACTCGGAGGTAACATGCCAATAACAAATTAAAACATTTTGCCGACTTCAGTTTACAACAAAGTAATAAACATGATATTACTGTTCGCTCATGTAAATATTCCTAGTATAAGCTCATAAATAAAATATGGAAAATATACAATTCAAAGAACACAACGAAATATGACAAGGTACTCATCTATGGATTAAACAATTAAATGGCAGGACTTGTATAGTGAAAATGTTACAAAGCATGTTCGTATAGTTATGTTGTTTTAATTAATATTAATCTACAGTAATTATAACATTACGTACACTATAGGGCAAACACTATATTCTAGTTCAGGGACTACTGTATTGTACTTATAGACAAATTTGTACAATTTGTATATGGGTAACAAACAATTATTGAATATTCTAACGAAACCAGTTTATCACTACATTATTATGTACTGGCACTCGTTTCTTCACTTTTGAAAATATGCATAAAGAAATGCCTCTACTCGACAAACCTTTGTTGCTAAGGAAACTTGACTTTCATTGTTGAAGTAATGGACAAACGACTCTCTAACGAGTTCTGCACTATTAGTTGGATGACATGCGGTTTTACTGAGACTCGTGGGTTCGTTGCAGCGAGGTCCAGGCGTAACATTACCACTTTCGAACTCCTTCTCTTCCAAACATTCCAATGGGGTGTACTGATGGGGTACCTTTGAAAGCAGGAAATTGTGAAGGGCGCAACACGCCATAATAATGTGGTTTACGTAAAGAGATAGGTTTTTATAAAACAATAAATCTTTCAACAATTATACCGAAAACACTTTCTATCATTCTGCGAGCTCTAGACAAACGATAGTTAAATATCTTACGAGCTGGAGTGGCTACCTTACGGCTGAATGACTTCATAATGTCTTCGTGGAAATGAGTCATCCAACATTAGCACATACCTCTTTTTTTTTTCCAGCGACAGTTCCCTCCTTTGGCACATTCAGTCTCCCGTCTTCTAGTTTTTTTCGACAAGTCCGAGGCCTCAAAGACACCTCCATCAGACACCCGACCGTTTGTTCCAAAGCTGAAGTACAGTAATTCATAATTCGCATTTGCTATACCTAATAGAACTTGGCTGTGAACGTTTTTGTAATTATAAATGTGCGATCCAGATCCTGGAGGCAGCATGATGGCTACATCCTTCCCATCCACGGCTCCGATGCAATTCGGAAAGTTCCAGCGATGTTCAAATACCCTTGCAACGTTCTCCTATTCCTTCTCCGTTGTTGGACACTGCAATACAACAAGGAAAGAGATATTGAGGGACTGTCTGGCACGTGCACAGCAGAACAGAGACAAATATTTAGGGAGGAGAGGGAAGACACTATTTAGTAGTGTTCTGACATTTCCTCAAGTCATGTAAATGAAATTATCTTTCTTTTTCAAGTAATGCTGTATTGTCTTGCCGATATGTAAAACACTATATGTGCGTAAGTGATTTTTTTCAGGTTTTACTTGAAACGCTACAGGAAAATGGCGATGATGCAGAATCTACAACACAACTTTCTCATTCAAACATTGAGCAATTAGCATTGTTACGGAGTTAAAGTCCAAGCGGTATTGTAAAGTCATTTAAGCGCAAGAATATGATGTCCCCCAGTGACTAAATATCATCAACTGTAAGTGAACGTCTTGCGAAGGTAAGAAAATAAGATCAATTGGATATTTTCGGCAAAAATATTGCTGCAAAGTTCAGAACTTTACTGATCAAAGAACAGAGACTGCATGCAGAAAAAATTATTAATGAAGCACTATTCCGAAGCTGAAGTGGGAAATCTGTCTCGCAATTCTGCGATCACGTATTTGCGTGATTCATCAGGAGACGACCGCAACAAACCGCCACAAAACTTCACTGTTTGCGCCATCCCAACAGAATTTTGCATTGTGAATATCGTATATCTTGCACATCCCCCGTCGTTTTATACGTGAACGTAAACGACTCATTCAAGGTGATCCTTCGCCAGTTACGGCCAAGATATGAGACAGACTAAATATATTCGGTTTTTACAACCTTAGGGGTAAAAAGTTGTAGTATATTTAGTGAAAGTAAATCAGTACTCATGTGCAGGGAATATCACGATACATGTCAATAAACATTCTTGACAGTCAAGGCGTATTGCCAATATTGTTTACAATGTCCTCCTTTTTGTACGTCATTGTCCTGAAAGGTTCTGTGCTAATGTGTGTTAAACACATAGCGACTAAATATTTGTTTAACATAGCTGCAAGTAGTTTAACATTTGAGATGAATTAATGAGACGTGTTCAGTTTATTTTCTTACCTTGCAATAATTCCTCGGTGCTTTGAAGATCGCTTCGCAGGCGTCAGGTATTATTTTCCCCAACGTTTGTGGAGCTGTACGACACGAGAATTTCAAATCTTCAAGTGTTCTCCCAGTTGCTAAACAGCGGAGTGTCGCCATTAATATTTAATTTGGTGTTATGGCTTTTCTCACACAAGTATCTTGTTTATTGCGAGAGGAGTAACCATGCTTGAAAGTTCCAGGTGAGTTGGGTCGTCCATGCGCAGGTAGTTTGTTCAGTCTTCTGGGTAACACGCCAGTTCCGTAAGCAAGTTGGCGTGTGTGCAATGATTCTTTCCTTGGAACCATTCTTTTGTCCATATCTTGCGTTTACGTTCTCTTCTTTTCTGCAGTGCACATGCAATAGTTGCATATGCTACAAGTTCATCGACTGTAGACATGGGTTTGCTGAGCAACTACACACTTGCAGTACTCGCACGACACTGGACAATGTAATGACATCCCTCGGCCTACCGGCGTGTGTGTGGGAAGTGCTCGTGACAGGCCGATCTGCGACAGTTCTGCCTGTCAGGCCGATCGGAAGGCAGAAATGTACGTGTATGGTGGGCCTAAGGCTTAATTTTTAATTGCGGTGAAATATACTACATACATTGCGTCTATTCAGATGAAAATATTTGTGTAAAATTTTTCCTCTGCACTTACCGCGAACAGCCTAAAAGTTATTAAACACAATACAAGTTCTTGGAAACATGGCCTGCCACTTCTTAATCACTCTCCTGACCGCTCGCGCAAGCACTCAAGGTACTGGGGATAGAAACGACACATCTCCACAAATAGATATCCAGTTGCCGTAAGAGGGAAATGTATGAATTCTTGTGTTTTTAAAAGTGTTTTACAGAATTATTATTACTCCAGCAATGTTCAGGTTGCAAGATACTATATATCATGGTAAGATACAAGTCTAATGTATGGTTATATGTTCTACTTATGCTAGATTACTATACTACACTATACAAAAAAAAACTTAAAAAACGCTTCATTTCCAGAATTTTTTCTTAAAGAAATACAAGGATGTTTATAGATATCGTATACAACAGCTCATTCTTAAATATTATAAAACACACTGCCGAAAACTGCATAATTTTAACTTACTTCATTGCCCCAAAAAACATCGCTAACTGTACATATGTTTTCCACTCTTCAGCATAGCTTACCCACCCCCCTTAAGCTGGCTCTCAGAGACGTACATATGGATGCAAAATGTAAAAATATAAGACAAGTTTTTTTTGTTTGTTTGAATTATTTTTTAATAAATTAGAACATTGCTACACAAGCTAGCAATTAATTTCATTAATATACAGCTTTTTACCTTCATACTTATATAAATATTTCTGTATTTTGCACACAGCATACAGTATTTAGGTTCGCCGATGGCATTCTGTAAAACTGGATCGTTTATCATGTCCCGTACACACAGAGTAAGTTTATTTCAAACATCGCCGCAACAATTTTCGCAACAGCTTGCGCAGGTATTCATTATGATACGGACGTTACGACTGCTTTGTACATATATCCAAAAATAACAAACCACTTATCCTTTCAGATCAACGCCTAGCCAGAGCTGCCGTTTATCATTTTCACAAAATTTAAAATTTTCCAATTGTTCGATTGTTTATAGTCGGAATGCCACTCACGTATACGTCATAGATTAAATATGAGGTAGACCGCTTATTCGTCTTCTGCGCATGTACCCAACATTGACCTACCCCAATCCTACACAACTGTCAAAGCCCATGGTCAACAGTAATGAACGTGTTTGTTTACAACTTTAATTTTAAATGGCAAACACTATTATATTAATAAAATACCTTTACCATTTTGAATTTAAACAAAAAAAATCACAAACTGGTTAGAGGAAGTATAAAAACATATAGACTGCTCACGGTAAAATTAGCACATTTGAAAGCCCTGCTTAGTATCTTCTTGTATGAACGTTGTGCATTCTTCCGCCTTATGTAAAATTAATATTGACATGGGTCTCAACACTTTATTCATGCGCCGATCAAGTGAAATGTTAAATTATTAGAAAAGTAAATATTTTACAAATCTGCTCATTTTTGCACTTTAATTCTCAAAAAAAAAACTAAAACGAAAGAAATAATTAAAATATCACAAATGGTTACCTAACCCTTTTGTTCGACGTTAAGGTATGGAACTATTTTCCCTCGATCATTACCTACTTTACTGGGCGTATGTCACTCAGTGCGCTCGTTACAATATATGCAAGTAGGAGCAGTGACTCTTTTTCTAAGATTGATTTCTAAATTGCTCACTAGCCCTTATGGAAGTACTAGTTTACAAATCAGTTTTCTAACCTAAAATCCAAATCACGCCATTTTCGCTAGACGTGTCGGCAGAACAGCAGTTCAATGTTGGGACACGGAGATTGGTTGTGCGTCGCCAGCGAGATCGGTCTACCTCATCTTTAGTCTATGGTATCCGTATCTAACGTCACGGTCCATAGATGACGATACACTGGTGTGGACAGGAACTCGCGAGCGAGCGGACGCGCGCGTCGGCAGTCGACAGTGGCGCTTAGCGGCGGACGAGCCGGGAAGCTACCGCGCCCAGCACGGACGCCAGGAGCGCTGTCGTCGACCAGCCTATCTTCGCAGCGGCGTTGCAGGCGTCGCTGTGGCACAGGTGGGTGTTGAGGACGGTCTCGTTGACGCCGCCGGCGTAGTGCATCGCCTCCCGCAGGCGACCGCCCAGGTCCAGCGTGGCGTTGGAGCGGAACAAGAAGCACGTCTTCACCTCCAAGGATTCGCACGGGCTGAAGGCCTCGCCCGAGATACGCCTGTACACAGCTCCTGCAACACCACAGTCCTTGAATACTATAGGCTGTTCACGTCAAAATGAGCACTTTTGAAAACCCTGCTTAAGATCTACAACCCATTCACGGTTACTTCAGCCTTTTCTGAAAACCTGCTAAAGTTCTACTTCCATGATATTCCTCTGCCTCGTGCAAACTAAGTTTAACTAAGTCTGGAGAATTACACCAGAGGGACAAAGCACCACATTCGTGCGCACTAAGAGTAACAGTATTTTGTATAAGAACTATTTCTCACTAGGCACTACCAACATACCTATTTTCTCCCTGATTTTTATTCAGATTATTTATAAATGAAGCATTATAATTTATAGATAAAATATGAATAACATTTCAATAAAACAGAAAAAAAAAAGTAACTTTTATGAGCACAGGTATAAAACGCTTGTGATACAGGGCGTATTTAAGAAATAACTAAACACGTCATACATGGGGAGATTTTTCAAAGGTTTTATTCAAAAAGGCCGAAGTAACCGTGATTGGACTATACTTGTATGCACGTTGTGTATTATTGCTCCTTATGGAAAATTAACATTGCCGTAGGCCTCATCACTTTGTTCGTGTGTATAACACGTGAAACTTTAAAATTATTAGAAGAGTAAATATTTTACAGAGGAGCTCATTTTTACACTTCGAGCATTTAAAAAAAAAAAAAACAGAAAGCCAATTAAATAATCTAAGTTATCAGAAATGCTTACCTTATCACTTTTTATCCGACGTCTAGATATGAAACTACTTCTCATCCCTCGTTACCAACTTTACTGGGCGAACGTCACTCTGTGCGCCCATTACAATGTATGCATGCAGGGGCAGTGACTTTATTATAAGGTTCATTTCTAAAGTGCTCACTTGATCATAAACAGCCTTTACTTGTCCGTAGTCCATGGTCAAGTGAGCACATTCGAAAGCCCTGCTTCAGGCGAATTGTGAACGAAAACCGTTTATCTGCATAATTTTTGTCACAACTTGTGTCCCAGGGTATTTTTCGAAATTTCTTGCTCGACAAGACGTAAATAACAGTTTTGAACACCTTCTTACATTGTTACGAATTCGCCGAGTTCGTTATTCTCGGAGCACTGATTAAAGGTAAGAAAAAAAAAGTTATTTATTTTCTTTCATCAGTGTTCCGAGAATAACGAAGCCAGTGAATATACAGCAGCGTAAAAAGGCGTTCACAATTATTATTTACGTCTTGTCGAGCCAAAAATTTCGACAAACCTTCTGGAAAACGACTTATATCGAAAATCGGGTAAATATACTGCTTTCATGCACCATTCCCCTTAAGATCTATTTGCATACACATTGTGATAAGGTTTGCTCTGCTCAGGTTTAGAGGCTCAATGCTTTTAGTTTGGCAATTAAAATTTTTCGCCATTAGGTAAGCGCTAGTGTCGCAAGTGTACCAGATTTTCTCTATTTTCTGTGTTTAAAAAACAAAATAATTCCAATAATCACAAATCAAATCCTTTACAATAAGCAGAAGGTGTCTGTCTGTTCGTCCGTCCGTCTTTAATACATCTAATTCCCTTTAACCTCTACAGAAGTTCTTCTAATTTTGCAGAGCGAATCCTCAGGGTAAATTACAGGTCAGGTTCGAATTTCAGCAAGATCAGATTACGCAATCATGACTATCGACCCTAAAAACTAAATTACTTTTTTCCTGTGAAATGTTTCGTATTACTGCATAAAGATTATTGCATAGAGATATGAAGTTAATGGAATATCATTTTTGTTTACTTGAAATGTCTCGCTTCAATGTTGAGTTAATTAAGTGGGGTCTTAGTGGTTCAGTGGATAGAGCGATTCCAAGTGGGGCAGCAGTGGCTTAGTGGATAGAACTATATCCAATGTTAAGTTAATTTCACATAATTTTTTTTTCAGTCATTGTATGATAACAAACATTTATAACATCGTAACTGTTCTAGGCATGTGACAATACTTAAAAAAAAAAAAGGTCACGGGCTGGGTCTCTAGTATAAACTAACTACGTAACCAGATAAAATCTTTCTCTTTTAGTATACACGTAGCTTAAAATTTTTTAATTAACGGTGACCTCTTTGGAACACTGCGCACCTAGCGGGGGATATTTTCCCTATGCCGAACTCTCCAATGAAAAACCCGTTTTGTTCCTGACCTGAGTAGAATTAACCTTAATTGTGTATACTCCGTTCACGATTACTTTCAATTTTTCTCAAACCCTGCTAAAGTTCATCTTCCAGGATATGCCTCCGCCTCGTGCTAACAAAGCTGAGAAAATCACACCAGAGCGTCAAAGCCCCACATTCAGTGTAATAAAATTTTGCATAAGAACTATTTCTTACTTGGCATTAGCAGCACGCCTTCCTTCTTTCTCTCTGTCTTTATTCATATTAGTTAAGAGTTAAATATCATAATTCATTGACAAAAAAAATTAGTAAAAGTTAAATTTAACCAAAAATATGGTACTTTTATGTTAAGACGTGTATAAAATGCTTGTGATTGCACGACATACTTAGGAAACAAGCGAACTCCTCTCAAATGAGGTGTTTTTTTTTCCTTCATAAAAAGGTTTCATTCAAAAGTGTATAGAAACCGCGTATAGACTATATGCTTCTACCGTATGTGAAATCATCATTGCCATTGGCCCTCTCACTTTATCCACGTGCATATAGGCTGATCACGGTAAACTGAACACTTTTGAAAGCCCTGCTTAAGATCTACTTGTATGCACCTTGTGTATTCTTCCGCCTTATGTAAAATTAACATTGCCATGTGCTTCATCACTATATTCATACGTCGCTGAAGTGAAACTGTGAAATTATTATAAAAGGAAATATTTTACAAATCTTTTCATTTTAACGTTTCGATGCATAAAAAAATCAGAAATAAAATAAGTACTTTAAGTTATCACAAATGGTTACCTAATAATTTTTATTGGACGTTAAGATAAGGAACTGCTTTCCGTCCATCGTTACCAACTTGACTGGGCGCGGTTCACTCAGTGCGCCCGTGAAAATATATTCAAGTACGAGCAGTGACTCTTTTTCTAAGGTTGATTTCGAAAATGCTCACTTTATCGGGAACAGCCTTTATCAAGTGTAAATGTGAAATCCGCAGAATCGATAGTAGCGCAAATATGTTAACAATATGCAAGTTCCTACTCTATTCTGCGTAAAGCTCACAGAAACTATTTTTAATAAATGCAGTGGCCGCAAATATATAAGGAACAACTTTGAAAGCTACTTCAAGATATGGGGTTACTTTTCGTATTTCACTGCAAACTTAACTGGAAACATGCATTACGTGTATCCGATAAAATATGTTGTTAGGGGAAGTAATATTTTTCTAAGGTTTATTATTGTTTTTTTTAAATAAGGAAGTGCTTAGTAACAATAATGAATTGACTTCGATAGATAAAAATTTTTATCGGTACGTTTCAAAACTGTGTTCCGAGAATGCTATAAAAATGCAGGAATACAGACGCGACGGCCTACGCACATCAAACTATACGCCTAAGTTATCTCGCTTTGAACAGCTGTACCATGAACTGCTGCCGAATTTATAAAAGTTTTGTAGAAATGGTATTTGTATCTTTTGTATTAAATCATACACTCATGTAATTGCAAAGTCTTGCGTGGAAATTAATTTCATGGGATGTTAGTAAACTTTAAAGATATTTTTATAATCCTACTTTTGGAATATTTCTGTATATTTGTAATCATGGGAAAATTAATATAAACAATATTCTGCTAAAATGGAATATCTTTGATTGTGGCGCACACCCAAACCTAAATGACGGGGGGGGGGGGGGGAGAGGGAGGGGGTGGTTAGAGGTCTCTCTTTTTTCAAAACGAACATGTTGGCAGACACCGTTACACCGAAAAGGAAACGGAAATAATGTATGAGAACCCGGAAAAGGCAGAGTATATAAACACTCGAAATAGATAAACAATCTGAATTTATTGAATAGTTCTCCGTTAATTTAACTGAGTCGAGTTTTGTATGTGACCAGCCTAAGGACTCTTTTAAAAACAGCACCATTTTTTTGTGTTATTCTCCATTCATGCGATAGCAATTATTTGAGCTATTTTTTTTCGTTAAATTTAAAAGCATTGTTTACATTTTCTAGTAACTTACACACATACGTTCGTGTACATTTAACATAAGAAGTAACTTATTGAAGCCACGACAATTACTGCGGACGAGAAATTAAAATTCCGTATACACGAGAAAGCTATTTTGCCTGTATTTCAAGTTGAATGCTTTAGTGTCTTATTTATTTGAACGCGCTAACCCAAAAGCACGTAATAATTTGGTTGGATTATAATTTAGTGTCGCTAGATTTTAAGAAACTATTTACATAGACGTATCTGAACGATTAACGTAATGTAAGCTATTGTGAGTTTTACTAATTTACTGCTTAATATTTTTTCTTGCAACATTTGATTACACATATTTCAGCCTCGCCCTGCTTGACGGAGAAACGATAAGAGTCATAATAGTTTTATATTAAACGATATTATTAGGCAGCCAGGAAAAAAAAAAAAAAGCTGCATGTGTGAAGACAAGTTCCATTTACTTCAAGATTTTCTGTAATTATTTCCTGGAAGCACGAAAATTACTATGCGGCACATTTTAAATCATTCCCCTGATTCAGTCGTTAGAGAGGAATTCAGAGTCTCTAGCACGAGTTCGCCCTCCTTGTCAGAATGACATGTAGCGTCAACTGTGACACACTTACGAGGTCACCGAACGACGCAGAGACACCGCGAGCAGATAACGCGCTCTCCTCCAAGCAGCAGGAACAAAATCTTCCATCCGGGCCGTGTCCGAAACGACCAATTCGTTATTTTGTAACTTGTCGTTTCGTACGCTTCAGTTCGGTCGTTGTCGACAGTCGCTTGCTCAGCACCCGCGGCAACGCATTTTTCACATTAACAGTGAAAATATTTTTTTTTTTATCTAAATTTAATGCTTAAGTGGACTATGCGCCTGCGCGTCCAAGGTCGCGAAGCGAGGGAGCGACACGGGCGACACTGCCACGCACGCCCAGCGCCTCGTGGCTCCTACGCGCAAAGCGCGTAGTGCTTCCGTCGTGACGCTCTACTGTGCAAATTAGATCTGTGGCAGTGTAATTTTATCACACGCGATGAAATTCCACAGATCAAACTGCCTGTGTATGTTCGTACTTTTCTCCTACCGCTTAAGGGAACTGCGTTGGCAAGCTTTTAAAAATGCTGCTACGTTTGACCACTTTCACGACTTTTCGTCTCCGCTGTGATAAAAGTAGAAGGACAGGGACATAGACAATGGCTTTTTAATCCTTTCTGCCAAAAACTTCGTATTTCCGGAACTTTTATTTACCGAGATAGTACGGGTTTGCGCGCAAACGACGATTTCACAGAAAACGTTTCAGTACATAGGACCCTTAAAACGGACGTAATGTTTCTGTAAGCATCACTATAATGCTACGAATACTTTAAATTAAATAGAAAATAACAAATGAGGTACTGACGACTTTAAAAAAAAAAATTTAGTTGCGAAATATATAAACAAAGCCCAACACTTCTTTTTAAACCATGCCTAGTGTATTTTATGAACAGTTATTTATTTTAAAAAAATATTTTATCTATGCATTCGCGCATGAGTTTTGAAGGTAAAAACCAATATGACGCTGATTTTGTCTTTTTGTATTTCTGCTAACATCCGTTAGATACAAAATACGAAATACCAAATTACCAATAACTTCGCCATTTTTGTATACAAAATCTGGTCACGTGATCATTTTGCCAACAAAATCTGCCATTTCGGACACGATCTCAGTGCAATCGTGGCAGTGGCCCAAGTGAGACACGGAAATTAGTTAAGGCTGTGCATGGTTAAATGAACGCATTTGAAAAGTAACCTGTAAAAATTGTCGCTGCCCTTAACTGCATTGCATCTTAACAATAAACACGCTATGTAATATGCGCCCAGTCAAGTTGGCATCGACGGAGGAAAAATCGTTCCATGTCTTTACGTTAAATGAAAAGTGGCACGTAAACATTTGTGAATACTAAAATTATTTATTTTGCTTACTGTATTTTTTGATGTATGGTATGAGCACATTTGGGAAAGTTTTTTTTTTTTTTTTTTTTTTTTCTTTTTTTTCCACCACCACTCGACCGATGCATGAACATAGTTATCGGGCCCACGGCAATGTTAATGTACACATGGTGGAAGAATACACAATTTCTATACAAGTAGATCTTAAAGCAGGGCTTTCAAAAGTGCTCGGTTTACCGTGAACGGCCTAGATCAAGGACGTGGATACGCAGCGTCCCTTTGTTTCTCTGGCTGAGCGACTAGCACGCTCGCCTCCCGCCAAGGCGGACCGGGTTCAGTCCCCGGCCGGGTCACCCCATTTTCGCAAGCGGGAATCGTGCCGGACGATGCCGTTGTTCGGCGGGGTTTCTCCCGGGGATCTCCCGTTTCCCCCGCGCCCCTTCCTTCCGGCGCCGCTCCATATTCACTTCAACCACCCTCATCGGTTCTCGAGACCTCGCTGTTAAGAGCCGCCCAGATCTCTTCACTTCACTTCACTTCGTTTCCACCGTGTAGGCCTACAAGGAACGTCATTTGAACGATAGCTGGGCCGGCCCAGCTGCTGTCAGAGAAAGCCGTTAACTTATGTCGCAGTGGTTCGTTTTAACTGTTGCAGGAACTTCATATTGCAGTGTAAACTCGATTTTGTTCGATGAAAATTATCATTACGAGCATACTTCATTTCTGAGCTATGTTGTCTTTGAATACCCTTAATACGATATACTGTAAAAAAAAAAAAAACCTGCACCAAACATATGCCCTGAGTAGCTGTTATTAAAATATATGTAATTAACGTGTGTCTCGTGATAGAAAAACTACAGCGTTTACATACGTTGTTCAATGTCCACGATTTTCGTTTGTTCGACGACTTGTTTCGCTTGTAACTCTTCGTAATATTCTTTATGCGGAATTATATATGTTTTTTACTGTCGTATTCTAGGTTTTCTGAGACAAACCGTTCCTGCAACTGGGTATATCGATATTTTTCTATATTTAATTACTTACCACCATTGCAACTTATCTAATTGAACATATACTATTTTAGATTATTCCTATGAACTAACACCTTTCGGATGAGATGGGAAAGTACAAGACCCAGATAGTATATAAGCTTACGGCAAGTTGGCATTTGAACTGAATTCCCAAATAATCTGGTCGCATCACGTATCACAAAACCTCAATTCGAGCCATATTTAACGCGATTGGCATACACTTCTAATGGCAAGCATGCAGCTAGCTTGAATTGTGCTTGCAGCTTGCCAAGGTACGATTGCAGAAAATCTTACAAATCGAACTACAGGGTTGATGCACGGGGGATAGCTAGCTTGATTCAAGCTTGAAGCAGGCTTGTCACCACGACTAAGCCTGCAAGCTTGCAACAATCATGCTGTGCAAGCCAGCAAGCTTGGATTTAGCTTAAATCAAGCGAACTTAGTCTCCACATGACGATCTTGTATAGTCTGTTCACAGTAAACTGAGCACTTTTGAAAGCCCTGCTTAAAAAATAATTCTATGAACGTTGTGTAGTCTTCCGCCTTATGTGCCTTTATTCGTGCGTTGGTCAAGGAAAACTGTGAAATTATTTTAAAAGTAAATATTTTACAAATATGTTCATTTTCACACTTAATTTTACCATGAACAGCCTATAACGACGGAGAGAAAGTAATTATATTCCTTAACGTTTTAATCAATAGAGTTAAGTACACATGTGTGGACACAGAAATTATTTCTTTTCCTTTGTACGGTTTTTAGGAAAGTAGATTAGTAAAATATTAATTTTTCTAATAATTTACTTAGTTGGCGCATGAATAAGCCGGTGAAGCCTGCGGCAATGTGATTTTTACATATGGTAGAAAAGTGCACGCATGTAGATCTTCAGCAGGGCTATCAAAGATGCTCAGTTTATCGTGAACAGCCTTTAGTACTACATACCAGAAAATAAACCGTAACATTCGAGTTTTTTTTCTTTTCTCCACGACACCAGAAGTCGCTGCCGTAATCGAACGACACCAATGCGAAAGTATAATCGCAGATCCTTCGAGCCGTCTGCTCGACTCACCTGTGACGCTGTACTTGACGCAGGCCGTCGCGTTTTCGTCGTCGCTGAAGGCGTCCCCGAGGTCGCTGCAGTTGACCAGCTCCGTCACGTGGTTGAAGGCGCACGCGGTGATGTTGGCGTCGTCCAGGCACAGCGACCGGTGGCAGCTGATGGCAGAACCTGCGACAAGAACACGAGCGCACACTCGTCGTGTCCTCTCGCCGCGACAACACGCCATCTATCGTCGGTTCACAAATATGAGAGTTCAGACCTATTATTTAAATTATCCGCAGTCTCTAACATTGCAATATATAATAATTTATGTATTCGGGAATTATTTCAGTTTTCGATATTTCGGTAAAGAATAGTAACTCATTTAATATTAAGCTGGTTTCGAGCTAATGTTTACTGCGGACTCCAACTGCGTTTCGTACACGAAACATTACAAGTTACAATACAAAATGCCAGGATGATTTACATGTTAAAGGCTGTTCACGATAAAGTGAGCACTTTTGAAATCAACCTTAGAAAAAAGTCACTGCCCATACCTGCGTATATTTTAACGGACATCCTGAGTGACATGTGCCCACTAAAGTTGGTAACGATGGATGGGTAGTAGTGTCATAACTTAACGTCGAATAAAAAGTGTTACGTAATCATCCGTGATAAATTATTTCTTTCTCTTCCTGTTTTTTTTTAATAGGTCTGCATCGAGATGTAAATATTAGCACATCTGTTAAATATTTTCTTTTCTAATATTTTCAAAGTTTCACTTGACCGACGTATGAATAAAGTAATTATGCCCATGACAATGTTAATCTTACATAAGGCGGAAGAATACACAACGTGTATACAAATAGATCTTGAGCAGGGCTTTCAAAAGTGCTCATTTTACTGTGAATAGCATGTATCTCATAAAACTGCAAAATTAAATGAAAGTTGTCGCTATAAAGGAAACCAGCTCAAAAACAAATTACTGAAAAGCTATTTAAAAATTTGAAAACCTTCGAAATTAAAAAGGTTTAAAATATAATTTAGTATGAAATTCCTTTTATTCAGTGAAATAATATCTAAATTGTTAGATGCACTGAAAATCTTCCAAGATGCTAGTTTTTTTTTTTTTTTTAATAACTTATCGTCTAACATTCCTCGGTTAAGAACGTTTCAACATAACGCATCAACGGCATCTTCACACTTCCTGAATACTTCCTGAATGTGTGAGGTCTCGAGAGCCGACGGGGGTGAAGTGAGGCGAATATAGAGCAGCGCCGGATCGCCAAGGGCGGATCAAACGGGAGATCCCCGAGGAAACCCGCCGACCAGCGGTGTCGTCCGGCACAATTCAAAGTCATTGTGGATTATACACACGAGATACGAACTCTGGCGAATTTTGGAATGTGCTTCCTCATCCAAAAAAGGACGAAAATATGTATACGAAGTGTTCTTGAAAGTGAAGCTGGAGCTGACGTTTAGCCAGAACGACAGACAAACCTCTGAGTTTCTGGGTGATACAGTATTGAACGACAATGTGCGAAGCATAAAATAATTTATTGCAGATATCAACCATCTTCCATAAAAAAAAAACGAATGGGCTGGAATCCCACGTGTGCATTAAAATGTAACTGTCCGATATTTTTTGTTTCTTCCTGTGGCTTAGTAGTCTAACGTACATGATAAATGAAAAAGCCGTCTGGTGTGTTTTTGCTGAACGACACCGTTTTCGAGAGATTAATTAATTATGTTCTAACACTGAAACTGTCGCAACTCACAAAGCATTAATCTCTTGAAAATGATGGCGCGTAGGGTAAAACTTTATGGTGGACTTTTTTTAAAATGAATGATCGATTATCAATCCGCAGTGAATTAGCAGCAGATGTACACGTGGGAGTCCAGTCTATCCGGGTTTTGGAAGGCGGTTGATATACGCAACCGATTTTTCATGGTTTGCTCATCGTCGTTCAATAGTGCACTATCAAGAAACTCAGAGATTTGTCTCTCATTATGGCTGTGATAAGAGCGATAAACGTCAGCGTTAGATATACTTTCAAAGGTGATTAAACCCTTCCGGAATAGACTTAGGCTGTACTCCGTGTATATAGTATATTTTCAACCTATTTTTTCAAGGGAAATCACCTGCCGAAGTTTGTCGGTAGAGTGCATCGGCTGGTATACACAACAGACACACCTTTCGTCCAAGCTAAACTGAGAAACGAACGAAATGAGAGGTGAGATGGGTGTGGGGCTGTAGAGAAATGAAGACGGGGAAGGATACGGGAGCACCCTAATGAAGCTCCTACACCAAGACGGTGTCCGCCACATGTAGAGATGAGCTTAACCGATATTTTCAAGTATCTCTGATAACTGTGGCAGTGGTAAATACATATGTGCGTTATTTAACTGTAATTTTAAAAAATGCATATACTTTAGCATGTCTCTAAAGTGCACTAGCAGTATTGATTTAAAATAATCAGTATTGAAGTGTGAATTTACAACAAATATGGCTTGAACAGTATAACATTCTGGAGAATTTTTGCCCTTATCATCACATTCTTATTGTTTTACGTGGTATTGTTTCCTCAGTATATGATAAATGGGTCACAACATTTAGCTCAGTATACTGAAACTTTGGTTGTAGCTTATAAACGAACGAGGTCTTTTTGTTGACCTAACATTAAATTGCATACAAAACAAAAAACTATACTGCGTATCATACTGCTATAGTTTGTAGACTAACAGTACAGTAAAATAGTAGTGTAAGAGAGAACATGATATAAGTGAAATTAAAGCAATTGAAGTGTAGAGATCTGTTAGCGTGTTAAAAAAAGTTTTGGTTACATAATGAATATTTTGCTTAAAAACACGCAGTCGCCATCTGTTTGTAAACGCAAACTTTACTAGAAGACTCGGCTTGTTTTGACGCTGCGACATGTCACGGGCAACTGGAATGAAATTGTGACAGGCGAAGCAGGTATCGCAAACCTGTGAACGTGTGCCAAGTTTCATAGACTACAGATGAGGCAGACCGATCTCGTTGGCTGCGCACAACCAATCTCCGTGTCCCAACATTGACCGCTTTTCTGCCTACACGTCTAGCAAATATGGCGTGGGTTGGGTTTGAGGTTAGAATACTGGTTAGTAAACAAATGCTTTAGAGATATTTTTGTACTTCCTTCTAATCAATTTGTAATGCTTTTTGATTAAATTCAAACTGGTAAAAGAATTTTATTAATATAATAGTGCTTGTCATTTAAATATTAAGATACAAACAAATACGCTCATCACTGTCGACCAAATGTCTTTGACAGTCGTGTAGGATTGGGGTAGGTCATTGTTGGGTACATGAGCAGAAGACGAATAAGCGGTCTACCTCGTCTTTAGTCTATGATGCGAATGGCCACGGTCGCAGATATTTCAATGGCTGGGTCACACATATACCCTGTGACAAGAAAATATCTGTGGCAACGTAGTAGGCTGCAATATATCGGCCACACATACCCACACGAAAATCCTCCCTCGCCAGAGCCTGGAATCGAGCTGGGGGACCGCAGTTGAGGGAGGACAGCGACCAAGCACACAGCCAGTTTTGACTGTAAGCTAATCCGAAGGCCGCCTGCACGTTAAAGTAACGTAACCTTACACATGAAGACTTGCACATAATCTTAGGCGGTGTTCGAGTTCATTTTGGGTTTGGTTTTCCGTTTCTAATTTGTATTTTGTGATGTGTATAATTGACATCTCGCATTGATGTTATATGTCGTATCGCGAAATTGTACGCAATGAATTATATACCTCTTCATTTAAATCAGCATTCAATGTCATGTTTTATTTCTAGGAAGAGGTTATTTAATTTTCGTTATTTAACCTATGCAAATTTATTGACGTAAATGCCCAATGGTATCCGACAATTCTGATTGGCTAGACTTAACAGATGCTAGATCAATCCTAAACTGCAAAACTGATGACTGGTTAAGTAGACGGAAAATATGTACAATTCTTAATTCTCTTCAGTCTATAATTTTAAACTCACCCTAACTTAGATATCCCGGTGGTGCAAATATTTTATTTAGGGGTGTGTGTTTCATTTGGAAGTTCACGTACGGATATTCAGACATCGCGCGTCGCCTGTCACTATGCAACCATCGCTACACTGTAACAGCGCTGGTTGCAGGCCTTGCAGGCAGCGCAGCAACGACCACAGTGTGAATGTTTCTCTACTGCCTTACAGAACGGCAGTGCAGGAGACAGGGCACAGTGATAACGTGTTCCAGGCCGCACGCATTTAAGTTGTTTGTCGTCATGCTGTGTGTAGCGGATTTGTGTGGGCTGTTCACGGTAAACTGAGCACTTTCGAACGTCCTGCTTTAAGATCCACTTGTATGCACATTGTGTGTTCTTACACCGAAGGTAATATCAATATTTCCGTGGACCTGGTCACTTTATTCAAACGTCGGTTATGTGAAACCGTGAAATTTTTAGAAAGGGAAATATTTTACGAGTGTGTTCATTCATACTCTCATATGCGTTTAAACAGAAAAAGAAACAATTTCAGTAACATTAAGACGTGGAATTATTTTCTCTCCTTCGTTGCCAACTTTACTGGGCGCATTCTAGTTTTTGTGCCCGTTAAAATACATGCAGTAATGTATAGTAACTTTCTTTAAAGGTTGGTTTCAAAAGTGCACAGTTAACAGTGAACAGACTATATCTGGCTATAATGAAGCCCTACGCACGGGAAGAACAGTCAACACTTACCTATAGTATAGTCGTAAGAAACAAAAATTCCAGTGGTGCAAATCATATGTGCTTCCTGTTAGCGATGTTACCCTCCGTTCATTCCCAATGTTGGGTGGGCAATAAATTATTATTATTATTATTATTATTATTCCTGTCTACATTAAGGCGTATGGGGGTACGGAACCACAAACTGTACCTCGCGAGCTTAATTGTCGGGAAATGCTTGTATTACTGTGCAATGTGAATAATCTGCCAATTGTGAGCAGTAGAATATAACATAATTCATGTATTACTGATCAGTTAGTTCTTTTTTTTTGTTGTGTAGATTAATATCTTAGCCGTGGTTTTTTGACGAAGCTATTAAACGTGCACTCAGTATGTATACCTACTAAAAGACATCATGTCGCCCAGACGAAGAGAGAACGGCACTTAGAAGTTACCACGGGGCATGCTGTAATTATTATTTTGAAGCACTCCAATGTAGTTTAAAACTGATTTTTTTTCAGACTGCCGTATCTTAAAACACACTAGCCGGACACGAACAAGACTAAAATAGGAGCCTGTATTGAACTTTGTTACCGACTTCTCGTTAATAAACTGATATGGTCACAGCTGAAAGTTCTATATGTACACGCAGCACTACGAGAACACTGCACGCCAGTTCAGAGGCGTGCACGTAGAGGCGATGGCGCTCTTGTAGTGCATGCTAGTGTAACCCTTATAGCTCCCGCACTTCTCGGCTGAAATTAAGGAGAAAAATGATGCAGGTAGACGGGGACCTTAAAGTCAAGGTTCAGGCAAGTCGCCAATGGAGAAACTGGCTGCAGGCAGGTGTTAACTCCCCTTAGGTGGCCGCCTGGTTGAAGGAATTTTGCACGCCTGAAGACTAAAAGCGTGCGAGCGCTAGGGGCGACCGAGACATGCGCATCGACTCTCTCATCGCCTCTAAGCGCAAAGCGCAGATCTAGCGGGCAGTCTTGCCGTCGATAACGCGCCTCTATGAGACTTTCAGAGCAGACCCTACCATTTTCTGACGTAATAATAACAACAAAGGTTTGATGCATTTTCCCTCTTTTATTTTTTTTATTTTTTATGTTTAGTACCGGAATGTTCAAATAGGCTGTTCACGGTAAAATGAGCACTTTTGAAAGCCCTGCTTAAGATCTACATTTATGCACTTGTGTATTCCTCCGTCTTACGTAAAATTAACATTGCTAGGGCCTCATCACTTTATTCATGCGTCGGTCAAGTGAAACTGTGAAATTATTACAAAAGTAAACCTTTTTTCAAATTTGCTCATTTCTACACTTCGATGCATTAAAAATATAAGTTATCACAAATGGTTACCTAAAACTTTTTATTCTACGTTAATATATGGAACTACTTTCCCCTCCATAGTTACCAACTTTACTGGGCACATGTTACTCAGTGCGCCCGTTAAAATATATGCAGGTAGGGGCAGTGACTTTTTTTCCAGGTAGATTTCAAAAGTGCTCACTTTATCGTGAACAGACTTTACCTAAAAATGATCGTAAAGAAACTCGTTTGATCCATTTTGCTATCACAAAAACATGCTTGAGAGAGAAATGGAGGAACTGAATAACGTATACAGACGTGTAACGTTTCTTAAATGCAGTTCGTAAGCAGACCTCACTCAGGCACGTTGGGCGGTTTTTTAATAAAACATTTTCTGCTGGAGCTGTGCACACCGTTCGGCGGCCTACCCAGGCGGCCACCTGAACCTACACTGCTAATTGAACAAGTGTTGTCGCAGTTAAAAATAACCTAGGGCGGGGGGGGGGTGGAAAAGTGTGCCATCTTTCACAAGCGAACGGACTGTACTCTTGGCCACGCCCGTCCTGGGTCGCTTATCCTGGACGTGCCACGTGTCTCTCATTACGAGACGAGAACACGTGGTTGTCATTTCCCGCAAAGAAGCGGCACACAAACAGAGATAACTTTTGACGGGCGTTGCCAGAGGTCGGGCCGAGCGCCAGCGTTGCCAACCGTACGATCCTGATCGTACAAAAGTACTATCTTTCCGTGTGGTGTGCGATCTACGATCTGAACTTAGGATCGCAAGCCAATTTGACGCTCTAAGAAATTATCCAGATATTTGCCATACCAGTGTATACGCTTAGCGAGAAAGTGGGAATTGTGATTCCCCCCCCCCCCCCATACATTCATTGTATCGTTTCTACATCTACTCAGGAAAGAGTCAAATGCGTAGGGAAGTTCCCAACTTTATATAGTAGTGACGCTAAACATTCCTGTGTTTACAGGTCTATGTGCGGTATTAATTCCATAAACTGTACAAGTTAAAAACTTCCATTAGAGTTTAGGAAGTTTACCAGCAAAATTTTTTACAGTGTACGATCGTCAGTCCTGTTCATATTTACTTTTTAAGAGTCGTCAATGCGTTTATCTAAGAGTCAATTAAACCTGCAGTAACCGCATTGCCGACACGATTTTTCTTCCACTTTTAAAGTTTCCCATAAGCTAAACTATTTAAAGTACATATTTATGAATATATGTATATTTTTTTTAGTTTTGTACATTTTCTTGTGTTTTTACAGAAAATATATCGGTATACGTTGGTACTGCCTGACAGTTTTGTTTGTAATCAAGAATATTTATCGCACAAGTAGATGTATAATGAGGTTCCGAGCGCAACTCAATATTTAGGCTAAAACTGAAGCAAATTTCTCAACTTTTTCAAGATCTCATGTCTCTAAAATCAAGCAAATTTGATCCAAATTTTGTGATCTAAAGCATTCCCCTCATAAAATATCATAAATGCCACTCCTTTTTTCGGCGGCATTTACATAAATATTCACTTTAATTTTGCAATCCAAATTGACAAAATTAGTCTTGAAATTTGATCAAAAATATGATTTTTTCTTGGAAATGTCACTAAAAGATGAAGTGGCATAATGTTTTTTTTTTTAACTTCGCTCGATTTAGATTGCAGATTTGGGTCAAATTTCCTGGATTTTGACCTCAAATTTCTTGATTTTGAGGATAAAATCGAAGAGATAGATGATGATTCGAGTAGATCTCGAAAAAGTTGATTAAAAGCAAGAAAATTACACGAGTTTTAGCCAAATTATTGGTTTGCGCTGGGATCGCACTTCTACTCGCACAATCATTGTGCGACCCTGGAAGTGGTTAGTACGATCTTTCCGAGAAAACTGTACGATCTTGGCATTGCGGAAGGTTGGCAACGCGGCCTTTGCATATTGTGTTTATGCCCACCCGACGCTGCGAGAACATGTGTGCACTGGGGGGACAGCTAGCCCGAGACAGCAAGACACGTCGCATTATAAGCGAGATATTAACATTTTCGAAACGCCAAGTCTCGGCACTTTAATCCTCACGAAAAATAAGACAAACACACGTGTATCAGTTTCCCATATAATGATTACACGCGCTCCCAAAATATGCTTACCCAAATATCGAATTTCAAAATGCTTTTCGTTTAGAACATCAGAAACTTCTTGCGATTAGGCAACAAATCGGTGGCTGATTTATGCAGAGTGGATATCTAAAACCTGTGAAAACGCGGTTGGCCATATCATCCCTCTACATGGGGACATCTTTAATCTTTGGATAAAACATCGCAACCCTAAGATGTACGCGATTTTGTTTCAAGACAAACTATACATCAGCAGGTGTAAACCGACAATGACACATCTCCTCGGAACACTCTCGGGTAAACTATTTTCCAGAAATCCATGCGTGACTCTCAAAACAGAATGTATGTTGCCGCCTGGAAGGTAGGCCACACACGTACACGGGTAGGCATTTTAGGATTTTGTGGGGGTGGCACAACTTCCTTGAAAATCATTTTTAAAGGAAAAAAATTGTATTTGTATTGTTCTCCTATATTTTCGCGAGGAGTTTATCGCTGCTGCTCAAAAACGTCTGGTACAGCAAACGCTCGCTGCAAAGGAAAGGTATCCAACGGTCTAAAACACAAAAATATTTCTATTGGTCCTGACGTAAGCCAGGGCGTTAAGCTAATACCTGTACCGTTCCGAGCGAAATATGTATTCATTGCAAACTCCTAAAATTGTATATTAATGTGTGACTAATATATTATTGTTTTACAAGCGACCCCCCCCCCCAAACCCCTCCCCCGTAATGAAGCGGGTGCGATTTACAAATAAGGCGTTGTATAAAAATGATTATTGTGGGTCACCCTTAAAAGATAAACACATGCAGTCGCGGACTTTTTTGTAGGCCTTTTTCAGATCTACAGTTCTGTAGTATATTAATTTGGCGTATCTCTTATGGTTTAGTCAGCGTAAGCCATGTAAGCGCCCGAAAAGCGGCTTTTTCCGACTTAATTAGTAAACGTCAACATTTCTCTTCTATCCTCGCACTAAATATTAATATATTATATACCTAAACATTCCTCAAGAAATTCTCGAAATGATGGTGAAAACCGCATCAAATCCATCAAGTAGTTTAGAAGCCCTAGCCGAGTACACAGTAACACACGCGGCCGAACTACTTAGCTTTATACTAGGTATAGAAGAGTTGCGACAAGACATTTATTTCTCGGGACTGTACTGCGATGGCTGTACTACATATCGGTACCAATGCAACCTCACTTGAGCTTCCTGTTGCTGGTAACAGATGTCTATGAAATTACGGGAATGTAGCATCAACAGCGAATGACACCTCTCGTACGCGAGGGACTTAACCTCGTTGGTCGCCGTCTTATGCCGCGTACAGCGAAACTCATCAAATCGTCTTCCAGTGCGGACGTGTTCCACGGTGGCTGAAAGGGACGACGCGAACACGCTTGATTAAGGTTTTTGTTTCCCCCCCGTGCGAGTAAGAATATAATAATTAACAGACTCTTGCAGTCAGCTCATGGCAATTTCCGACCTTTCTGAAGCCCTGCTGAGTTTCTGCTTTCAGGATATTCTTCCGCCTCAAGCAAGCAAAGCTTAACCAAGTCTAGAAAATTACACCGAAGGAACAACGCGCCGCATTCATGTACACTCGGTCCAATAATATTCTACATGGATGAGAACTATTTCGTATTAGGTGTTACCAACACACGCACATTTTCTCACTGTTTTATTGATATTAATAACAAATTAAATAATATAATTTTTAGATGTCGTACAAGTAAAAGTTCAATCTAACCAAAAATCAAATACTTTCATGTTAATAGAAGTATAATACACTTTTGATGACATTACATATTTAGGAGGAAAAAAAGGCACGTCGAACACGGGATGATTTTTCAAAGTTTTCATCCGAAAAAAAAGTGCCAAGAAATCATAATCTAAAGATGAGGTAGGCCACTTATTCGTCTTCTGCGCATGTAACCAACATTGATCTACCCCGATCATACACAACTGTCAAAGTCACATGGTCAACAGCGATCAACGTCTTTGCTTATATCTTAATTTTAAAATGACAAGAACTATTATATTAATAAAATACTATTACCAATTTTAATTTTGTGAAACTGAATTACAAATTGGTTAAATAAAGTATAAAAACATCTCTTAAGTACTTGTTTACATATCGGTTTTCTAACCTAAATTCCAACCCATGTCGTTTTCGCTAGACGTGTTGGCAGAAAAGCAGTTCAATGTTGGTACACGGAGATTGGTTGTGCGCAGCCAGCGAGATCGGTCTACCTGATCTTTAGTCTATGGAAGAAACAACCACAAATATACTGTAACACATACGGGTTGGCCCCAGAAAAGCAGTAACGATAACAGTATCACTGAGAGTTATCACGTATGATTTATCTACAGCGAATGATGTCAAAAGGTCAAGGCATAGCAACGAGATTCGGTGAATATCCCGTAGCGTTTACGAATAACAACCATCGGACTGGAGAAGGAAAAAATAACACTCTCTAAAAGTTCGAATGGCTAGCTGTTAAATAGTATATTGTAGGCGATAAACAATTGTAAAAGTAATTACATTATTTATTTTAAGAGGGGTAATAAATGAAACAGTATAATTTGTAGATATCATACAAGTAACGGTTCAATATAACTAAAAATTAAATACTTTCATGTTAATATAAGTATAATACACTTTTGATGACATTACATATTTAGGAGGGGGGGGGGGGGAAAGCGCGTCGAACACAGGGTGATTTTTCAAAGTTTTCATCCAAGAAAAGTGTCAAGAAATCATAGATTAAAGATGAGATAATCAGCAAAGTCCTCGAATTTCTCTGCCACAGTTAACAAGATAAAACGCAGGCGTAGAAAAATTAAATTTAGCCACTGGTTGTTAATTTTTTATTATACTTGCCACAGTTCTCTAAAAAAAAATTGTAAAATTGGCAGAACGTTGAATTTCACTTTATTATTGAATTCTGGTAAGTGTTTAATTAAAGAAACATTACAACAAATGAAAATATAACTCTTGTTCTACTATAACAATTTTTGCGAGAGAAAAAAAATAGTCTACAGATTATCCAGGCTATCTGAACAGTAGTGAAAACACTTCTTAAATATGTCGGGTTTATCACAAATGTTTTATATTTCTGCTAATATAATAAAAGTATTTTATTCTTGGTTAAATTGAACTTACTTATTTTTATCTATAAATTACACTATTTCATTTCTAATTAATATAAATAGAAACAGGGAGAAAAATGTGTGTTGGTGATACCTAGCTGCTTTTTTTGTCACGCACATTCTGTAATATTAGACACATTAGATTGTTCCTGATAACCGAATTCATATTCACTCCAAATGAAATATTAATTTGTCTCTAACATAATATTTATAATGTTCGCGACAATAAAATCGATTAGGTCAGTATACTGGTAACATGGTTGTGCGGACTAAATACATGGATATTCTGTCAGACCAACCAAATTAATGATCAGCTCCACAAGTTATTTAAAATACTTCATTTGATTCAAGGGAACGGTTGCAGATGATTGGAGCAGAATCAGATTAGCTAAGCGAACAAAATATTGTTGAGAGTAAACAAATACTTTTCAAGTAAATATGCTTGGTATGCGAAAGTGAATCTTTTTCTCGATGTGATTGGGCTGTTCACGATAAACTCAGAAATTTGAAAGCCCTTGTTTAATATATACTTCTATGCACATTGTTTATGCTTCCACCACATGTAAAATTAACATTTCCACGGACCTCATCACTTTATTCATGCGTGGGTGAAGTGAAACTGTTGCAATTTTTAGAAAGGAAATATTTTGCAAATTTTCTAATTCTTACAACTATATACATGTGAAAGACTGACATAATTGAAAACATTCCAGTATTCACAAATGTTTACCTATAGTCCATTCACGGTAAAGTGAGCACTTTTGAAACCCCTCGCATTTCGAATAATGGTTAATAAATATTTTTTTTTTGCCTTAAACGTTAATTTCCGAATGCGGTGGAATATACACACTGTATTTATTACTTGCATAGCAATATTTATTTTAAAAGGTTGTTAAAGAATAAGAAATGGCTAAAAGGAAAAAAAAGTAACTAAGGCTTCAAAAGTGCTCACTTTACCGTGAACAGCCTATACCACTTTAAATTCATATTAAGACATGGAACTACTTTCTCTCTGTCGTTGCCAACTTTACTGGGCGCATGTCACTCAGTGAGCCCGTTAAGATATATGCAGGTAGGAGCAGTGACATTTGTCAAAGGTTGATTCTAAAAGTGTTCAATTGCCCATGGACAGCCTCTACCTGGTTGTTTCGCTAGTTTACATGCCGAGCACGAAAACGTCGTCCTGCGTTTCACGTCACGCCGCTTGCTTTAAAGAAAGTACAAACACGCCTTCCAGCTGCTCGCCGTCAATCTCCCGAAGTGGCGCGAATCAAGGAGACCAGCCGTTGCGTTCGCAGTCGACCAGCGATGTCTGCTGAGCTGAGGAGACTGCGTGTCAGTGACTAGCGCGTCAATCACTGTTCTGCGAAGGAAGTGCACGAGCTGAAGGACACGCCTGGCCTTAACGACGACCACTGAATAGTTGTCGATTTCCCGCACTTTTCTCAGGAGTGGCAGACGGTGTTCGCAGCGAATTGAGCAACTATGAAAGCTCTCCCCTGCTTATTCTATTTTCCTATTATGTTCGCCCTCTCGTAAACAATTAACGTTGCCGTAGGCTATAAAATACGAGTTTCTCGTGTGTCGAACAAGTGCAGTTTTGATACGTACAATATTGTTTATAGTAATAACTAAAAATTCAGTTGGCAATTAAACACTATAGCAAACATCAAACCTTTGAAAAAAAATTACTATTTACGTCGACATGTATGTTAAACTACCGGCTCAGTTAAGGTAGCAGAGAATTCAAAACAAAAAAGTTCTTAACATATGTCGTATTTTTAACGTGATGTTTATACGTTTCGCTGCTAAAGTTAGAATTTTTTTATACACATTAATGAATGAATTTTCATTTTAGTAAAACATTTATTTTGCTAACAATTCCACGATTTCACTTGGATGGTGTATAAATAAAGTGCTAGGCCCAAGGTAATGATAATTTTACATAAGGCCGAAGGATACATAACAGAATCAAAAGTAGATCCGAAGCAGGACTTTCAAAAACGCTCAATTCGCCGTGAACAGCCCATACGCCGTAAACTTACGTTTCTCAATTCACTGCAAAATGTATTATTAAAGTTACTTAGGTGTTTCTGATAAGTCATGCGCAAGCACGGGTATGGCGTATTCTTGTGCTTCTTAGACTGGTGCGGTGCCATCTCGGCTTCCAAGGGATTGGGCATGATCGCGTAACTTGTTTTATTCAGTAACGATCTATATCGTAAAACTAGATCTGATTTCCTACTGCACGCCGGATGTTCAGAGTCGCTTTAAGGTTGTAAATGACATATCAATCAGTT
Source organism: Dryococelus australis (assembly GCA_029891345.1). Lineage (NCBI taxonomy): Eukaryota > Metazoa > Arthropoda > Insecta > Phasmatodea > Phasmatidae > Dryococelus > Dryococelus australis. The sequence continues at coordinate 89,036,484 of CM057004.1, read as the reverse complement.
TTCAACGACATCGCCACATGACGTTTAGGAATTGATACTAGCTGGTTAGCTGGTTTTAAATCATTCAAAAGCGCTGCTTAGCTTCAATTGTTCTCGCCTGCGCGTAAATATTTTGGCGAAAATCGCAGCAATCATCATTCGTCTGGATGTAGTCCAATAAAAATATCGAAATATCTGCATGCCATCCCCCCCCCCCCCCCCAATTGCAACGTCCTGCTAACATTGTTGTAAGAGCCACTCCTGTTGTGGAAGTCCCGCTCGGGTTGCTCAAACGTGTGGATGATGTCACGAGAAATGGCGGCGAAATCTCGGAAGGCCCGGGAATGACAAGCCGCGCGGAACTATCTTATCGTCATTTCCAGCCCGCTGTGGGTTTTTTTTTTTTTTTCCCCACGCGCACGGGCTCGTAGGCTACTTGTGCGAGGTATCTGACGTAAACATTTGTCCAGGGAAACAAAGCCGCTTATTTCCTTTTACCTGGGTGGTGCACGCCAGCACAATGAAGATTGCTGAAGGCGCGAAGCACAAAGGCTGTAAGGGAAATATTGACAGTGGGAAATCAAGATTACTTATGCGGGCGTGACTATGGACCGACACCTTAGTAAATATTACTAAAGGCGTTGTAAACGAGAAAATGTATTATTGTACACTTATACATCACAGACTGTTCGACTTTTAAAAGCAGTTCACGATAAAGTGTGAGCACTTTTGAAATCAACATTCGAAAATAGTCACTGCTCCTATCTGCATATATTTTAACGGGCGCACTGAGTGACATGCGCCCAGTAAAGTTGGCAACGATGGAGGGAAAGTAGTTCCATATCTTAGCGTCGAATAAAAAGTGTTACGTAACCATTTGTGATGACTGAGATTATTTATTTCGCGCTCCGCTTTTTTAATGCATCGGAACTTGAAAGTGAGCAGATTAGTGAAATATTTTCTTTCGTGATTATTTTGTAGTTACTTACCGACACATGAATAAAGTGATCAGGCCCATTGCAATGCTAATTTTACACAAGGCGGAAGAACACACAACGTGTATACAAGTAGATCTTAAGCAGGGCTTTCAAAAGTGCTCATTTTACCACGAACAGCCTATGGACATTTTCACTGGCTACTCTTTCCTCACAAACAAAAAAAAAAAAATGCGTGTAGTTTTCGCATAAATACTTTTCAAAATAACTATTTTACTCTTTTATAAATGTACGAATAAAGAAAAACATCTTACGTACAGAAATGAGATAGATCAAACTGAAAGAAGATGTCAGGAGTTATTCAAAGACTTCTATGAAATTGTACAAGAAAATATATTTTTACAATTTCGAAAAAATTGCTGAAAATAAGGAAATTCTTGCATGTTCTTTCATTTGTGGCTGCCCTTAATTTTTGGGAAACAACTTTTGATGAACATAGAGTACCTTAAAATTACTTAAGACGTGATCTTTCAGTTGCCCTGTTTTGAATTTCCTGTACGTAGTCTGATTTATTTTATTCGTATGTTACAAAAATAGTAGAATTTTGACTTCCGACATGTCATTTTGCAGAAATCATGCGATCCTGTCAGAGAAAAAGGGAAAAGGTCGTCATAGATGATGTCTGCAAATTGATTGAACGACACGCAGTACAAATATAAAATAACGAATTTTTTTCCGTGAACGATGCCCTTAAAAGGGGGTCAGTGTCCCGTCGTTTTGGATCCACGTGAATTCATCCATAACTTCATTTCCACGTTCAATATTTAAAACAATAAACAAGATTTTCAAGGTACGGGGAACATGTTAACAGTTATTTAAAAATACAACCTATTTTTCTTGCACGAGTCTTTTTACAAATATAACCGTAATCATAGGTTTCTTTATTATTTTTATAAATTTCTTTCCCTCATGGGAAAGTAAGACTATAGGTTGTTCAGAGTAAAATGAGCACTTTTTAAAGCCCTGCTTAAAATTAACTTATATGCACGTTCTGTAGTCTTTCGTCTTATGTAAAATTAACATTCTCGTGGGCCTTGTCACTTTATTCATGCGTTGATCAAGTGAGACTTTAAATTTTACTATAAAAGTAAATATCTTACAAATCTGATCTTTTTATTCGACATTAAGATACGGAATAACTTTTCCTCCGTCGTTACCTACTTTACTGGGTACACGTCACTCAGCGCGCCCGTTAAAATATAATATGCTTGTAGGAACAGTGAATATTTTTCTAAGGTTGATTTCAAAAGTGCTCACTTTATCGTGAGCAGCCTTTATAATTGAATCCGTACAAACTTTCAAAAAAATTGGTTCAGTAGTGCTCTATGCCATGTAAAGTTTCGATTTTTAATGTCCTGTCATATAGTTTAATTTAGAAGATTTGTAACAAAAAAGATCCAACTAGAATGTACCTAAACATTTATTTTGGTGTCATTTTCGCACAGGGAACCAACAAGGAAATGCTTCCTTCATCTGGAACACTTATTTGCTTTATGATTTTTCTCATTTAATTTTTTTATCCTTTGAGTCATGTGTAACCGGCCTTTTGACGTAAATACGTCTTTAAGTTTGCAACCATAGTGGGAGGCAATCGAGGAGATCCGATGATAACAAAATTGGGGAATACAGTTTGGCATTGCAGCTCCAAATCTATCGTCTACATTCAAAATTCAATTACATCACTCGATTGCCAAAGGATCAAAGAGTATGTTACGTTGAGTGAGGACTGCAAAGCATCCCGAGGAGCGGGGGAGGGGGGGGGGGAGCGGGGGAATTTTGAGTTCGTTTCGCCGCTTCTCATAACTTCCACGTAGTATAAATTTTGACTAGAAGAAGCTACGACGCTCGTTTAAGTTTCAATCGACAGCTCTCGTAAAGATCAACCGATTGCGCGTACAAAAACATTTGTACGGCGTGTTTATGGTGAAATTGTATGAGTTTAATGTAAGCAATTACGAAAACTTAACACAATTTCGGCCTATACGGTTGGAAACAATATCTCAAAATCAATAAAGTGATAACCATAAAACCCATAAAAAGCGGTGCCGGGTACGTAAAAAAAAGCTTCAAGGCGTCCGAGCGCGTCAACGTTGACGTATTCACGCAAAACAAACGGCCGTGTCCCCAACACAGCCACACCTTAATTTTTTTCTTCAAAACTTCTCAATGACCAAATTTACGTTTAAATAACCAAATTTGTAAGATGGTAACAAATTATCGACCTTCATTCCTGCCCTGGAAAAAAAATTTACATTGAGATATTCCCATTACTTTTTTTAATGAACTAGACACGCCTGCTTGCAATGAGACCTTTATCAGTCCCTTAAGAGTAAATTGGCTCGATATTTTTGTTTCGCGTTAGAGGAACCGCGATACGGGCGACAATAACATGCGCACCAGGCGCCCCACCGCCCTTACGCGCAAGGCGCTGAACCGTCGCGGCGGCGAGCATTTCTTTCGTCGTTACGCTTCCGTGTGCAAATTAGATCTGAAACAGCAGGACTTGATTACACGCAATGAAAGTCCACAAATTAGATCTGAAACAGCAGGACTTGATTACACGCAATGAAAGTCCACAAATTAGATCTGAAACAGCAGGACTTGATTACACGCAATGAAAGTCCACAAATTAGATCTGAAACAGCAGGACTTGATTACACGCAATGAAAGTCCACAAATTAGATCTGAAACAGCAGGACTTGATTACACGCAATGAAAGTCCACAAATTAGATCTGAAACAGCATGACTTGATTACACGCAATGAAAGTCCACAAATTAGATCTGAAACGGCAGGACTTGATTACACGCAATGAAAGTCCACAAATTAGATCTGAAACAGCAGGACTTGATTACACGCAATGAAAGTCCACAAATTAGATCTGAAACAGCAGGACTTGATTACACGCAAGGAAAGTCCGCAAATTAGATCTGAAACAGCAGGACTTGATTACACGCAATGAAAGTCCACAAATTAGATCTGAAACAGCAGGACTTGATTACACGCAATGAAAGTCCACAAATTAGATCTGAAACAGCAGGACTTGATTACACGCAATGAAAGTCCACAAATTAGATCTGAAACAGCAGGACTTGATTACACGCAAGGAAAGTCCGCAAATTAGATCTGAAACAGCAGGACTTGATTACACGCAATGAAAGTCCGCAAATTAGATCTGAAACAGCAGGACTTGATTACACGCAATGAAAGTCCACAAATTAGATCTGAAACAGCAGGACTTGATTACACGCAATGAAAGTCCACAAATTAGATCTGAAACAGCAGGACTTGATTACACGCAATGAAAGTCCACAAATTATGCTACGGATGTACGGCGCTGGCAAACTCCAAACAAAATGCGATTTTCTTTCTCGTAGAAAACACTTAATACGATTTTAAAAAAAATACAACTGTACGGACTTATAAATGCTGTTCACGATAAAGCGAGCACTTTTGAAATTAACCACATAAACAGTCACTGCTTCTACCGGCATATATTTTAATGGGCGTGCTGGATGACATGCGCCCAGCAAAGAAGGAAAGTAGTTCCATATCTTATCGCCGAATAAAAAATGTTAGGTAACCATTTGCGTAAACTTAAATTATTTATTTCGATTTCTGTTTTTTTTTATGCATCTAAGTGTAAAAATGAACAGATTTTTAAAAAATATATATTTTTTAACTGTCACATTTTCACTTGACCGACGCATGAATAAAGTGCCCAGGCTCATGTAAGTGTTAATTTTACATAAGGCGGAAGATTACACAACTTGCATACAGATAGATCTAAAACAGGGCTTTCAAAAGTGCAAATTTTACCGTGAACATCTTATACAGAAAAGACATATGTGTATGTGTCTATATATATATACATATATGTGTGTGTGTGTATTATACGTATATATATACACACACACATATGTCTTTTCTGGCAAAAAGTCCCAGGATATTTGTTTGCTGAGCTACACGCAATAGCCCAAACAACGAAGGTACAAGAAAATATGTCCGAACTACCAGCCCTTTATAGACTGTTCGCGGTAAAGTGAGCACTTTTGAAGGCCCTTCTAAAATTTTCCTTTCATCCAATTTTCATCTTCCTGCTGCTTTTTAATATAAACATTGCAATGTGACCTATAAACACAGTGTATACTTTTCACCACCCTCAAAGTTTAATGCCAGAGGCTGCAATAAGATATATTTATTATTGGTTGATGCCTGTTGGGAGGGCCTTAAAAAGTGCTCACTTTGCAGTGAACAACGTATAAGAACCAGTACACCCCAGTTGATCTCGGAACGCGCTCGTGTGCGATGGGTTTCTTCGTTCGACATGCGTCATGCTGCGCGTCTCGCCCCCTGAGCCAATCGATTGCGACGTTAAGAGATGCGTCGTCTTTGAGACGGATGACGCCCGTCGCTTGCCAGTTGCGGGTCTTCCAATAGGTTCCGTTTCGAACCGGCGGAAAAAAACCCCAGCGGGTCTCTTGCGACAGGAGCGAGGTCGCGTGCAATAGCGTCACAAGTACCACTCTCCCTCCCACGATCTCCTTTTTTTCTCGTGGCGCGAGAAGTTGACACTTTCCGTCAGTCCCCATTGGTTCACTAAAATTCCGGAACAACTATCAAAATCACGTGTCGTGAAATGTAATTTGGTTACGTTTAATTATTTTTCAACATATTCATTCTTTCATTTTTTCTACCCATTTCAAAAATTTCTTTTCCTGTTTTCGTAGCCAGACACGGGATTTTTTTCCTTTTTTAACCCCCGCGCCTATGCCCTTTCTTGGTAATACAGGGGTTTAAGAATTTCCTTTAGCGTATCATTTTATTTTCTCTTTTATAGCTTTCTTTCCTTTGGCTCTCCCGGGCCCCGTAATTTTTATTTTTTATTACTTTACATACCATCACGCTTAGACTGATTTATTGTGATGTATATGATTACAAAACTACATTTTATTTCACTGCCAAGCTGCTCGGAGGATGAGTTAACGCGGTTGATCCTACCATCCACCCTGACTCTCACAGCACCCTAGGGTTATTCTTTTTATTCTAATGTATATAGTTCTACTCTACTTTTCTAAGCCATTGTATAGCTTCTCTACAGTCTAATAATAATATCCACCCCCCTCCCCCATATACCTTCATTAAGTCTGAATTCTCGTCATTTAATTCTCCTGTTTCATGTTCCAATGACAAGCCCGTATATTTCCACTCTATTATCCTGGTTCTTGCTTAGGTCATTGTTCATCCGTGTTCATATTCCTTGTACTTTGCCAGGTCTGCATCGTGTTTTCTAACTTCTTCACAGAGATGGGCGAAGCCCCCCAAACTCATGAGTTGCCTTCTGACGAATCCTTTGAAAGTTCTACGTGTTTGCAGTGGAATTACCTAGACTGACTCCGCTCCGACTACAAAATGTATATAGCTGTTTTACGTTTGTCCACTTTAGTTGAGCAGGTCCACTCCCAGCATCAAAGTTTTTATGTTGGTTTACTTTGTAAGTATTAGGGTGTGGGATAATTTTCAAGGGAAATTATCTTCCATTTCCTGTGGATTATTTTGTATCCACAGATCCAACTCTTCTAATCTTACGGAGACTTCCCTAGCATATTCCTCCATTATTTTTGCCTTTACATTATATCACGCAAGTACCATTCATTTTCTTCTATATTAAGTCTTGTTCAGAAATAAATTCTTAAGTCCTCGATATTAGGACAATATTGTAGTACATGTAACATTGTCTCTTCAGTATTGCATATCCTACAGAGAAGGAACTAAACCTAACTAAATATGTATAATTTTGCTATGTAATTTCCATATCTTGTTAATATCTGTGACATATGATGATCAGTCGTGATCTAGTTATGACAGACTCTATCCCTTGTCAGGGAATATTCTGTACGTTGTTCTCTCCTTCTCCGAGGCATCCCATCTCTTCTACCACAGGGCCAGCGTCTCTCTTCTGACTTCATTCTTCCTCGCCGCACATGCTGTTCTTCCATCACATTCATTCATTAAGCTTCATCGTTCTATTACTAACAGATCAAGGGGGATTATTCCAGCTATCACTTGCAATGCTTCAGTAGATGCTGTCCTATATGCTTTTGAAATTACAAGCGATGCAGCTTTCTGAGTCTTCAGTAGAAGTCTCTGTGTATGCACTAATCTTCCTTTTTCATACCACATTGCAGATCCGTACAATGCAATTCCCAGGAAGACACTATTGGTTTGAATTCCAAATCCCCATGATGATGTGGACACTACTTACATCTTCGTGAAAAAACTTACAGCTTTATCCATGAGGTACCTGATGTGATCCTGGAAGCGTAGCTTGCAATCCAATGCCACTCCAAGATACGTAAATGTGCTCTTTACCATCACTGGTCTTCCCTTAAATCTTATCGTTGGCGATCTTTGAAGTCTTCCCTTTAGTAGCACTGCAATGATTTTCTCAACAGAGAATTCCAACTTGACTATCTTTCTCCATCTTTCGATTTTCTGTTATGTTTCTTCTGCTTTGTGTTTCAATTCAGCTCGGCTCCATGCTGGAATTCAGCTCGACTCTATGCTGGAATTCAGCTCGGCTCCATGCTGGAATTCAGCTCGACTCCATGCTGGAATTCAGCTCGGCTCCATGCTGGAATTCAGCTCGACTTCATGCTGGAATTATCACAAGAGCATCATCGGTGTCGGAAAATATCTCACTTTCTTCTGTTAGCTGCAAAATGCATTAGTGAGTCAAAAAAGAGCATCTCTGGCAGTGGTTTCTTTTCAACGCGCCCCGTATAATGCCTCTCGTCTATTTTGACGTTAATGCGTCTTTAAATTTGCGACCATAGTGGGAGGCAATTCAGAAAATCCGACGATGATAAAATCGGATGATACATTTTGCCATTACAGCTCCAAATCTATCGTCTACATTCTAAATTCAATTACACCACTCGATTGCCAAAGGATCAAAGAATATGGTACATTGAGTGAGAACTGCGAAACATCGTGGGCGGCGTGTCTGAAAAATGGGGGAGGGACCGCAATTTGAGTTCGTTTCTCCGCGTCTTATAACTTCCGCGTAGCATAAATTTTAACTAGGATAAGCTACGGCGCTCGTTTAGGTTTCAATCGACAGCTCTCATCAAGATCAATCGATTGCGTTTATATAAAAACATTTGTGTGGCGTGACTATGGTGAAATTGCATGCGTTTAATGCAAAAAATTAAGAAAACTTAAAAGAATTTCGGCCTATACTGGTCAAAAAGCCAAGTCGAAATACAGAAGTCGTATACGGTTGGAAAGAGCATCTCAATAATAATCCAGTGATACCCATAAAATCCCATATGATCGAGTGAAGCGGTGCCGGGAACGTAAAATAAACATCAAGGTGTCCGAGCGCGTCAACGTAGACGTATTCACGCAAAACCAACGGCCGTGTCCCCAACATAGCCAAACCCAATTTGTTGCCAGACTTATTTGCGCCTCCTCCCCAGCAGCGCTCAGACGAAACTAGCCAAACCTAGCATAAAACTAATTTCGACACCCCGTGGCTTACCTGGGATTCGAACCACAGATAAAAAAAAATATGAAGTAGGCATATTTCCGTCTTCTGCGCGTTTCCAACAGCGACACAAGAATTGTCAAAAACAACTGTCAGATTTACGTTTTTAAGCAGTGCTGCGACGTTCCTATGAATTCAGTTTCTACTTCGAACACTCGCTTTTACGGGGGGGGGGGGGGGGGGAAGACATTTTCCGTGACTTGATTATGTACTTTACAACTTACATAACCCGTTCGGTCTTGCATTAATTTGTGAGCCGACGTGTTGCAGTAATGTAATATTTTGGGGTGCACTGTACCTGGGTCTAGTGTACGTTTTGTAATCTGTGATCAACGTGATGCGTGACCATCAGCCATTCACAAACGGCAGCTGTAGTAACGTTTCGCGAGTCAGATTACCCGTCGGGAATGCTCTCAAGGCATTCGACACATGTTCCTCATTTTGTATGGTACTGGCCATAAACATCCGTTATTTGCAAGGCCACTGTTGACTGAACACGTATATAAAAGCTGCGTACTAGCATATCAAATCACTTATTTAAGTCGAAACCAAAACCATGTGGTTTTGGAAGCGGTGTAGGAAATGCACACTCTACCCGATATTCAAAGTGGAAACCCGGTAAGGATTGCGAGGAGAAGGGGCGGGGGGGGGGGGGGGTGAGAATGATCGTACTGCGACCAAGTCACGAGCAAGTTGCGTGTGGTGTGGTGTTCACGTTTTAGTGGCTTGCATGTGCGTCAACTAGGAAACTACCACGTACAAGCACTTAACTGACATCGCCATCACACACGTTGCGTCCTTTCGGCGTTTCACCGTTCGCCGCTGCTCTGTCAACAGCTGTCGCGTGCTGTTTATAGTCTATCCGCGATTTATTCACACTTTTCTAAATCAGATCTTTGCAAAATCACCCCATCTATTACGTGCCTGATTATTACCTAAATACGTCATATATCACAAACGTTTTATATTTGTGCTGACATCTTATTTCTGGGTTAGTTGAACTTTTGCTTACGTTTTATCATTAAATTATAATATTGAATTTATAATTAGTACGAATTAATACACAGAGAAGGAAGGAATGCTGTTAATGCCTAATAGGAAATAGATCTTTCGCAAGATATTATTACATTGAGCGCGCACGAATGCGGTGCGTTGTAACATTCGATATTCGCCAAAGATTTTTTTTTTGCATGAGGCGGAGGAATATCCTGGAAGCTGAACTTCAGCTGGGCTTCAGAATAATTGGAAGGAAATGCTGTTTACGATAATGTGAACAATTTCGAAATCCACCTTAGAAAAAAGTGACTGCCCTTGCCTGCATATATTTTAACGGGTGCACTGAATAACATGCACCCAGTAAAGTTGGTAACGCTGGATGAAAAGTAGATCCGTGTCTTAATGTCGAATGAAAAGTGTTAGATAACCATTTGTGATGGTGTACATTATTTATTTTGCCATCTTTTTTTTTTCTTTTTTTTTTTTTTTTTTAATGCACCGAAGTCTAAAAATTTAAAGATTTGTAAAATATTTACTTTTCAAGAATTTTACAGTTTCACTTGACCGACACATGAATAAAGTGTTGAGGCCGACGGCCATGTTAATTTTACATAAGGCGGAAGAATACACAATGTGCATACTATTAGATCTTAAGGAGGGTTTTCAAAAGTGCTCATTTTACCGTGAACAGCCTACAACCGCGAATATAGACTATAACTCATTAGTAGGCATAGGAACATATCGCGAGTTAATTCCAGGACAAGATAGACGTCAAACACTTGTACACTGAAGTTGACTTTGTGATTGGATCGCAGTTTATCAGACACGAACTGGACGACTCTGATCCAATAGCAGACTGAAACGGAAACAAGTAGCGGGCGAGTGCCATACTGCCAGGTGTGGAGAAACACTGGCTACTCTATGAGGCAGCAGCCAATGAACAAACATCTGAGGCTCGAGTATACACATGGCTGTAGAGTCTTGCCTACAGGTCATCGAATTCACGAATTTTTCCTATCCCTGCCCATTAGGTACTCCCAACGAACAGGGACCACTTCAAAAAAAAAAAAACTGCACACCAGCGAAAGAGCAGAGCTGGCTAGCAAAATGTTTCGGAACGCCATTCGCCAATCAGCGCACGGTGACCTACTCGCCAGCCCCAACCAATAGGGAACGTTCCACAGCGCGCAGTAGCAAAACGTCCGTTCCCATCGTATCAAAGGAAACGCCACGCCAGATTTTTTTCTGTACACTTACTTATTCTGTGCTACGCCTGCGGTCTGCACGCCCGAACAAGGATATCCCGTACGTAGATTAAAGATGGAGTAGACCGATCTCGCTGGCTGCGCACAACCAATCTCCTTGTCACTGCACTGAACTGCTTTTCTGCCAACGCGTCTAGCGAAAACGGCGTGGTATGGATTTCAGGCAATAAAACCGATTTGTAAACAAATGAGTGAAGTAAGTGAAGATATTTGGGCGGCTCTAAACAGTGAGGTCTTGGGAGCCGATGAGGGTGATTGAAACGAATATGGAGCGGCGCCGGAATGAATGGGCGGGGGAAGCGGGAGATCCACGAGGAAATCTGCCTACTAATGCCATCGTCCGGCACGATTCTCACTTGCGAAAGTCCGGTGACCGGGCCGGGGATTGAACCCGGTTCGCCTTGGTGGGAGGCGAGCGTTCTAATCGCTCAGCCACCGCGTCCTCTTGTAAACAAATGTTTTGATCTGTATTTATACTTCCTCTAATAAATTTTTAATGCGGTTCGATTAAATTCAAACTGGCAAAAGTATTTTGTTCATATAATAGTGTTTGTCATTGAACAATTACGATATAAAGAAACACTTTCATCAATGTTGACCATGTGAATTTGACAGTTGTGTTCTTTTGGGGCAGGTCAATGTTGGGTGCATGAGCAGAAGACGACTAAGCGGTTTACCTCATCTTTAGTCTGTGATCTCATATCCGCTTCGCGCCATTGATCACGTTAGAGAAAACAACGAGACGATATCAGGTCCCGGCTTCAAATACTAATAACTTCATTACCGTCTCGAATTGAGCGACCTTCGGTTTTCTAGAGTTGGCAACTCTGCCGCTCTTGACAGCGTGAGACGTAAGTTAGATCCAAACACGTTAATTGACGATGTCAAAAGCTTTCTGGAATCCGACGCGGAAAAATCAAGTATAGGCTCTTTTGAAAGCCCACCCATTTGGAACAATAGTCAAGACATATACTTTATTTTAGCCTTATACGTTAACTTTTGAGTGTGGTGAAATATACACACTGTGTTTATTACTTACATGGCAGTATTAATCTAAGATGATGATTAAAGGATAAAAAGTGGCTGAAAGGAAAGAGTAACTAGGGCCTCAAAAGTGTTCACTTTACAGTGAAATATCACACTTGCTTATCTGTTGGCAACAGCAAACACGAATACGCCAGCCGCGATGAAGGAAAAAAAAACCTGTCCCGTGAAGGCAATCACGACACAGGATTGTCATCTCTTGTAATACGAGACTCGCTGTTTTACAGGAGCCAACCGGAACTGCCTATAATCCATTCACGGTTACTTCACACTTTTCTGAAGCCCTGCTAAAGTTCTACTTCCAGGATATTCCTCCGCCTCGTGCAAACTAAGCTTAACTAAGTCTAGAAAATTACACCAAAGGACATCGCACCGAATTCGTACGCACTTAGTTGTAATAGTGTTTTGCACGAGAACTATTTATTACTAGGCGCTACCAACACACATGTTTTCTCACTGTTTTTATTTATATTTGTTATAAATTATATATTATAACTTATAAATAAAATAGAGGTAAAACTTCATATTAACGAAAAATAAGAAGTTTTATGTCAACAGAGGCATAAAACGACTGTTATACATGGCGTATTTGAGAAATAACTAAACACGGGATACATGGTGTGATTTTTCAAACGTTTGATTTAAAAAAATGTGAAGAAACAGCGAATAGACTATACGCTAAGAGCCGACGTCTAACGGATTTCAAGAAAGCAGGTCGGTGATACCGGACGATTTCAAAACAGGACAATTGATGCCAGAAATAACTCACGACGGCTCTCGCAAATCTTATCTACACCGACACGACTCAAAGCCTAAGTATTTATAACGTCGTTCCGTTCACTCTCACTACTACAGTCCATTCAGTTGTTACTTCTAACTATTTTGCTAAAGTTCTGCTTCCAGGATATACCTGCGCCTCGTGCAAACAAAGCTTAACCACGTTTTCCAGAAAATTACTCAAAACGGACAACTCCCTGCAATCGTACGCACTTTGTTTAGTAATATTTTGCATGAGAACCATTCCTTACTATATGCTGTTCAGGGTAAAATTAGCAATTTTTGAAAGCCCTGCTTTAGATCTACTTGTATGCCCATTGTGTATTCTTCCACCGTATGTACGATCAACGTTACCATGGGCCTGACCACTTTATTCGTGCGTCGGTCAAGGGCAGCTGCAATTCATTTAGGAAAGTAAATAATTTACGAAAGTTTTTTATTCTTGCATTTATGTGCATTAAATAAAACAAAAAGTAAAATAGAATATTTCAATATCCACAAAAGTTTACTTAACACAAGTAATTTAACATTAACACATGGAACTACTTTCTCTCCATCACGATGGAGAGATGCATCGTTGCCAACTTTACTGGGCGCATGGCAGTCAGTCTGCCAGTTAAAATATATGCTGGTAGGGTCAGTGATATTTTTCTAAGGTAGATTTCAAAAGTGTTCACTTCACCGTGACAGCATTTAGGCATTACCAACACACCGATTTTCTCTCCGTTTAATCCATTTTAACTATGAATGAAATATTATAATTTATAGATAAAATATAAGTAATCGTTTAATTTAACCAAAAATAAAATACATTTACGTAATACAGAAATATGAAACGCTTGAGATAGTTGATATACTCAGAACACAGCTCAGCTATGAAGATAACCTACCGCGAGTAGATCATAACGTGAGAGCATTCTCATCATCATGTGGGGAGTGACGAGTTTTATCAAGCCTACGCGATTCGCGAGGAATGAAAACATGAGCACTGTCAAACCGGAACAGTTGGAAGTGGGGAAAGCGTTCGGATTCGTGGGGAATTGTTCCCGTTAGTGGAACACGGGCTGCAGAGCAAAGTCCAGCTGCGTGAAGATGAACATGACGTCTGCAAACTTATACGTCTTATTTTGCGAAGTATAACCGTGCAGTGGTTTCCATGGGCGTCGCTAAGGAGACTGTGGTATGGCAGGGGTAGTACTACTTGACCTCTCCTGGAAGCTGGACTGTTTCTATGAAATGTGAGAGCTCTAATCAGTTATTTACTAGCAATATAACTTCACAAAGTGAATGTCCTTGATGGGATGGGTAAGGATGTTCTTGCTGTTTTTTTTCCCACGCTTCTAGTTTCATATAATCCGTTCACGGTCACTTCGCACTTTTCTGAAGCCCTGCTAAAGTTCTACTTCCAGGATATTCCTCCGCTTAACTAGTACCAGATAATCACACCAAAAGGACAACGCACCGAATTCGTGCGCACTCAGTTGTAATAATATTGTTCATGAGAACTATTTCTTACTAAGCGCTACCAACACACGTTTTTTCTCACTGTTTTCATCCATATTTATTATAAACGAAATATTATAATTGATAAATAAAATATTGTTAAAACTTTAATTTAACTAAAAATAAGATACTTTTATGTTAATAATAGTATAAAATACTTGTAATAAATGGAATATTTAGGAAATAACTAATCACGCTATACACGGGGTCATTTTTACAAGGTTTGATTCAAAAAGCGTGAATAAACCGCGAACAGCCTATAATTGTTTGTACTTTTGTATTTAATATTATATCTTGATTTGTAATATAAAACTTCACAACACATTCGTTGCATTTATTTTGCTTTATACCAAGTTGTAAATTCCACGCTCCCACGACGGAAACTTATTCTGATTACTATGACTCCTCTCCCCTCGAAAAAAAAAAAAAATTATATATATCTTGGTGGCGACAGTGGCGGTTTGGAGAAACGACTAACAAATGGTTTGTCTGGCCGAGTTTTTAATACAGTTAGGATGTATTCAAGGTACACAAAACTATTTTTTATCAATAAATAAATAACTGCGTCCGCTGGCAAACCAAATTTACTCGCTACTGTTTGAATCACGTTATCTCGAAAGTTCTAGCTAGCACGTCGGTGAGAGAATGGCTGGGAGCATGCGAAGAACGCATCATCTTTGATATACATACACACACACATATATATTTATTTATATAGGTGTGTGTGTGTGTGCATGTGTGTAGTTACCTCCGCCCTGAGAGTGTAAACCTATGTATCTTTATATGTATACTTGAAGAACCGAAAAAATAAAACTAAGTGGGAAAGTCTATTTGCGGTTTCTTCAAATTCTTTGAAATAAACCTTTGAAAATCCACACCATGCGTGCACAACGTGTTTTCTAAATATGTGATGTATCACAAACGTTTTATACTTGTATTATCGAAAAAAAAAAAAAAACTGTATAATTATCTAATCTGTGTCGCAGCTATGTTATTTTCTGGAAACTGGTAGTGATTTTTCCACAATTTCAATCGTTAGTTTATGTCTTTATTTATAAATTATATCAATAATAAATTGCTGTGTTATTACCTGGAAATACTAGGACCCAAGCCTGCGGTGCACCGTTATATTACAGGACTAACGTTGGAAATAACTGTGTGCGCTCTATCGCATTCGGCTGGTGATTTGTCGAAGTTGTGCACCTGTGTGTGTTCGTGTTTTGTAGATTTGTTAGTACATGTTTTTTGTAGGTGTTTTGTAGATGTACTAATATGATTAGGAAATAACTGTGTGCGCTCTATCGCATTCGGCTGGTGATTTGTCGAAGTTGTGCACCTGTGTGTGTTCGTGTTTTGTAGATTTGTTAGTACATGTTTTTTGTAGGTGTTTTGTAGATGTACTAATATGTTTTGGAAATAACTGTGTGCGCTCTATCGCATTCGGCTGGTGATTTGTCGAAGTTGTGCACCTGTGTGTGTTCGTGTTTTGTAGATTTGTTAGTACATGTTTTTTGTAGGTGTTTTGTAGATGTACTAATATGTTTTGGAAATAACTGTGTGCGCTCTATCGCATTCGGCTGGTGATTTGTCGAAGTTGTGCACCTGTGTGTGTTCGTGTTTTGTAGATTTGTTAGTACATGTTTTTTGTAGGTGTTTTGTAGATGTACTAATATGTTTTGGAAATAACTGTGTGCGCTCTATCGCATTCGGCTGGTGATTTGTCGAAGTTGTGCACCTGCGTGTGTTCGTGTTTTGTAGATTTGTTAGTACATGTTTTTTTGTAGGTGTTTTGTAGATGTACTAATATGTTTTGGAAATAACTGTGTGCGCTCTATCGCATTCGGCTGGTGATTTGTCGAAGTTGTGCACCTGTGTGTGTTCGTGTTTTGTAGATTTGTTAGTACATGTTTTTTGTAGGTGTTTTGTAGATGTACTAATATGTTTTGGAAATAACTGTGTGCGCTCTATCGCATTCGGCTGGTGATTTATCGAAGTTGTGCACCTGTGTGTGTTCGTGTTTTGTAGATTTGTTAGTACATGTTTTTTGTAGGTGTTTTGTAGACGTACTAATATGTTTTGGAAATAACTGTGTGCGCTCTATCGCATTCGGCTGGTGATTTGTCGAAGTTGTGCACCTGTGTGTGTTCGTGTTTTGTAGATTGGTTAGTACATGTTTTTTGTAGGTGTTTTGTAGATGTACTAATATGTTTTGGAAATAACTGTGTGCGCTCTATCGCATTCGGCTGGTGATTTGTCGAAGTTGTGCATCTGTGTTGTTCGTGTTTTGTAGATTTGTTAGTACATGTTTTTTGTAGGTGTTTTGTAGATGTACTAATATGTTTTGGAAATAACTGTGTGCGCTCTATCGCATTCGGCTGGTGATTTGTCGAAGTTGTGCACCTGTGTGTGTTCGTGTTTTGTAGATTTGTTAGTACATGTTTTTTTGTAGGTGTTTTGTAGATGTACTAATATGTTTTGGAAATAACTGTGTGCGCTCTATCGCATTCGGCTGGTGATTTGTCGAAGTTGTGCACCTGTGTGTGTTCGTGTTTTGTAGATTTGTTAGTACATGTTTTTTTGTAGGTGTTTTGTAGATGTACTAATATGTTTTGGAAATAACTGTGTGCGCTCTATCGCATTTGGCTGGTGATTTGTCGAAGTTGTGCACCTGTGTGTGTTCGTGTTTTGTAGATTTGTTAGTACATGTTTTTTTGTAGGTGTTTTGTAGATGTACTAATATGTTTTGGAAATAACTGTGTGCGCTCTATCGCATTCGGCTGGTGATTTGTCGAAGTTGTGCACCTGTGTGTGTTCGTGTTTTGTAGATTTGTTAGTACATGTTTTTTGTAGGTGTTTTGTAGATGTACTAATATGTTTTGGAAATAACTGTGTGCGCTCTATCGCATTCGGCTGGTGATTTGTCGAAGTTGTGCACCTGCGTGTGTTCGTGTTTTGTAGATTTGTTAGTACATGTTTTTTTGTAGGTGTTTTGTAGATGTACTAATATGTTTTGGAAATTTACGTGCTCGTATACTATAGAAGTGTGTGTGTGCTCGTGTTTTTATAAATGTGTGTTCGAACTTTGCAGATGTGTGCTTGTGTTCGTGTGCGCAGAAGCTACGGATTTCGAAAGGCGTAATGGATCGATGCATGCATGACGATTGTTATGTAAACGCAAGTGTAAAATCATGCTTGTTCATATTTGAATCAGTTAATATGAACGTCCTGAATTTTGTGTGTGTGAAACTGCTGAAGTATTTTCCTTTGTTAGTGATTCTGAAATTATTTCCTTAATTACACGTAAAAAATTATCATAATTAAATTCATTGCCTAGCGATAATTCATGAACTTGTATAGTAAATTTAAGTGCAATTTTGGACTTTTAACTGTAAGATGTGGATATAAATTGTAAAACGTGGTTAAGTGGAAGATAAGGCATTTGTCTTAACTTCAACACAATATGAATAATGACGTCATCCAAACTAATCTAAATAAACTGCAAACTGACTTTCATTGTGTCTACAATTAAAATTGATTTATAACAATACCATAATTTATTAGCCCTTTTATTATACTAGTTTTCTTATCTTGAGGCTCTTCTTGGTCATTGGTTCACAACCTGTGGTCCGCGGGCCACTGGTATTCAGTGGCTGGGTCTTATGTGATTCTCGAACTGTGGTCCGGGGGCTACTGGTATTCAGTGGCTGGGTCTTATGTGGTTCTCGAACTGTGGTCCGCGGGCCACTGGTGTTCAGTGGCTGGGCCTTACGTGGTTCTCGAAACTCTCTAAATGTATGAACAATTATCATTAATTCAAAGAGTGCATTTATAAATGTTGATAATACTGATTTTTGCAGTTAATTGCCATTTTCAGTATTTGTCTTATTCTCTTGTGTTTCGAAGAGTAATAAAATATGGTGGTTTGTATGGATTTATTTTTAGTTTTTCTAGTGAGCTGTTAAATCGTTATTCGTATATTTCGGTACGAAAATCGAAGAAGTACCGGACGGACGTGATCCGTCATAGGTTCTACACCTAGTCATCAATGGTAAAGTGAAGTTTGACAACCACTCCCCTAAATAGTTCAAAGATACGCCGTTTTTTTTTTTATTTAATATTTATTTTAAGCGTAACTACTGTTTTAAATGGCGAGAAGAACGTCATAATTTATATTATCGTGCCATAAAATAACAGCAGGATGGTTGCAATTTCGCCTCGCAAGGTCACTCAGACGTATCGAAGGCGAACAACGTGAAGGGCACTTGCAAACGTTTCGCGTGTCTTCTTTCCCGCGTCAGCCGAGTCCACTACCAACCAAAACTGGCAGAGTGGAAGGGTTTCCGAAAGCCGGCAGCTTACTTGAAATTTTGCGAGCCTTAGTTTCTGGTTCGACCGTGATGTAGCTGATGCATGTAGAGTGCGCACCATTTAATGACTTCGGCAGCAGGTTAACACGAAGTATGAAAATGAAAACTATCAACTGGGGGAGTCGTTAATGTATGCTAATCCAACGGGAGCGGAATCCTTAGGACAAATAAATGGGGAAGCCCACGCACGCACACACTCACACACACGCACACACACACACACACACATATATATGGCACTGGGCATAAAGTGATTTCTGGGGGTGGTAAAGGCCTTAGAACGTTGTCACTGGAAATGTGTTATACGATAAATTGGAAACCACTTGCGATTACGCAACAAAAATTGGCGTACAGGCAAAAGTTTATAAGGCAGATTACTATACGAAACGGCATTACAGAGAGTATGCCTACACCCCTTCATACATTAAAGAGAGGTTGACGCCCTCCAAATCCTTAGAACGTTGTGAGCCTGCGTTTCAAGAAATTTGAGTTGGGCGTGGCTGTGTTGGGGACACGGCCGTTTGTTTTGCGTGAATACGTCTACGTTGACGCGCTCGGACGCCGTGATGTTTATTTTACGTTCCCGGCGCCGCTTCACTCGATCATGTGAGGTTTTATGGGTGTCACTGGATTGCTATTGGGATGCTCTTTCCAACCGTATAAGATTTCTGTATTTTGAACTGGCTTTTTGACGAGTATAGGCCGACATTGTGTTAAGTTTTATTAATTTTTTACATTAAACGCATAGAATTTCACCTTAACCACGCCACACAAATGTTTTTATACACGCAATCGATTGATCCTAACGAGAGCTGACGAGTGAAACCTAAACGAGCGTCGTAGCGTTTCCTAGTAAAAAGTTACACTACGCGGAAGTTATGAGACGCGGCGAAACGAATACAAAATGGCGGCGTCCCCCTTTTTCCCTCCTCACTCCCACCATACGCGATACTTCGCAGCCCTCACTCAACGTAACATATTCTTTGATCCTTTGGCAATCGAGTGGCGTAATTGAATTTTGAATGTAGACGATAGATTCGGAGCTGCAATACCAAGCTGTATCCCCCGATTTTGTTATCATCGACTATTTTGCATTGCCTCCCACTATGGTTGCAAATTTACAGACGTATTCACATAAAAAGATCGCCTTGGTGGTATCCGCTAATACCTGCCGTTAAGTTGGAAAGCAGATTAATGGTTTGCCTGGGAGGTAGGCAGTCTGTACCACTGTTGTGCATGACATGTGAACTGGTAACCTGGCTAATGTCCCTATCCTTTGACAACAGGTTTATAAAATTGTGGACGGCTGAGAAGTTATCGTTGCATAACACATTTCCAATCGTAACGTTCCAGGTCCTCTACCACCCTCAAAAAACACCTCAGTTCCGATGTTGTATACTTGTTTATCCATTTATTTGCTCTAGGGATTCCACTAATGCCGGATTAGCAATATCATACATTTACGACTCACTCTGCATACGACCTATGTTGTAAAATTAATAGTAAGGGTAGTTCACATCTTTGAAGTTATAGTGTCGGAATGGGTCACCATGCAAACGTTACATCGTCATGTCCGTCCTACCACCCCACGCGTCGGTCTGATATTAAAGGCGTGTTCACGTCGAAAATGCAGGATGAGCAGTGGGTGGCCCTTTCTGGTGGAGTGGAGTGGAGGGATTTGGGCGGCTCTTAACATCGAGGTCTCGACAGCCGATTGTGGTGAAGCGAGTATGGGGCAATGCAGGAACGCGAGGGCGGAGGAAACCGGGAGAACCCCGAGAAAAGCCGCCGACCAGCAGCATCGTCCCACCCGGGACTCGAACCCGCTACACAACCGTCTCCCCTCCCCCCTCACAATCGTCTGACGATAGAATGTAACGTAATGCAAGCTTTTTAACGCCCCCCGTTTTTATGCTTGAAAACTTAGCAGGCGACGGGTTACAGACTAACTAATAACCTAACTTATATTAACACCCATGCCTTACCCGGGATTCGAACCCAGAACCTCCCGCACCCCAGATCGGTGGCGCACCAGCCGACTGCGCCACGGAGGTCGGCTCTCTGGCGATAGAGGGCGAAACTAAACGCCTGCGTAACTGCGGCATAACGGTTGTTATGTCTACACTGTCATTATGTGCCGAGTGACAGAGCAGGCCGATAACCGCAGATATTCAGCTGAACAAAGTAATACGAAGCGTGCGTCATCAGAGAGTTGTCCGGTCACGCGAGTGGAATGCGTGAACCTCGTCTTGCGCGTTCCAGGAGCTCGTGTTTTCGACACCCGATTCTCACTCGTGTTTTCACCCCTATTGCGCCATTACTGATTCACCAGGGTGTGGTTTATGTAATGCGTTATCCCGTTTGGGTGAAATTTCAGTCGCAGGGAATTTAAGGGTACTGGTGACCAAAATATTCGTTATTTTATTTGTTATAATGTTTATGTGTTACATGTTACAATAGTTCTTGCATCACGGCACGCCTAAGTCACAGTTCTAGTGTCTTTTTGCAACAAAGCCAACAAATAAAATAACCGAACATATTTACAGAAAATTTAACAAGGCATGTTTAGCAAAATTTTGCAAGAACTCATCGACTGCCACGAATAAAAAATATGAAATAATTTCCTTATTTTGAGCAATTATTTTTTTAAACTGCGAAAACATTGCATAGCGTGGTTTCAGATATTTCTTGAAGTAACACGTGCGGTGCCTTATTTAAATGTAGTCACTCCGTTTCGATTTTATTGTTTTAAGTCCTAATGACACTGAAGTTGTGATTTCCGACAGGCCATTATTTAAAAAAATTCGGTCTGGAAATATTTACATGCGCGAAAACGGTACTTGTAAGTACTACACATGTTGAACGGTGTATAAAATAGTGAATTTTTTTTCTCGACCAGCTCACCCTTCGGAGTACATGTGCCCGAATATTTTCTTCCTACCTCTTCACAGCTTTCCAGGTCAGGTGGCAAGGGATTTGGTGCTTTTTTTTCCCCGTGCAGGTTTTTTATTGGCCCAGAGTTAACCTGGACGTGTCCAATAAACTGTCATCTAATTGCAAACCACGAGATAAATGCGCATGTGTTCGCAGTCCAGCTTGTCCTGAAATGAATTCGCGAAACGTTCCAGTCCCTACGCGTCGCGCATGCGCTCAAGGCGCTGAACAAGCGAGCAGTGATTCCATCGTCGCGCTTTCCTGCGAAAATTAAATATGTAGCACTGGGACTTCATTACACGCGATGAAAGCCCATATGTAGCCTGTTCACGGTAAAGTGAGCACTTTTGAGGACCTAGTCGGCCATTTTTTTTTTTTTAATCCTTTAACCGCCTTTTAAAATTATTATTGCCAGGTAAGTAATAATCACAGTGCGCAGATTTCACCGCACTCGGAAGTTAACGTCTAAGGCTAAAATATAATATATTTGTTAACACTTTGGGGAATACGCTCGAGTGTAGTTCGAGCAACACCTTTCTCGTAATTTTTTTTGTTTCTAAACAAAACTAGTACAGATGTAGATTCTTTGTTCTGCTTGTACGTAACCAAAGCTTACAAGAACATTTCAGCCCAGAAATAATGATTTTCCCGATCAAAAAACAATACTTTCTTATACCGACTCAAAAGTACACGTTTGCCTGCAAATTCTATTACGCTGTAAAGGACACTTGATTGGGGAAAAATCAACTTGCCATCCCACTGGCCGACGACTGGCCAATAAGGAACGTTGTGTATAGCAGACGTGCCTGACGTCATTGAACCAGTAGGATGGTCGTGAGTGGCAAAAAGCACAAAACCCAATAAAACCTGAATACCAGTAAATGTGTGCAGACTTCAAAGTGTAAGCTCTTATTCCAAATGAGAGAGCTTTCAAAAGCGCTCACTTTACCGTGAATAGCCTATATATATATATATATATACAATACTTTATTAAATTATTTATTAGTATGGATAGGAAAACTGTAGGCTAGACTCCACAGTCATGTGTATACTCGAGCCTCAGATATTTGTTCATTGGTTGCTGCCCCATAGAGTAGCCAGTGTTACTCCACACCTGGCAGTATGGCACTCGCTACTAGTTTCCTTGCAAGTCTGCTATTGGCTGAGAGTCGTACAGGAAGTGTCTAATAAACTGCGATCCAGTCGCTAAGTCAACTTCAGTGTACACGTGTTTGACGTCTATCTTGTCCTGAAATGACCTCGCGAAATGTTCTGATCCCTATTTATTAGTCACTATGCGGCATCCCAAAACACCTTGAGGCACCGCTGGGTGCCGCGAAACTTATTTTGTAAAACACTAGTCTGCACCACAGGACTGTAGCAGTTACTTGCGTTCTTTTAAAAACACTACTTAGTGTCTTCTACCCGCTGTATTTACTTCAACCACACGTGACATGACTCCAATACTGTGACTGGTAGTCAGAAACTTCAGTTTGTTGCGGCAATGCCAGAAGCTAACTTCTATGGCCACTTCAGACAGTGTACTTTTTACAACACGTGAAGAAACAGAACTGCTTTTCATAATTTGCTGTAAAAATTACTTCCGTTACGTTGAAATAATGTATATATATATATATATATATATATATATATATATATATATATATATATATATATATATATATATATATATCGTCAGTTGTGCTCACCCAACACTGAAATCAGCTTTAGAGAGCAATAGAAGGCTCAGCTCCACCTAAAGTCATGAACTTACTCACTGAGACATCGATGTCTAGGTTTTGCGGGAAAGGATGTTACAACAAAAAAACTCGATTAATTTTGCCACCGATGTATTGATGATAACGGTGTTAAATGCTGTGGTTGAAATTTTTTAACGCTTCATAAATCATGGAGTTCTGGAAAAATGTAACTGCATTTCAATGGAGGAATACAAGCAAATAAATTGGGGGGGGGGGGGGGGCAGGGCAATTTTAATTTTAACACTAAACAGTGCACTTTGGAAAAATGTTTAAAGTAAACAAAATTGTGGTTAAAATTCTGAATCGAGCATTGTAATGTTTGTAGATAATGGAGTAAGCACAAAAAAAAAATATCAAAGTAATATTACTAGCAAACAGGGACGTTGGAAGGTTTGGAAGTGGGAGCGAGATATGGGGGTTGTAAACCCCACCTCTTTTTTTTTTGCCCCTAAGTTTGTCAACGATTGTTACGTATATTATTAGTAAACTCTCTCAATGAAAAAAAAAATTAATTGCTTTAAACTCTCATTTATGTTATTATTTTGTGAAGTAATTCTCCTCGTAGTATCTGTCTTCATTATCACGTGTGTCGTGCCAGCACTGGTAATGTCAGGGTAGCCTCCTGCAAATGTACGCAAACACAAACGCTCGCATATATCATTAAGATCTCATTAAACATCGATATATGTCGAGGTGATGTACCCAACATCGACGGAAGTATCAATCGCGAATCGACGCTCGTGATAGGCGTCTCCCGAGCTCTGTACGAATGTCGTCCTCGCAAGAGCCAAGGTTGATCCTACTCAGGTTAGGAACAAAATTACATTTCTTGTGGGAGAGTTCCGCATAGGGAACATTTCTGCCGCTAGGTGCGCAGTGTTCCAAAGGGGTCACTTTTAATTGAACTTTTAAGTTACGTAAATAATAAAATATAACTATTTTTCTTAGTTACGTAGTTATTTTATATTTGATTTATGATTATTGCAATTATCATGTTTTTTTTTAACTGAGAAAATAGAGAGAATCCGGTACACCTGCGACACTAGCGCTTACTTAGTGGCGAAAAAAATTAATTGCCGAACTGAAAGCATTGATGTTCCCAATCTGTGGTAGAACAAACCTTATAGGCTGTTTACGGTAAAATATGAGAACTTTTGAAAGCCCTGCTCAAGATCTACATATACGCTTGTTATGATGTATTCTGCCCCCATATGTAAAATTAAAATTGCCATGAGCCTCGTCACTTTATTCATGCGTCGGTCAGTGAAACTGTGAAATTATTATAAAAGTAAATATTTTACAAATCTGCTAATTTTTATACTTTGATTGATGAAAAACAGAAAGCAAGTTATTTCAAATGGTTACCCAACACTTTTTATTCGACGTTAAACTATGGAACTACTTTCCCTCTATTGTTGCCAACTTTGCTGGGTGCATGTCACTCAGTGTGCCTGTTAAAATATACGCAGGTAGGAGCGGTGACTTTTTTCTAATGTTGATTTAGAAAGTTCTCATTTTATCGTGAGCAGTCTTTACCTAAGCACACGGCCGCCAGGAACAGCGCCAACTGCAGCAGGATTGCGCACTCCGGTCTCCGCATCGCTGAAGCACTGCTCTTCGCCCGTCGTCGGGTACGGATGGGAATCGCTCGGTGCACCAAGCCGGTCGAGGACTGACTGAAGCGCGAACGAAGGCGCGGCACGACATATCAGCAGCGTGGCGTCGCCAGGAAGCGGAGGGGTTTGGCTGAGAGAGGGGTGGAGGGGGTTTACCCCGCGACGCCCCGGCTGTGACGACGGCGGTGGTTTATCAAGGTCAGGGAGGGCGGGCCCCGTCGCTTCCACGAGAAGCACGGGATTGTTCTTCCGGAACGTCTGTAGTATTCCTTCCTCGGCCCACCACACCGAGCTTCCTTCCTTCCTGAACTCCCGGTCGAACCTGTCTCGCCGCACGTACAGCGCATCCTGCAGGAATCCCCCCCCCCCTTTTTTTTTCTCCTTCCCCTACCGGAAAAAAAACCTTACATTGTCTTTAAACTGTTCTGTGAATGTGCTCAAAGCTGAAGTGAAATTCAAATCGGAATTGTTCAAAAATGCTGATTTTATTAATTTAGTGTTGTTTCCGATAGTCCTATTATAGTTTCTTCCTACTTTTCTTAAGCCCTGCTGAAGTTCTACTTTCAGAATATTCCTCCGCCTCGTGCAAACAAAGCTTAACAGAGTCTACAAAAATACACGAAAGGCGCAACGCACAGCATTCTTGCACACTCAGTACAATGATATTTTGCTTTAGAGATATTTCTTACTATGCATTACCACCATACTTTTTTCTTGCTGATTTTATTCATATTAATTATAAATCAAATACTATAATTTATAGGTAAAATATTAGTAAAAGTGCAATTTAAATAAAAATTAATTAGGGACTTAAACGTTAACAAAAGTGTAAAACGCTTGTGATACATGATATATTCAGGAAAAAATCAAACACTTCATACATGGGGTGATTTTTCAAAAGTTAGATTCAAAAATGGGAAATAAACCGCGAATAGACTATATAATTATGATTAGATGGTGTCACACCTCCTCCCCCTCCCCCCAACAATCCCATGCCACAAATCGAAAGTCTGTATATATGATACTACGGCGCCCGGAGGGGTGGGGTGACTGGAGGGGGGGGGGAATTTACTTTAGGACCTCAATTATAAGTGGCACCTCCAAGTCCTTTTTTGTCTTATAATTATCTGCCTTTGGCAATGACGTAAAACCTACTCATGAATGTGTACAATCGAGAACACAGTAATACAGAGATGAGTACACTGACACGACAAAAGTCATGGGATAGCACTATGCAAGTGAAAGACCCGTGGCGCCACCGCTGCAGAACGACGTTGCACGGCCTAAACTGGTCTCAGTTGTGAACAAGTGGTTGTGTCATTTGGATCGACTGTTGTTTACATGCTCATGGTAAGCGACGTGAGTTATCAAGAGTTCGAACGGGGCGTCATTGTGGGTGCCAGAAAGATGGGATATTCAATTTCAGAAGTTGTGGAGACCTTCAATATTGTTCGAGCCACGGTGACTCGTGTGTGCAGGGGATATCAAGATCAAAGTATTACGATCCACCGTGGATAATGCAGTGGCCGCCCAAAGTTACTTGATGATCGTGATTGGCAGAGGTTGGGTAGAATTGTTCGTGCTAAAAGAGCAGGAATACTTGCTCAAATCACAGCCACATTCAATGCAGGAGGTGACAGACATGTATCTAGCAGATCTGTGCAATGTGCATTAACTTCCATGGGATATAGAAGCAGAAGACCCACCTGAGTACCCTGTTAACAGCACTACACCGGGCACATGTCTCACTTGGGCTCGCGAGGCTACTAATTGGACCCTGGGGAACTGGAAACATGTGGCCTGGTCCGATGAGTCACGACACAGATTGTTTCGGGTTGATGGCAGGGTTCGGGTATGCCGCAAACCCAATGGGGTCATGGATTCCAATTGTCAACCAGACACCATGCAGGCTAGTGGTGGTGATTCCGTAATGGCGTGGGGTGTGTTCACATGGCCTGGTTTGGGTCCTCTTGTCCATGTACCCACAAAACTTAATGATAACCGCTACAAAACTCACCTTGGTGACCATTTGCAGCCGTTCATGGACTTCAGTTTTCCTGACAACGATGGGATTTTCCAACAGGATATTGCGCCGTCTCATCAGGCTGCGGATGTCCAGGACTGGTTCGAAGAGTATTCTGGAGAGTTCCAGCAAATGGAGTGGCCAGCACGTTCCCTCGACATGAACCCAATCGAGAATTTATGGGACGTGGTGGAGAGAGCCATTCGCACCCAAGATCCTTCACCTAGAAATACCAGGGAACTTTGGACAGCTGTTCAGACAGCATGGCTTAACATCTCTCAAGAGGTCTTCCGTCCACTTGCGGAGTTCATGCCACGTCGAGATACGGCACGTCTTTGGGCTAGAGGAGGCCATACATGTTATTAGACGAGTATCCCATGACTTTTGTCGTGTCAGTGGATATAGTCTATGGTTTCTCTCGTATGCATAAAAATTAATCACAAACCAAATAAAATTAATTCAGTGTCCGCAATGTTATACATCGCTCATTAGATCTGGAACTGCTTTTCCTACATTGCTGCCAACTATTCTAGAAGGATTTCAGTAAGTGCGTCAGTTGAAATCTACGTAATTACAGCCAGCGACATTTTTTCAAAGGTTGATTTCAATAGTTATCGCTGTTAATCGCGAACCAGCTGTAAGCAGGATGATTGTGCGATGGGTTGCAGTCGTCTTCCGCAGAACAACCTGCCAACCGTTCTATAAGATCACAAGAGTAGGTGCCACGAGTTAGACCCGGATACCCGGGTAGACGTAAACAGTGCTACTGTCCACGACACCGCGGAAGCACTGTGCGACATTCGATTTGTTCCGTTCTCTCTACTGGGTGCACCAGTTACGTTCTCGGAGGTCTGTAGGAACGAATGCTTCCATCGATGACGTCATGTTGGTGAAAATTGTCGCCGGGAACGCGTGCCGAGCTTAACCCACGTGTTAGTAAAATTCACAGTATGGTTAAGCCAGCTTTAAACCACACGAAGTAAGTTTCAAGGTATGCCAAATTTGTCATATTCTGTGTGATTATAGTCATTGTTTTGCAACTAAAAATGCTAAAACCAGAGCATGGTAGTTGTTCAGTTCCTCATCGCATGCTTTGGGAAACTGAAAACCATTCCGCAGGCTTTCAAGTTACTGCATCAATGCAGGGAACGATGTCCCAAGCACCGGCCCGATAGACAGCAGACATTTTTTAATGGCGTGATTCAAAAGTAGACGTAAGTAGACGTTTGTTTGTGTAAGTTTGGTTTTCAAACACATACACGCTACTGTAGAAATATTAGCCTACCTTGAATATATTCCAGCTGTGTCAATACACGGAGAGAGGTAATGTAACGGCTGTTCCAAGTACCTGTTTAATAAAAATTTCTTACCTACCGCAGGTGGAAGTCGTGTTGTTCTGAAAGTTCTGCTGGCAAAAAGTAATCTTCTTTCGAGCTATTTAAAAGTATACATAGCAAGTACCAATGGCCATACGTCTGTTCAAATGGCACTGTGAAAAAAAAAAAAAAAAAAAAAAAACAAAGAGAAACCGACTTTCTTGCTACTTATCCCACCCTTAATCTGAATCAGTGAGAATTTCACTTTTTGTATCAGTTAACAGCGTCTGAATCATTCAACAGTCACTTTAGTCAATTTAACTGAAGAATTAGCGAAAATGCCAGTTTTCCCTCATTTACAGATTCAATGACATTTTCCACTGATTCATCAACCAGTTCCCTGTTTTTCAGTGATTTTTTTTTTTAACTGAAGATGTATCAAATGAAATAGCAACACATAAACTAATAAAACCCATGATATATATATTTTTAATGTGTATTTCGTCGTTTTTAATACCATTTTACGAGGTAACGAACATTCGGTCTTTCATTTTGTTTTTACGTCTTCCATATCGTTTTAACGTAATATTATAGCCCTCAGTTTGGAGGTTTAAACTGCGTTAAATGTAAAGTGAATGCATTCATACGTACTAGTTTCGTTAACAATCCCGATATTACCAATTGAACTAAAACGAAAAGAAATTGCATTAAAACTAAAAATGACGTTGGCCTGATAGCTCAATTTGTAAGGTGACACAATTATAGTGTAAATTCGGGTATTACTAGTTTGAATCTCAGTCATTGCATTTTTACGTTTACTTTCACAACGCAAACAGTAAGCATATAGGAAATATGTTTTTTGGTAATAATTTGGTTAAATTCATAAAAACCAATGCAGTTGGTTGTCACTTATTCAATCAGTAAAATTGTTTCATTGAAATAACCAGTGATTTTCCACCGATTGTATTATAGAGAGTGCCGAAGATTATACTT
Source organism: Dryococelus australis (assembly GCA_029891345.1). Lineage (NCBI taxonomy): Eukaryota > Metazoa > Arthropoda > Insecta > Phasmatodea > Phasmatidae > Dryococelus > Dryococelus australis. The sequence continues at coordinate 89,007,368 of CM057004.1, read as the reverse complement.
TTAATACAGGTATGCTCCCTTCCCTCCTCGTCAAACCCATCAACCCTTCCCCTTTAATGAAACTGGATCCACTCTTACTCTTGTTAAAATTAAAATAATAATAAAGGATGGAGAAATACACTTTTGAGCATTTTAGTACGTGTATTTTTATCATTACAATACTAACATTTTTGATAAAAAAAAATTTCCTCGTTTTTCTAGACTACCACCAAAAAAATTATCTTCCTAGGAACCCGTGTTTAATCAGACGTAAGTCATAAAACTACTTTTCATAATTCTCTGCCAATACTTTTATAAACATGCCAGTAAGTGTTTATATTAGAACACATTCATTCTGGGGTATGGATGTTATCGAAGGTTAACTTCAAATTTTACCAGGTACAAACTATTTTTTATCGCTTGTGTATCCACTTTTATTAGTACGAATATCCGTTTGTATGCACCCTCAATACGATGCCCGACGACCGCAAAATGAGAAAAAGAATATTTCGTACTCTTGATTCAAATCCAGAACTGTTGTGCTGAAGGTCAACTCTTTTAACGACCTCGGCCTTGGGTGTTGCCTGCCATGACGGGGCGTAAACAAGACAAAATGACTGAACGCCCAACAGCTCCCCGCATCCGGTCGTTATTTTCGCTACAGCGAACAAGCTCTTCGATGAAATTGCTGTTGATATTTACAACGCAGCGTGTAACGGAGCATGGAGTTCGCTCCGTCTGCCACGACGCTTAGAAAGGGCGTTATATTGCCCGGATAATATCTTAAAAAGTTTTGGGGGATTCGCAACACGAAAGCCATCGAAAAGTTATGCCAAGTGTATATTATGCGAGTCGTTTCCTGTACAGCTGCTCAAGGGGTGTTCGGCAAAATAATTTCAACGACATTGATATTTCCTTTTTACGACAGTTGGTAACAAACAAAGTCGCCCGGCCGCGTGTGATTGTGTATTCGGCTAAGGCTTCTAAACTACTTGATGGATTATGATGCGGTTTTCGCCATCATTTAGAGAATTTCTTGAGGAAGGTACAGATATATAATATAGTAACATTTAACGTAAGGATAGTAAAGAAATGTCGACGTTATCTAATCAAGTCGGAAAAAGCCGCTTTTCGGCGGCGCTTACATGGCTTACGCTCAGTAAACCATAAGAGATACACCAAATTAGTGTACTACGGAATTGTAGATCTCAAAAAGGTCTACGAAAATGTCCACGACAGTATATGTTTATCTTTTAAGGATGACCCACAGTAACTATTGATGTCTTTTTAAAAACAGGGGTTCACTTACGAAGACTTTGTGAACAACAGAGTATTAACCCTCTGTTAGTTGTCTTAAACATTTAGTGTATATACTTGTTGCAAACCTAAGCAACGCCATATTTGTAAATCGCACCCAAGCAAGGCCGGGGAGGGTCGCTAGTAATATTATAATCTTAAGTGATTTTTCTTGATACTGAAATTAAACTTGATTGTTTATTTTATAAGATTATTGTTGGGGAACTTCAACGTCCAAAATATATGCATTAGTGCACGTATTCTGCAAGTTAAATTATAAATCAACCGGATAATAATAACATCGTGTCTAATTTCTGAGGTGAATTAAGAAATCAACTGGCTAGTAATAATCTAGTACCTAATTTCTACATGGAATAATCTATATTTATTAAAAAATAACCTGATGCGTTTCATTTCATACGGCGGAAATTAATCTCGGGCAATCGCATTTAAAGTATAGAAGCAACCCCTTTTCCTATCGGCACGTACCAATCTCATTCAGGAAATTTCAGGAAACCTTTTAAGTCACATCACGGCCGTCAACGGGATGTCCAGTGAATTCCAGTCTGTAAGTCACGCGTTAATGCGTCCGGTATTAACTAGAACAATTTGGCTGCTTGGCTGTTTTAATTGTTTTTTCATGAATAATCTACAGGGATATAGTGCACTGTTTTTTTTGTGGAATCAATATTGTGCTAATTAAAATATTTGTTGTAAAGTCACATTGCATAATCAGACCTAGAGCGCGAATTATTTGTAACACTTATTTTTTAATCCATGCAGTTAAAAACCATCACATAATAGGCAATAATAATGGTTTTTAATGTCATAAAATTTAGAGAAATTACAGATTAGGACAGTTATAGCAAGTGGTACACACTAGTGGCTGAACACTCGGTCCCGTGTTTGAATCGTAGAGTGAATATCGGGTAGAGAGTGCATTTCACCGGCGCAGTTACAACTTTCCGTGTTCCAAACACTGCACTGCTGTTCTTCCTACTAAGCTTCCAAAAAAAAAAAAAAAAAACCCACCTGGTTTGGCTTCGACTAAAATAAATGATTTGATATGCTAGTACGATACTTTTACGTAAGTTGTAAAGTATATAATCAAGTAACAGAAAATGTCATAAGTTTTTTCGTAAATGCGAGGGTTTGAGGCAGAAACTTAACTCAAACAAACGACAAAGCACTGGTGAAAAACGTAAATCTGAAAGATTTTTTTTTTTTTTTTTTTTTGTCACTGTCGGAAACGTGCATAAGACGGAAATCCGTCCACCTCATTTGTTTAATCTGTTGGTTCGAATCCCAGGTAAGTCACGGGGGTGTCGATTTTAGTCTCAAGCTAGGTTTGGCTAGTTTCGCCTTTGCGCTGCTGTGGGTGAGACAGGCGATAACAAGCCTGGCAAAAAAAAAAAACAGACGAAAGGCGTGATACGAGGCGTGTTGAAAAGAAACCAGTTCGAAGGGGCAGCGACGTGACTAGTTGACATTCTGAGTTTCGAAACGCGGATACTAACGTGTGACGCATGCGAAATGTTTATATGAAGTTTCATCCATTGAAAGAGCAGAAACCCTCGTTCTGATATGAGCAACCACTCTCAGGCAATGTGGAGGTATGTCCTCATCGCTAAGCCTGCCTCATGCGCCACACTAAACACACTAAACAAAATACTATATTTATCTCTAACGAATATTAAGGGTGGGGGTGGACCCCCGCGTCCAAAGGTCAAGAAGCGAGGGAGCGATACGGGCGACACTAACACGCACGCCTAGTGCCTCGTCGCTCCTACGCGCAAGGCGTGCAGTGTTTCCATCGTGACGCTCTACTGTACGAATTATATTTGTAACAGCGGGGTTTTATTACACGCGATGAAAGCCCACGGGCTAAACTACGCCCGTATCTTTGTATTTTTCTCTTGCCGCTTAAGGAAACTGCATAGGCAAGCTTTAAAAATACGATATTTAACCATTTTCGCGAACTGTTTTTTTTTTTTTTTCAATAAAAATAGGGATATAAATAATTGTTTTTTAATCATTTCTGGCAAAAAGTCGTATTTGCAGAACATTTATTTACACAGATACGCGTATTCGCGCAAATAACTATTTCACAAAAAAAAATGCGGGATCCATCCCACTCTTAAGCATTGTACATGAATTTATTTTGTGTACCCTGTATGTGGGATCCAGACCAGAAACTACCCATTTCCATCCCCTCTCTTGTGCAAGCGACAGCTAAAACCACGTACAATGCAAATACTAAATAATAATAACGGTCTGGCACATATTAACATTTTATTCTTTTACTAGCTTTTACACGCGGCTGCACCTGCGGCCCGCTTAATGCGTGCTCTATCCACTGGGCTACTGCAGCCCCACTATCGGGTTCTCTACCCACTTACCTACTGCGGCCCCACTGTTGGGTTCTCTAGCCACTTAGACAAGAAAGAAAGGAGAAATGACGGAACCTTTTTATTGAATGTTTTTTATACAGTAATCCTAAGAAAAGTTTAATCCAGTACCTATGTACATACCTGATCATAATTTTCTCGGAACCGTTTGAGATATTTTACTGGGATAAAAAGCAGCCTATGTCACTCTCCGGCCCTCCAACTATATCTGTGCAAAAAATAACGTTGATCCGTTGCTCCGTTTTGACGTGAAAGAAGGACAAACAAACAAACAAACACACAAACTCACTTTCGAATTTATTATAGTAGTAAGGATGCTACCAATCATCCACATTGAAGTCGAATAAACACTACACAAGGAACGTGAATTCTTTAGCAGTCATACCAACAAAACCAATAAACCAAATAATAAAAACTAATAAACAAACTTAGGTCTATAAAAACTGTTTTTGGAGCGGTTTAATTCAAAGGAAAGCTATCAAAAGAATGTAAATTAATCGAATACTTACACACTAAATTCGAATCAGTGGAAAGCCACTGATTCGCAGTGAAAGTCAACTGCTCGAATCAGCGAAAATGGCTCCACTTAGAATCAGTGGAAAACCACTGATTATTTCAGTGAAAAAATTTCAATGATTGAATTAGTGACGTGAAACAATTTCACTGGTTGAATAAGTAGCGGCCGACTGCTACCGCGAGTTAAATATTGTTTTTGTTGAATTTAGCCAAAAAAATTATGAGAAATAAACATATTTACGACAGTTTACTATTTTTGTTGGGCAATTTACTGTAATTTAAAGAAGTAAAATACTTTCCGATGGTGGTTGGGGTTGATCTTACGTACCCTTTTCATCTCACTTTCAGACCGTTACATCAGCATCTGAGCTACTAAGTCAAGTTGATCACATTGAAGAAAATATGTCTCTTACATTTCCTCATCGAAAGCCTGCAGTTTTAAATTGTATGCCATTACTTTTCCACAGTATATGCAGTTTAAATCTTCAAACAGGGCGCTGTGATGATTATATGACATCAACTAAATGAAAGACGTAAAATCGGAAACCTAGACTGAATGTTCTGTTACCTCGTAAATTGGTGTTTTGAAATACAAAACACCATTTTATAAAGTATTTTGTATTGGTTTTATTAGTTTATGCGTTGTTATTTCACGTTGTTTAACGGCCATTTCTACATGTCCTATGACGGCCATTTTACACGCTGTTTAACTGTTCTATCAGTCAGAAACAAATAACTGAAAAAACCGTGAAAAAATTGGCTGATGAACTAGTGGAAAATGTCACTGGATCAGCGAGTGCAGGCAAACTGGCATTGTTTCACTGATTCATCAGTTAAATTCACTGAAGTGATTGTTGGTCAGTCAGATGCTGTTAACTGATTGAAACAGAGAAATTCTCACTGATTCAGATTTAGAGTGCAAGCATTTTTGTCATTACTGTGCCGCTCAAGTAGTACCAGTATAGAGATTTGGGCGGCTCTTAACGAGGTCTTGAGAGCCGATGAGGGTGAAGCGAAGCGAGCGTCGGAATGCAGAGGCGTGGAAAAAAAGGGAGATCCCTGAGAAAACACGCTGACCAGCGGCATCGTCCGGTTGCGATTCTCGCGTGCAGAAAATCCGGGAGCAGGCGCCACCGGGAATCGAAGCCGATTCGCCATGTGGGAAGCGAGTCGTCTGACCGCTACGCCACCACGGCCCCCGAGCCAGCGGGCCCATGCGTAAGGGTGCGTTTACACGGCGATAGTAGCTATCACGAATGCGTGTGAAAGTAACTGCCGCGATAGGTCCTGTTTACACACACGATCTAGACATGCTGTGATAGTTAACTTCAAAAGGGACATGTCCGACAACAATTGCCCAAATACTTGATAGGTCCTACATTTATATCCTTTTGTCAATAGTTTGATATCTGTTGGGGTAGTTAAATACGGTGACAGGATATTAATGACATGTAAATATATATTGTTCCCGTGGTTTATTATATGGCAATAAATATGCTGTCTGTCAATACTGTCGTGCCACACCTATATGATAATATACGTCCTGTTATACGGCCACATAGTGTAAGAACCGCGACGGATATTAACAGAATCAAAATTATTCTGCAATGCTACTGTCAAAGTGACCATATGTATAAATTTTCTGACCCGCACTATCCCGATAGTTATGTTACACGGTTTACACTACGATAGTTGCATGTTCCGTCACGACAGTTACTATCAACTGTCTAGCTCGAGATGACATCACGATAGTGCTATCGCGACGGTGCGACAGTACCCATCGTGCAGTTCACACGGCGATGGTAATTCGCGATAGAAACTATCGCGTGCTACTATCGCCGTATGAACGCGCCCTAACAGAGGACCTGGTGTACGGAGGAGAACTGTGTGTCTCTCGACGAACTTTAATGATCGGTTGCTAAAGTTTCAGTTCCACACGGCCCGAGAGGAAACGGCCTGGCGCACAAAGACGCTACCGTGTCACTTTCAATATTTTAGAACTCAATACAACATATTCCTATATACTGAGTTTTGTTAGCTCGTCGCTGTAATCTGGGTGTTTTGCGTACCAATTAGCCGAGCATTGTTCAATAGCTGTAATAAAATATCCCGTGCTTTGTGTTAGTCACACACAGTATGTGTATGAACAACATTCTGTGGAGTCACAATAGTCCGACGAACACGACACGACAGACCGACACGACGTCAAATATCGACGGAATTTCATATTATACATTATTCAGTGTTCACAATACTCCGACGAAATCTGCCCGACAAGTGTGTTAATTGGCTGCTGGAAAATTCTAAAACTGCAAGTTATCCATATAATATCAAATATTTACTTTTTAAAACTCGCGATAAAGAGAATGGTAATTTTTCTTTTGACAATATTTGAATTTACACGAGATATAAAAAGTATTTAAAACAAACCGGAACGATATTTTGGCGGCAGGTTAGTTTATTATTTACTACAGTAGCGACATACGCGCGAAATTTTTTCTAATGTTGTATTTACATTTCTGCTCGCCCCCACGAGTCCGGCATAGGTGGAAAGTATAAATAGAATCTACTTTTATCGGGCTGTCGGGGCTGCGACTTTGTCGTACTGTCACAGTGACCTTGCTTTTCATTGGCTGCTACTCATATTTCGTCATGTTGGGGTTGTCTTGTCGGGTTCGTCGGGGTATTGTGACTCCAGCTTAAGGGCTCTGACAACCTAAAAATGTATTATTTTATATTTAAACTAAATTATATTCCATTTGTAGACATTACTTACGAGTACAATTTCATCGCATGAAAAAAATTAAGACTGCGTATTTTTCACACTGGCCTGTCAAAATCGAAATTATAGTGTATTTAAGACGTCAAAATAATACAAACTAACTCACAGAAATGAGATAATTCACGTTTAAATAAGATACCATGAGTTATACTTCAGAGAATATTTGAAATCGCATTATAAAATACTTTCGCAATTTTTAGAAATTGCTTAAAATAAAGACATTTTTGCATATATTTCATTTGTAGAAGCCAATGATTTTTGGAAAAATGAGTTTCGCTAATCATAACTTCAAATGAATTATAATATGCCTCTTCAGTTTCCATGTTAAATTTTCTGTAAAGGATTAAGTTTATTTTAATTGAGCGTCCCGAAGACACTAAAATTGTGATTCTGACATGCCATAATGCTAAAACTATGCGATAATTTTTTTAAAACAGTTTTTCGTTCCTAAAATAGCGAATTTGTTGGTAATCAGCGTTAGAGTGCCTTCCTACGGAGCACTGAACCTAGTAATACAACATGCCGCTACGAAACATTTATTTACAAAATAAAAAATACATAACACATAATCACGGATTGAAAAACAATTCCACGTGACCAAGAATACGCATGTCGCCAGTAGTGCCAACTAATTTCCGATACAACCAAATCTGATCACCAAGTTCCATCTTCATCTTCTTACGTGAATACATAGACGCATTACCAAAAACACTAATTACATCGGTATTGTCTGCCTTGCCCTCATGAACTGGAAAAGTCTTCCAGCAGATTATCCTGTGTGGATCAATCTCACTAATATCCTTTGGTGCAGGTTCCTTCTCGACATGAGACCATCTGAAGAAACACATTTCCAACAAACCACTACCAGCTTTAGCAGTTATTCCTTGAAGGCCAAAACAGTATAACTCTCTTCTATATCAAGGATCTTAACTGTCCAAGACCTATAATCTTTATTGATATCCTTAGTAAAAGACGCAATATTACGATAAACCTTCCTCGGGTGATAACCAGAAGAACGAATTCGCCTCCGATTCATGTAAGGATGAAATCTGCATAAACACATAATCAATACTGTTAATAATCGTAAAAATTAATATAATATGCAAAAAGGAATTAAACAACTAATACAACACAGATACATACCTCAAAACAAGGTAAGAATACAAACATATATGTTGCATGTGAAAGCAGAACGCATATGTTTGGTGACACTGTTAAATGTTGTGCAATAATTGACTTATTTAATTTTTTTACGGCAATTAATAAGAGTCTATCTGTAAAATGTGACACACATGCCAAACGTATGCCACGCCACTCTAGATTCACTTTTAGCTCCCAACGTTCGTCGAGTTCATGATAGCACCACACCCTCCGTCTGAAGACATTGCAGACATCCTCCTGGCTCGCAGCTTGAACTCAGAAACATGGTTCCTTTCAGAGGATGTCCAGGGGGTGGAGCCCTCCCCCCAACCCCCAACCGCTCCGGAATGTTCTAACAATAATCTAATAGTCTAGTAGATGTGATACGAACTGTAACCATACATACAGTGACTTTCAACTTAGAAACAGAATGTCATGAACTGAGTTATTTATCTCCTAGTTTGTTTCTCAGTAGTCATCATTCTGTTCATAGCGCTAAAGGACCTTTCAACAGTAGATGCACTGTCAAAAAAATTTTACCGTAAATTTACGGAAAGTACCGGTGAAAAATAATCCAGAGATCTTCGTAAAAATACGGCAACTCTGTAATGTAAATATACGAATTCTTCGTATATTTTACGGAAATGACCGTATTAATACTTTCACTTCGTAACATAAATATACGAATTATTCGTATATTTTACGGAAATATTAGAATTATATTAAGAAAATACACGGGATATTACCACTGCAAATTTTTTTATCACCTATATCGTCTGATGAACAGTAACCCCAATTTTAACTCTAAAACCCGCTATAGTTGCCGGAGATGTGCGCGAACCACGGGCCTCTATCATGGTAGGCCGATGCGCTATCCATTACATCATGACGACTACCTCACACTTGCACTGAATATTAGTGTTACTTAGCTGTTACTCCTACTTGTTCCTGGGCGCTGTTATTACGGAACACACCTCGGAAACGCAATAAAAGTAATTTTATTGCTTTAAATATAGTTTTGGTTTATAACAAGGGCAGTATAGCACGAACGTTTTGAAACACTATGAAATGTCACTGGAATTAATCCATATTGACAACAGGAACGCAAAAAATAGAAACAAAACTTCCACACGCCTTCAAAAACAGGTAAAAACTGGTAAAAAATTTATCCAGAAGTGTCCGTAAAACTCTACGTAAAATTACGGACACATTGGTTTTCAGAAACGGACATCCCGTAAATTTCACGGAACCTCTCCGTTAATTTCCTAGTTAGTTTTCTGTACTTTCCGTTTAAAATAAAAAGAGATAGTGAAAATGTCTTTAATTTTCGTTATGTGGGTGTTCTACCGTGTATAAAAAATGATATCAAAAAAGTTAAAATATTTTGTACATAAGCGAAGTTTGAATCCGCGGCAACAAATTACCAGTCCACGACTCTAACCATTTTTCTTTATATAAAAATAGATTTATTATCACACACGATATACAGAGGCGTTTACCCTTAACCTATTACATACAGTACACATTCAATCAACAATATAAACAATAACAAAATACTCAATAAAATACCTACACAATTCTTACATAGGGGCACAAAACGATATGAACATTTGGTGAACTGGTTTCACTGACAAAGTCGATGAATTCATAAAAAAATTATTTAACTTGAGAGGCAGCGCACGACGTACACCCCGACACGTGACACTGACTTATAACACTACCACCTATCGACGATTACTACTGGAACATTAAATTGTACACTTGTAAGGACCGAGGGGTGGGCAGCGCACGGCGTACACCCCGACACGTGACACTGACTTATAACACTACCACCTATCGACGATTACTACTGGAACATTAAATTGTACACTTGTAAGGACCGAGGGGTGGGCAGCGCACGGCGTACACCCCGACACGTGACACTGACTTATAACACTACCACCTATCGACGATTACTACTGGAACATTAAATTGTACACTTGTAAGGACCGAGGGGTGGGCAGCGCACGGCGTACACCCAACCTCGGTAATATACACGCACTTCCTGTAGGCGTGAACGTCAGAATGAAAATAAAAAAATTGCCGTACCTACAACTCTCACTTGAAAATTGTGGTATAACCATTATATTTGATTACAGACGCCTGGCGCTATTTTTTTTTATGTTTGAAAGAATAGGTCATAATCACGTGGATAACCTTAACTGCCGCAGAAACGATAGTTTTCTTGTTACAGTGGCGAAGAAAGCTTCGTGTAGAATCGGCATTGTTCGTCCCCGCAACTCGAAGCCAAAGAGAATACGGAGACTTTCCGTATTTTGTATTTACGGACTTAACTCCGTTTTTCGTCATTACGGTTTTACTTTCCGTATATACAATGTACATTTCCGTAAAACATTCCGTAAATATACGGAAATTTTTAACAGTTAGCCAGTATTCTTACTTAAGTATATTTTTAGTTCGCCATAAACAATGCAAGACTGAATAATATACGTAGTTTAACGGTGAGGCAAACTTGCTCATGCTGGAGACAAAACATTCAAAAGACTTTATATTTGCTTGCAAATGATCTTGGACTGAGCCATCTAAATCGTGGAGAGTATGTTAACATCTGAGTCATTTCACCACATTCAGCATATGAAAGAGTCGGATGTTAACACACCGACAGTATTTACATGGGATGGACCAGGCTCTTATGCAAGTATAGATCTGAAGACTTTTAGAAGTTTAACCTTTACTATCAACGATAGTATATCACTAAGACCGCCTTTCAATCGCGAAAAAATTCACACGAAGGCTAGTCTCGAATGTCCTACGGCATACGTGCAATTTTCCTTTGGCTATTGGCCACGTGTCTTTGTCTGGAGAGAGGTCCTTACCTGACTGGGTCGATCTTAAGGTTTGTTCGCGTGGCATACTTATTCTACTATCTGAGAGCAAGTGCTATTTTTCGCTAGCCGAAACGTACCGAAAACAGCAGTTGCTCTCGGCAGAACGCCACGAACGACTAACAGCAGTAAATAAAAATAAAAATATATAAACAAAATTTTTAATTAAAATATGTTGATAATCGTTATTGTCTCTGTGTAATTTACGTATATTAAAAATTTTGACTGCTCAAGATAACTTACTTTCGAGGATAAATTTGTCTTAGTTATTTTTATTTCTCTCTGTACTTTTTACATGATACCCAAACATATTCTCTTCATCAATCTGCATAAAAGCAACTTGCCATTCGCAATCGTCACTCTCAAGGCACTGCGACGTTTGTAATTTTATTTTGGCGGCCATTTTTTTACTCCAACTTGCTAGTTTTGACATTTCTGCTGTACCTCGGTGAGCAAGAGCAGGAATAGCCGGTTTTTATAGCACAAATAGCAGTTGCTACCGCCAACCGAACAGCGTACAAGAAGCAGAAATAGCAATAAACTAGCAGAATAGCAAACCACGCGAACACACCTATAATCAGGTTACTGCAACACTGAGCGTTCGTGGTTCGCCGACAGGCGCCTACAACGCGTCGCAGTTAAAGAGTGGGATGTAAACCAGCGTTTTTCGTGAAATAGTTGTTTGCGCGAATACGAGTATCTCGGTAAATAAATGTTCTGCAAATACGACTTTTTGTCAGAAAAGATTTATATATATGCCCCTATTTTTTTACTTTTGTCATATTAAGTGTATTCTTGTATTTTAAAGCTTGCCTATGCAGTTTCCTTAAGCGGCAAGAAAAAAGTACAAAGATACGGGCGTAGTTTAATCTGTCGGCTTTCATCGCTTGTAATAGAGTCCGACTGTTGCACATCTAATTTGCACAGTACAGCGTCACTGCGGAAACGCTGCACGCCTTGCGCGTAGGAGCGATGAGGCACCAGGCGTGCGTGTTAGTGTGGCCCGTATCGCTCCCTCGCTTCTTGACCTTGGACGCAGGAGTACATCCCACTCTTAAACTCAGCCAGTCACAAAAATGGATCTGAGCTATAGTGTTTCGAAGTACAAGTAGTCATTAAATCTTTTCGCGAAAACAGGTGGTCCTATATATCACCATTAAACGATAATATTCAGTCTTCTATAGGTTATGATGAACTGAAAAATACTCGTGTAAATAAACTGATGGTACAGATGTCAACAGCCATTATTGAAAGGTTCCTTAATGCTAGAGGCTGCGGTGACCTAGTGGCCAGACTACTTGCCTCCCGCCAAGGTGAAACATGGTTCGATTCCCGGCGGGGCCGCTTCTGATTTCTGTACATGGTAATCGTTAACGGACGATGTCGCTGTTCGGCGGGTTTTCTCGGTGAACTCCAGTTTCCCCCGCTCTTGCATTCCGATGCTGCTCCACAGTCACGTCATTTTACCCTCATCGGCTCTCAAGACGCCAATGTTAAGAGCCGCCCAAAACTTTGCACTTCTTTAGTGCTATGAACAGAATAACGACTCCACTGAGAAACAGGCTAATAGATGGATCAATGCTTGAGGATTCTAGTGAAGAAGAGATTCCAAGTGAAAGATTCTTACGTATAATTCTGGAGCATTATACCAGTAAAAGACAAAAGCAGATATGCAACCCTATACAGGATGATTCGCAATTAGACCAACAAACTTCGGGAGGTGATTCTTCATGAAAACGTTAAAGGAAAACATATGTGACACTTTATAAGTAAACCGAATATAAGGGAGGTATGAGCCCTTAGAAAACGAGGTTTTAAACCGTATTTGTACAAAATATCGGTAACGAAGTAAAATAAAATGACAACTCTCGGAACATTATTGTATGTTATCGGGACCTTCAACGTAATTGAGGATCATTCTGTGTATTATTTTTAACGTAGAATGTTCATTTGTCGGAATGTAGCTGACGTAATGACTTTTTCACACCCCCCCCCCCCCCCGCGGGAACATTAGTCAGAAATAAACACACTAGCCACGCCCTCGAGAATATAAGTCAGTCGACGCGCGTGGTGTCTGCAGTGACCTTGGATGTGTCATCGACGCCGCTGTGTCGCTGTAAACGGATCCCCGGTGGGTGTAGCGGCTCTCCGAATACGTCACGGTGCGGCCATTATCTGGCGACCAAGTTCGTCGCGAGGAAGCATAAATATTAAAGTACTGTTGCTCAATCGCTGTTGTCCGGTGCGACGATCAGCGCCTTGTCAAGAGGAGTTATTTCATGCCATGGACCATTCTATTGTTTTGCTATTGTTCAAAGATATGGCAATTAACCTTTCTCGGGCGCAGTTTCCCAAACAAGTTCTACACCGGCGCTAGACAAATGGAAGGCGCCACGTCATCATGAGGTTCAATAATTAAAGGCTGGCGCCTAAATTTTTAACGACTTCTTAATGCGTTTCAAATTCTTGTCCATGCAGTACAATCGCATTTTTGAAACCTTATTTAAAAATTTGCAGGCTTTTAAATATACCGGGTGTACTCGAATAATAATTGATAACAAACACCAGGGTGGGGTAGACGAGAGTGCAAATTGTGCATATTTCATCCAGGAACAAATTTAATAACATCACAATGTAACTTGCTAGTAGCAGTGACAATGTGCAGAAGCGGGTATGCAACTATGTGTACTAGGCAAGTTAACCAGACATTAAAGAAATTATTTGTAAATTTGTCATATACGTGTATACGTACAGTGACAAAGCGCGAATAGTAAAATATTTCCGTACATCCATGGTGACGTTTCTACAGTTGCTAGGGAAAGAGTCGAATGCGTAGGAAAGTTCCCAACTTTGCGTAATAGCGATGTTAAACATTCCCAGATTTTCAGCCTGATACGCAGTACTATTTCCATACACAGTATAGGTTAACCCTTTGAGGAGTATGCACGTATATATACGGGGCTATGTTTATGTGGAAATTCCTTTGCTCTTGGAAACAAAACTCACGCTTTTATTGTTTTACCGATTCGCTGGACTATATCGGAACCAAATAAAAAATAATACAATATGTCACCATTTCATTTCATAAGAATAAAATTGTTATTTTTAATAATTTCTCAAATGACCACGATGGATTGTAAAACATGTAAAACATGACTTCATTGGTCGACGGCCAGCCAATAATAAACGTTGCAGGGCACAATGAGCATGTCCGGTGTAGCCAGGACCAATAGGACAATGGTATGTTGAAATACACTGGTCAACACAATTGATATTGCTGAAGTGGAAAATATAGGCAGCTCACTTCCATCTCGTCCTCAGTACTAGTGAATTTGTGCAGTCTCAAAGGGTTAAAAACTTCCATTACAGTTTAGAAAGTTTACCACAAATTCTTTGTAGTGCAGCATGAGTGCAGTTCTGCGAGCCAAAAACGCCGCTCAGGACCGCACGGTCGCAGTTTCGGAGGTGCTACGTACCTCCAGTTCTTGCAGGACTTGTTACCAGAATACTTGGAGGTTGTTCCTTCATATTCTCGTGAGGCGATGATGTGGTTTCAGCAGGGATGGAGTCCGCGCTTCATTTTCGCTGTTGCAGTTCGCCGGCACCTCGACGTGCACTTCCCGAACTGATGGACAGGTGGCGCGGCCGCCACGCTCGCCTGACCTCACACCACCTGACTCCTGTCTGTGGGGCCGCGTCAAGTCGATGGTGTATGGCACACCACTTGACACGAGGGATGAGCCATGTGCGTCGCAACATGCTTCAGAGCTGCACTGTCTGCACCCAGGCGAACCGGCTTCGATTCCCGGCTGGGTCGCTCCAGGATTTTGCGCACGTGGGAATCGTGCCGGACGATGCCGCTGGTCTGCGGGTTTTCTCGGCGATCTTTTTCAAGCACCACACCAGGTGCGCCAGATTCCCTGCAAGAGCTTGCTTATTACTGCGCCCCTCCCCCTTCCCCCAACCCCTTTTCCGAAGAAAGGTTCCGAGACCCCTGGAAAGTGTACAAAAAAAAACTTAATTTCTTAGACTGTTGACTTTGTAATGCTGGGGAAATTTTAGATAACACGGCCAATTTAAGAGTACTTAATCATAGTAAAATAGCAGAAAATTATGAAATACTAAATATAACCCATTTAATAATGGATTTGTGGCCGGCATATATAGTTCAGCGAAACAAAAAGAAAAGCAAATAATGAATATTGATATAAGTAGTTGACAAGTTAGATTTACCAGTAGTCTTCCCGCGACACTGCTGGGTATCCGCGAGGAAGTCTTGTAAATCAGAAACGATCTCGAAGTTTCAAATGAGAGGTTTGAGCCACTTAAATCCCTCCTCTACAGAACCAAAACGGCTCAACTGTTTCAATCACGCAAGACGAGTACATGATAGTGTGTTTCTTTTATCCCTATTCCCCCCCCCCCCAGAAAATTGTGCAATTCATCAATGTAAAGCTCCCCCACAATACTAACGAACTGGTTTAGCTCCGGTGCGTCAAAGGAAATAAAGTTTGCCATCTTACGGAAAACTGCTTCGAGCCACCTTTTCTTTTTGTTTCTCATATCTCGTCACGAGATGTTGACATGTTGCAGCACGGGAGTCAAGGACGCCGACTATACAAGTTACGTTTGACGAGTTCTTAATGTCGTCTTCGATCTTGCGTAAAAGATATTTCACCGAAGGCCGAGGCCGAGTCCGAGTCCGAACTGATCACTTCGTTATTTAGTAAATTTGCGATTTAACAAGTTTCAACTCGGATGCTTTTGTCAGCCGCTTTCTGACACGTGACATCTTCGGAAAAATGCAGACAAGGTATGTCCCAGGAAACACTCGAACTTTCGCCCATTCAGTGGCCCTTCAATGAAAATGGGGCCAGTGATTTGTTGTCCGATGATACCACACCATACATTGACGCTCCACTGGCGTTGATGTTCTACCTGATGAAGCCAGTGAGGAAGTTTGCAACAAAAGCAGGTAAGAGGCTGGAAGATTATTACCAGGGGCAGCTAGAGCATTCTGGTCACCCATGAGGTGATACTCAGGCAAAGGCTTCAATGAAGGATGTCGGAGTGTTGCTAATTGGCGAGGACAGGTTTTACTGAGAAAACCGGCAGAAAACTGGGTAAGGAATACAAGGAGGAAGGCACAAGTTTAGAAGAGGAGAAAGTGCCGTACGCAGTACCTGACGAAGCCAGTGAGGGTTTTCCGGTGACCATTAATGAATGTTGTACGGATTGACGTTTCCATGATTTGCAAACGTCGCTTCATCGGCGAACAGTACACCCATCCCATAAACTCTTGACCTTGTAGGACCCACTGGAAATATACCTGTGACTAATGCACGGCACAGGCTGATTCCAATCCGTGGTTCCATTTCGCGAGGAACAGGCATGGGTATTTAATGCAACAGCTGCGAGTACTGCTGCTTCGTTCGCGACGTCTTCGCTTCGAGTCCGCTGCCGCGTGGGAAGGCCGTCAGTCTCGCAGAGTTTCACGAGATCAGTGAAGGTTGGACGGGACGAACGATGTTGAGTTGGAAAACGTTCGATAC
This sequence comes from Dryococelus australis, assembly GCA_029891345.1. Taxonomy (NCBI): domain Eukaryota; kingdom Metazoa; phylum Arthropoda; class Insecta; order Phasmatodea; family Phasmatidae; genus Dryococelus; species Dryococelus australis. The sequence goes on along the minus strand of CM057004.1, from coordinate 88,990,810 downwards.
GAAAGCCGCTGTGCTGCTGTAATATTTTGACGACATTCTCCGTAAATTAAAAATCATGTCGACCATTTCTTCATTTGTGAAACCCATTGTAAGTGCCTATGGATAACGGTGAATGTTTGCATATTTCAACATGTGTAATCTGTTCACGGTTACTTCGCACTTTTCTCAATCCCTGCTAAAGTTCTACTTCCAGGATATTCCTCCGCCTCGTGCAAACAAAACTTAATTAAGACTACAAAATTACACCAAAGGGCAACGCGCCGAATTCGTGCGCACTCAGTTGCAATTATATTTTGCATGAAAACTATTTCTTACTACGCGCTACCAACACACGTGTTTAATTGCTGTTTTTATTCGCATTTATTATAAATAATATAATATATAATATAGATAAAGCTTCAATTTTATGAAAAATAATATAGTTTTGTGTTGTGTTAATAAAGGTATAAAACGCTTGTGATACGTAGCATATGTAGGAAATAACTAAACACGTAATACATGGGGTGATTTCAAAAGGTTTGATTCAAAATGTGTAAATAAACATTGAATATAGTAGCCTACACATACTGTACTACATGGCAGCTACGCCAGTGCAATTTAACCTAACTTATTCTGCCCCCAGGAAAACTTTTTCCGTTCCCTCAGCAGGTTTTGCGATCAGTTAGCACGTACAGAAAGTTAACAGTACAACGCGTACAGTAATTTTATCACTCCGACGTCCTGTACAGAACCAAAGCTGTAAAGGTTGTGCTGATTTGACCGTCAATGCAGATGTGAAACATGTGTAGACGTTGAGAACCTCAGGGGGAGAAGCGGTGCGCCCAGAGTGTATTTCCTATGACGCGCGTCCTTTCTTCGAGGACAGACAAACAGGGTAGACAATTATTGGTAGGCTTATCAGATAACTCATCCATTGCAGCGAAAACACTGATAGGTTCTCGTTTGTTGCTGAGGGCTCGCACTTCGCATCTTGCAATTTGCATACGCAAATAAACAAGTGATTACATCATATGATGTCATCTGCGTTGTAATATTATATCAGTGTGTCGTAATTTGTACGCTTATACCGCACCTAGAAACCAATAAAACTCGTAACTACAAAGTTAATACATTTTAAATTGAAATAACTGTAGGAAAATTTACAAAGATAATTCCTCAGCTTTGCTCTCAGGCGTTCTGGCGACTATTATCGCCCTCTGCAATCGTCAACATATCAACATACGCTCTACGCCTTTGGGTGCAGAAGTTGTACGAGGTACTGACCACACGAACAAACTCTAAATCCATACGATTTAAGTTAACCAAACACATGCTTTTAAAATGGCGGTCACATAAATATTTCATGTTAGTGTACGATGTCTGTCGATCAATTTATCTTATTTCAAACCAATTTTGTGTGCTGTCAGTACCTCTGCGAGGGACAAAGTGTTCGAAGGTTGTTGGTCCGAAACAAAACAAAATCTCTAAGTTAGGTGGGGTGAGGGGCTAGCCTTTGGGCGCCTTACCTTCTTTTTGCACATGCTTAATCCCCTTAACATATTCCATCTTCGCGCGATCAACAACCAAATGACATACGGCGTAATAGTTAAAGAAACATCTGCAATATAGAAGTCGAGATATTTATAGTGCCCAGAAATACGTAACAGTAATTACTGCAAAAATTTAATTTAGATGAAAATTAGTTCCCAAATACTTTAACAGAGTTGTCATTATTTACGAAGTCCTGGTGTCCTCCCTTCCTTCGTTCTTACGCCAACGATGTGGATCCCATTTGTTAAGCCACTGCAATTTAAGCGATTATCCCTAGGATGCAATAAAGAACTAAAACAGCATAGTGGAAGTAAGTGTTTACTTACTTTGTGTACTATATATGTATGCATGTATAATGAGCCAACAGACTGTTAAATAAAGTAACAGATACAGACATAAATTAATCAGTTACATGTCAAGCTGATAGTTCATTTTCTTTATTGAGAAGCATAGGCAATCTCTTAAAAAAAAATTTTTTTTTAATAGAGACGCATTCCTATAAATACGTGTGATGCATGCACAAGCAAAAAAAAGTACAATGTGTGGTTTCAAGTATTCAATAGTCTTCTCCGTAACTTCTAATTGTGATTGCGTATTAAAACTTTGGTTTCGTCGCGACAGAAGGTACAGCTGAACAGCGGCTCTCTAGCAGCGGCAAGGGTTTTACACGTTAATACAGCATATTTCGACTTGAAACTTACACATTTTGAAGTTTGATAAACTGTAACGAAAGCCACGCGTCCAGCCACGCCCGCCGCCATCTTGTACTGATGTCTCGTCGCTCCTAGCGGGCCACCAGGAGAACTGAAGTCGCGGTGCTCTGTAGGCGCCAAGTTCAAAAAAAAAAAAAAAACAACGCGTGTTGAATGTCTTGATAAAAACTATACTCCGCGTCACTATTCGGACTCAAGCCCTCGCGACACCTTGAACGGGCCATTGACAACTGTTTACAGTCTCAACACAGTATGTCCCATTAAGATGTACTCGCCTGTTGACAGGCAAGAAATGCTGTGTGTATTTACAAAGGTACACGTGTAATGATGAAAACAAGGATATTAACGCAGAGTACGACCACAAGAATCGAACGAACGTAGACGAGTCTCAGCAGGACATCAAAAGCAAATAACAGCACTGAATTATTGCCACTCTACGGGCGAGTACATTTTATTGGGGGCATCTTGTAAAAGTGTCTCGACCACATGCCGCGATATCGATTTTAAAAAATAATAAACTTTGCCCATCTTTGCCCTCTCAACCACATTTATACAAAAAAAGGTTTTTTTTTTTTTTTGTAATTCTTTTTTGTTCGAATGCGATATCGTAAAAGGTAGGTGAGACACGTCTAAATTAATTTAAAGTGCCAAACGCTATCCTTCGGCTCGGTCGGTGGCGCTGTGCCCTAACGAGAGTTTTTAAATGATGACATAACGATCTCACTGCAGTGTGTGATGATCACGGATAAAATATACATCTAAAAATTATAATAGTATTACATGCAGACGCCCGAGGGGCGTATCTGAGTTCGTGAGGGATGGAGGTCATAACATAAAATAAAAGGAACTAAATCTGATTTCCAATTTATTCATTCCGCTTTTACTCTTTCTATGTGTTAGTGAGCGCAATATTTCAACTCTAATTAACGCCCTTCTTAATTGTCTCTGTTGGTTACAGGCAATTAACTCATACGTGTTCAGTCTATCTGTTTACATCATTTATATTGTCTTTCACTCACGCATCTCGTCCAATTAAGCTGTCGCAGACTTCCTTTTCGCTGGTCGCTGCTCGTTTTCTATCTCTCGGAACTCAGCCACTTAATTCACTTACTCCAGTCTCAGCCCGGAGGCCTGTCATAATATTTATAGTCTTGACCATGACCATCTGGAATGTTCAACGCACCCCGAGTTGCGCTGAGAGAACGAGGACAGTAATCCAGAGCATTCTTCAGATAGACGCAGGGAATCAAAACAACCAGGGATAGCGGCGCGCCTGTAATTCGAAACGCTTCATTGTCCCCCTGCCGCCGTCGCTATCGTATAACAACTCTCTGTCCTCTTCGCTCGTTCGCACGGAAGGTGAAGCAGCGAGCACGTAACAATAGTTTCAATCGTAAAATGAACAGTTAACTGTGTGTGTGTGTGTGTGCGTGCGCGGGTGTTCTCACTTTTCCCTACTAAGTCCTCAATTAAAACAATATTTCAGTACAAATTCTTTTAATCCTAAATGAAATGCTACCTTTTTTCTTTGAGTGGGTCCGCATGTTTCAGTTATATGATGTTCACGGTAAAGTGAGCACTTTTTTAAGGCCCTTCAAAATTTTCCCTTTCATCCAATTTCCATCTTCCTGCAGGTGTTTTGTATAAACATTGCAATGTGACCAATAAACACAGTATATACATTTAATCGCCCTCTAAATTTAATGCCTGGGGCTGTAATAAGATATATTTATTAGAGGTTGGGAGGGCCTTAAAAAGTGCTCACTTTACCGTGATTAGCCTTAAGTGAACAGAATCCAGCAGTGCGTCGAAGTGCGAATTAAGTACGTGACACAGGGACAATGTCCGCTGGGAACTCGCATCAGTGCCGAGAGTCTGGCAGTTTGAAAGAGACTACAAAACTGGGTGAAACGTGAAGCTAGGAAGACAACCTGCCCAACGTGAAACAAGCGCCGCGCAGGTGTGGAAATTTCCACGCAGCTATCGTGTGCTGTGGATGTCCCATGTCCGTCCGTCCGGCCGGCCGGTTTTTCATGAAATGCAGCAGAGCCGCCACACAGGGCGTTTCCACGTCACCTGTGGCGGGGAACCTACGTGTCAATCTGGGTTCACAATATTGACAATATTGTTGAAGTATTGCACATGTAAATGTTGGTATGGTAACATGTGTTGAGATAATATAATATATAGGGCCTAATAATATCTACGGCGTGGTGGCAGTACCTACACGCACTATATCAGAATTACTCTGTGGCAAGGAAGACAAATGGATTGCTTCTGAAATACACTCGCGTATTAATGTTACTGCTTAGCTAATATTTAAAGAGTTAATGTAATTTGTTCGTGCATTCTTCGAGGTTTACTAACCGAAACAAATCTACCACACGTGCAGCTAGGAAACTGAACATGTCTGAAACAACTGTGTAAAGGTTTCTTCCTAAACGTTTGACGTTTGAGTTCCAGACCACACCGACTGCAATTACTGCAAACATCTATCTGCTGATGGATGATCAGAGGCGTCGGTATGACTTTTGAGTAGAGTTAATGTAAAATATTACGGTCGATGACGGTTTTATGGACACGAAAAATGTCAGTGATGGAGCTACATTTCATACCAGTGACAAAGTAAACTGTCACGACGTACGTGTACAGAGAAGTTAAAATCAACGTGGTTTTGTGGGACCTGTGCGTGAGTCATCAAAAGAGTGAAATGGTTCTGTGCTATTTATCTCTCTCTCTCTCTCTCTCTCTCTCTCTCTCTATATATATATATAATATATATATATATATATCAATCTCTCTCTCTCTCTCTCTCTCTCTCTCTCTCTCTCTCTCTCTCTCTCTCTCTCTCTCTCTCTCTCTCTCTCTCTCTCTCTCGAGCGTGTACGATGTTATGAGCTAACTCCACTCATAAAAATGGGGTGCGGCTATGTTGGGGACACGGCAGTTTGTTTTGCGTGAATACGTCTACGTTGACGCGCTCGGACGCCTTGATGTTTATTTTACGTTCCCGGCACCGCTTCACTCGATCATATGGGGTTTTAAGGGTATCACTAGCTTGCTTTTGAGATGCTCTTTCCGACCGTATTATGATTTCTGTATTTCGACTTGGCTTTTTGACGAGTATAGGCCGACATTGTGTTAAGTTTTCTTAATTTTTTTTACATTAAACTAATACAATTTCACCATAACCACGCCACACAAATGTTTTTATACACGCAATCGATTGCTCTTGACGATAGTCGATTGAAACCTAAACTAGCGTCGTAGCTTCTCCTGTTATACTACCCGTAAATTATGAGACGCGGAGAAACGAACTCAAAGTTGCGCCTCCCCCCCCCCCCCCCCCCCGCCAGGCACAATACATCACAGTTCTCACTCAACGTAACATATTCTTTTATCCTTTGGCAATCGAGTGGTGTAATTCAATTTTGAATGTAGACGATAGATTCGGAGCTGTAATGCCAAACTCTATTCCCCGATTTTGTTATTATCGGATTTTCTGGATTGCCTTCCACTATGGTTGCAAATTTAAAGACGTATTCACGTCAAAAAACAACACGAAAAGAAAGGATAATATTTTGTAGAAGGGTAAGCTATAGAAAGAGTAAATAAATTATTTACGGTCCATATCCAACAGTTATAAACTTGCTACAAAGCATAGACGTGAGGCCAGCGGAAGAATGGATGGTATAGGCTGTTCACGATAAAGTGAGCACTTTTTAAGGCCCTCCCAACACGCATTAACCGCTAATAAATATTTCTTATTGCAGCCTCGGGCATTAAATTTTGGTGGTGGTTAAATGTATACAGAGTGTTTATTGGTTACATTTCAATATTTATATTAATTTATAAGGGCCTTAAAAAGTGCTCACTTTACCGTGAACAGCCTATAGGGAAGGTTAATTAATAGGTTATAGAGAGAGAGAGAGTATGGTAAAGAAGAAACTCACCCGGTGTCGCACTCTGGCCTCGCCGCCCCGAGGTAGGACCTGGTCTAGCAGCTGACCTCGCCCCTTGACAATCGCCGACTGCCCCGATGACCTTCCTCGCAGCCCAGTCCACTATATCGCGCCCCTCCACGTGTGTGGATTGACGTAAAGCGTTGTGATTGGCTCCCGTTGTGCACTAGAGGTGGAGTCTGCTTGTAGTTTGTTATAATTATCCAGGAACGATCTGATGTTTGCTGGACCCACATTTTCTCGTGTTCCTTGCACATTGCTGTGGCAGTTGATACATTCCACTCTGGCTCGTTGCTTTGGTTTCATAGTTCACCAAACTCCTTCACAGGTATTGTTTTGACAGGCGCTGCTCAACGGGGCCGTGTATAACTACGGGCTGTTCTGTTTCGCAGAAAGCAACATTACAGGACTGGCATCTGTGGGTATGTTAGAGTTGTGGTTTATGGCCCAATCGCATATTATGCGAGGGACAGTTGGCGGCAGTGGTTCGGTTCGTTCTTCCGTAGCCGCCGTCGGTGACAGATCGGATTTTCCGACCTCGGCGTAGGAGCTGCAACGTCATTTCGTGTGTGTGTGTGTATGTGTGTGTGTGCGTGTGTGTGTGTGTGTGTGTGTGTGTGTGTGTGTGTGTTCGCGCGCGCCGTTTGATCGTTTGGCGAGTTTAGTGGACTTTCGATTAATGGCTTCTTTCGTTTTTTGAAGATTTTGCTGCAGTGTTTGTCCTTGCTTATAGTTGTTTCCGAGGTTTATTGTATTTATGGCTGCACAGGCTTAGTTCCTTTGCACCGAATTAGAGTAAAGTAAAAAAAAAAAAAAAAATGTAAAACATAAGATGAGGGGCATTGGAATATAGTTGGTGTAACCAAATACAAAAGTGTAAGAGGTACAGCATAATATAAAGCTGCAGTAGACAATATAATCGTAACCGTAGAACATACCGCTCCATAAATGGAAAAACCTGAGAGTGAATATGGGTAAGCGAGCTCGCTGGCTGCGCGGAACTAGTTTCCGTGTTTCAACATTGAACCGCTTTCTGCCAACACGACTCTCTTAAACTACATTCGTAGGTCGGGTTTGAGGTCAGAACACTATCCATGCAAAAAAAAAAAAAAAAATACTTACAGATGTTTCTATACTTACTGTGGCCAGTTTTGTTGCCATTGGATTAAATTAAAATTGGTAAACGTAATTATTCGTACAGAAGTGTGTGTCTTTTGGAAATGAAGATATAACCAAACACTTTCAGCACTGTTGGCCACGTGACTTTTGCCAGTGGTGTTGGTTCAGGGTAGGGCGATGTTGGGCACACGCGCAGAAGTCGAATACCCGGTTTACGTAATATTTCGCCTATGGGAAGAATACCGCAACTCGAGGAACTGGTATTTTTTCCAGAACGGAGTTTTAACATTTCAGTTTCATTCGCTATTAAATATAAGCTTCGTCAGGTACCCAATGTAAATATCTCTGCATTCGTACACTCGAGTATGCACTCTTTTTAAAGGACTTTTTAGTGAATTTTCCATGCTGACTAATTAGAAATACCTGATTAATTATATAATCGTCATCTCCACGACCGAAAAATATCCGCATCCCGGCGAAAACAATCATGCGCAGGCTGAAAAGAAGACATTATGCTGTTCCTTTACCTTAAATTGAGGTTGGAGGTTTCGTCTGCCGACAAATGGGCCTGTCATCCAGCAGCGACCTCAGCCGCAGTCCGGTGTAACCGAAGAATTTTACCCCCAGGTAGGAAAGGATGGAACACCCTCGCGATCGAGACAGGAAAAGAACGTTCTAAGTACATAATTATACCATCGGTGAGATGTCGGAACAGCGAGGTGCCCCATGGAAAGAAGAGGCGTGTTCAGAATAGGGGCTTTTCGAAAAAAAAATACATTTTTTTTTTCTCGGAAAGTGGTACAATTTCACTCTACTATGTACACAGAACACGAAATTACTACGCTTTAAAATAATTTCTGGGATACTCCAAGCTTCGCTGATGCGCGACTGCTTCGCGGTCACAACCTACAGAAAAATCCGGCGTGCCTTGAATCACTGTTTTGGGGATTAACTCCCCTGCTGGCGCTGAGGACTTTGGCTCGGTGCGTACTTTTTGGCTATACTTGCGAACAGTAATTTTATTTGCGAGGGGGCTACACTTGTTCCTTAAATTGCTATTCTTCCAAGGAACAATGTCTGGCGAGAAAGTGACGAGGGTAATGCTCTCGGGGATTAGTGTCAACCCAATGTGTTGTGGTCAGTCGAGGATTGTAAACAGTGTTATACTGTTGTCGCGGTTGCCAGCGAACCGCCAAGCTGCTTTGACAAGTTCCGCCACTCAGGCATTCAAGGGGTAGGTAATAATCGGCTGGGTAAAATTCGCCTGCGACACCGGGCGCCACGAGTTTCGCCTCTAGCGCTGCCGGCAGGGTGGCCACGTGATTCGCCCCTTTCCCCAAGCGTGGCGGAGTTGCAAGACGCACAATAACAAAGACTGTTTTTGGTTGCTGAAAACGCGACAATTTAAATCAAATGTGTCGATTGGATATTATTCCATATGCCAACTGATTATGAAAATCGCAATATTGCGATATTTATTCCCCGCTAGAGAGGGGGTGTAAAATTCTGATATAAGTTATAAAATGACCATGCTGGGATCGTCTCGAGTTATTCGGCTTTTGCCTGCGTCATCATGCATTTAAGATAAGTATTGTATTAAGGGGCCCGTCTGGTCAAAGCTAATATGGGCATTTTGTGCTCCGTATTTTATGTTAGGGTTTCATTATGAACAATTTTACAGCCATGATTGTCTTTTTTTATTGCTTTTTTTATTGCCATTATTGCATTTTCTTGTAAAGTATAAAGCATTTAAAGCACAATAAATATATTTGGGAGAAGCCATGTGGCTTGTATATTATGAAATTGTCATAATGTTTGATTATGCTCGTGTGGGCAACTTTATATCACTTCGGGCACAATTTTTATGTAACTTTGGTAGCGCTATTTTGGGTATAATTTTAGGCCCAAATTGTATTAAGGTTGAAGTAAGCCAACTGTCTATGGAGCTCGACACCCGACTATACAACGTGAAGAACTCATAAAAAAGTAGTCAAGACGCCGTGAAAATAGTCAGAAAATTGCGATTTATACTGTATATGAAAGAAAAATACGCATATTTTGCAACAATATAAAATATCATACTAAAATATATTTTTTAAATGCAAAAAAAATCGATTAATAGAGTTTGTATTTTTTATGAAATTGAAGCATATTTCCATTCTGGATGCTTCAGAAAGCAGAATTTGCAAGAAAATCTTAGTCGTGGAATATCGTCATAATGTTTACTATAATTGTTTGAAAGAAAATTGTAATAATAATGTAAGGAATGCATTTTATAATTGATTTTATGTGCGTCTATTTGTCACTAACAATTATTGCTAAAACTGACGTAAATAAAAATAATTATACAATTGATATGATATATTATTACTATGATTATAACGATCTTTGTTGAAGAAGATTTTCTTGTAAATTCTGCTTTCTGATTCATCTAAAACGGAAATGCTCTTAGATTATTTTTTTTAATTGGGGACTCTATAGGTCGATTAATTTCTTACATTTAAAAAGTATATTTTAGTAAAATATTTTGTAATGTTGCAAAATATGGTCATTCTTCTTTCATATGAAACATACAACGCAATTTTCTGACAATTTTCACGGTGTCTGTACTACTTTTTTATGAGTTCTTCACGTTGCCTAGTCGGGTGTCGTGCTCCATAGGCAGTTGGTTTACTTCAACCTTAAGAAGAAAACGTGTTTTAAAAATTGAATGGTACTTGTAATATATCTAAAAGTTGTATATCAGAAATTTTCTACTATATGAAATGAAGTAAAGAAACTTTTCTTGTTTCACTGGGCGTGTAAAATGATTCCTGTGGCAAAGTAGCCGAGATTTTCCCTTGTGCCTTTAACTTTTTCTTGTTTTAGATGGGTGAGGAGTTTCGAGCTGTTTAAGAAAGACTACTGAGTTTTTAGTGGTGAATGGACTCGGGACGGTCGGGGTGTTGGTACTCTCACATACGAGGGGCTGGTGACGACACCCTGCTGGCGTCTCAGTCCATTTCAACTCTAATTAACGCCCTTCTTTATGTCTCTATTTGGTTATTGTCAATTAACTCATACTCACCATTAACACATGTTCACTCTATCTGTTGCCATCATTTGCAATGTCTTTCACTCGAATATCCTGTCCAATAGTCCAGCCTGCATTCACACCCTTCACTGCCCTGATGCTCGCAGTCGCAGATTTTCCTCCCGCTGGTCGCTTCTTTCGCCGCGCGCTTCTCTTCTCGCTGGAATCCATCCACTCAACGATTCCCGGCCCGGGGGCACGATGCACTTTTATATCAGTCGCCTGGCCTTCTGGAAGGTTCTGCGCACCCCAAGGTCACGATGAGATAAACCGGGTCAGTAATCCAGAGCCTGCTCAGATAAACATTGCAATTCTATTCACAGAAGATCAGGAGCGGCGAGCCGCCAAGGGTTATCGCGGTAGAATACCTTCATAACTCAAAACCTGGTGAGGCTATAGCAAACATGTCATTCAAAACATTCCTTTGACGTGCCGCCCCACTTATATCTACTCTGTCCTTCCCTTACGCCCAGTTGTGCGGGGCGCCCAAGGTCAGCATGCATCTGGGTGACCATGTTTGATATATATGTATTTTAATGTGGCTCTGAGGGAAAATATCCAATATGTTTGGACCCCGAAATATACAAATAAAACTAAATTGTGCTTTTGCAAACCCAAAGTATAATCATCCGTAGCCACCTGACGGGAGATTTCTGCTTTTTTTGGAAAAGGTGCTCCACTGGACGAAGTACAGGCGGAGTGGATCACCTGCCTCATGTGTCTGCAAGCTACCTCCACAATACGCACACGTAACGGTTTTCAAATAACAAAGTGGGTGAATTTTCCTTGACCGTGTTAATTAAAAAAAAAAAAAATGCGACATTCAGCGAACAGATCTTCAAAAAAAATACATGTAAAACAACTATAAGGCGATTCACGGTAAAGCGAGCACTTTTCAAGACCCTACTGGATTTTTCTTTACATCAGATTATTGTCGTCCTGACACTTTTTTTAATATAAACATTGCCATGCGACTAATAAACACAGTGTAAGCATTTCACCACCCCCAAAAGTCGACGTCTAGAGCTGCAATAAAATATATTTATTAGTGGCTAATGCCTGTTGCAAGGGCCTCAAAAAGTGCTCACTTTAACACGAACAGCCTATAAACAAGAGTGAACAAAAGTTTGCATTTTAGAACTTCTTTAAAGCTGGCATTTTCAGAAAGCTCAGGCCTGGGATCAAGATACTCTGCTTGGTACATTCATTTAAGATCATTAGCTAATGGGACCATGTTTATGAAAGCAGTGTTCTAACGACCATCCCCCAGTCATTACGCAGAATTTCATAGCGTGCAAAAGTGTCACCCAGTCTCAGCATTAACCAAATGTATAAACATTTGGTTTTATATCCGAAAATCTGTTTAAAAAACAAAATTATATAAAAAAAAACATTTATTACACACAACTTTTCTAATGAGGCATATTGAATTACAAATAAGTTAACTCAAATAAATACTTTGAAAACAAGTCCATCATTTTACAAACTGCAAAAACAATGACACAGATATACTTCATAAATAAAACAGTCAGCAGTTAAGTGGCAAAAACTGTCCATTGGCGGAAGTGACTAGTTAATTAACGCTGCTTGGAGTAACGAATCGTAAATAACTGAACTACCCTCGGCACTCGAGGAGCTACAATGAGATGACGATCGTACAAATACCGAAGCGTTCAAGTGCGATGACGTGGGAAACAGAAACTCCCAGAGATAACCCACGGGTTATGGAAACGCCAGCTGCGTTTCTCGCGATAGAAAAATCTGTACGTCAACAGAAGAAGGCTGGCACTAGCGGCTATACCACTGTTTCCCCTCGATGTACAGCAAGTAATCAGCTGAAATTTGAACCACCCGAAGTCAATGGGAAACACTCCATCTAGATAACGCTTCAAAATGAAGTTTTTAATCATTATCCGACCGTTCTCCAAATACAGGTCAAATCACCCAGGGGGAAATGGTTTTCGCGGGAAATACCGAACGCCATAATTTAATCTTATGAACACCTCAAGTTCGAAGAAAAGCGTACAAATTGTTGAAGCATGTATCGTCGCATAGCTGGTTCGCAGTAAATCAAGCATACTATAGCCAACCTTCGAGAAAAAAAAATCCTTGCTGCTTGTGTGCAGTTAAGGACTTGCATACGTACAGTGGGCGAGTGAGTGAAGAGATCTGGGCAGCTCTTAACATCGTGGTCTTGAGAACCGATCATGGTGAAGTGATACGAGTACGAGCAGCGCCGGAATGCAAGGGTGGGGGGAAACGGAAGATCCCTGAGAAAACCCGCCGACCAGCGGCAACGTCCGGCACAATTTCCACTTGCGTAAAATCCGGAATGAACCGGCCGGGGATCGAGCCCGGTTCGCCTTGATGGGAGGCGAGCAGTCTAACCGCTCAGTCCCCATGACCCCACGTATATTTTGAGATACAACACTTTGAAACAGCAGGTTTTTTTTTTTTTTTTTAGTTAATTTGGAATACTCTTCTGAAATATATGTTCTTTATATAAATCAGCACGTAGGACACGCGATTAATAGTTTCGCACGAAAATCGTGAATTTCCAAGGCACTACACACAGTTCAAGAGCCGGGCGGGCTGCCTAATCCCTTCACGGTTATTTCCAACTTTTCTGAAGCCCTGCTAAACCTCTACTTTCAGGATATTCCTCCGCCTCATGCAAACAAAGCTTAACAAAGTCTATAAACTCACAACAAAGAGACAACGCACCTCATTCCTCCGTACTCAGTTTAGTTATATTTTGCATAACAACTATTTGTTACTAGGCATTACCAACACACCTATTTTCTCCCTGTTTTATTTACATTAATTATAAATTAAATATTATAATTTATAAATAAAACGTAAGTGTAAGCCAAATTCAACCTGATATAAGGTAAAGTCTGCTCACGATAAAGTGAGCACTATTGAAATCAACCTCTGAAAAATGTCACTGCCGCTATTCCTGCATATAGTTTAAGGGGCGCAGTGAGTGGCATGCGGTCAGTGAGGTTGGTAACGACAGAGGAAAAAGTAGTTCCATACCTTATCGTTGAATTAAAGTGTCAGGTAAACCTCTTTGGATAGTGAAATTAATTCCTTTGTTTCCTGTTTATTTAATCCGTGAAAATATAATGATAAGCAAATTTCTGAAATGTTTACTTTTCTAATTATTAAAGCCGACCTATCGTGGTGCAGTCGGTTAGTGCGCCACCGATCTGGGTTCGAGTCCCGGGTAATACATGGGTGTTAATGTAAGTTAGGTTATAACCGGGGGACGTTAGAAAGCCCTTTACATTACAATACAATTATAATTATCAAACAGTTTTACTCGACCGACTCCTGAATAATGTGAAGAAGACCTTAGCAGTATTAATTTTACATACGTGGCCTACAAGTAGATCATAAGCAGGGATTCCAAAAGTGCTCAGTGTATCGTGAGCAGCCTATATTTTATACAAACACATGTATATAGGCTATTCACGACAAAGTGAGCACTTTTGAAAGCCCCCCTCATTTGGAGCAATATTCAATAAATATATTTTATTGTAGCTGTAGACTTTAACTTCCGAGTGCGGTGGAATATACACACTGTTTTTTTTTTTTACTTAAATGGAATTATTTATTTAAAAAGTTGGTTAAAGGGTAAATAAAATATGGCTGAAAGGAAAATGTAACTAGGCCCTCAAAAGTACTCACTTTGCCGTGAACAGCCAACGCTTGTGATACGTAGCATATTTAGGAAACAACTAAACACGTCTTACATGGGGTCAATTTATCAAAGGTTTTGTTTGAAAAACGTGTGAAGAAACCGTTAAAAAAAATTCCCAGCATTTGAAACACGCTAGTAGAAACTAGGGCTGTTCGATATCATAAAAATTTAATATAGATATTTTCCCGATCAGTTACTCGGTATTTTCGATATATCTATATTACCTCAATTCTCGGTAATACCGAAATTAACTCTAATACCGAAATTATCAATAATATCGAAATGATCGATTATACAGAAATGATCGATAATACCGAACATTTCGATATTACCTACATTTTCGATAGTATCGACAGTTTCAATATACCGATATTGATAAAAGTTACATGTCGTTCGATTAATTATTTTTCATATTGATAATTATCGATATATCGATTTTTCAAACAGCCCTAGTTGAAACGCCGCGAACCAGCAGCGCGAGAGAGCGAGCGAAGCTACGCGACGGCAAGACGCCGTAGCAGCGTCGAGACGAGAGCGACGCCCAGGACGAGGGAGGCGCCGGCCGCCCTCGGAGGACCGGCGACGTGGTTGCAGGCGTCCGTGTCGCACGAGTGGCACTCCAGGAATGAGGACGCGTCGTCCTCGGAGCGCGTGATCTTGCGAGTGACGAACCCCACGGCCTGGCACAGCCTCGGCACCTTCGGGAAGCACATCTTGACGGAGCCGTCTGCAACACGTGGGAGAGAGTTAGAGAAAAAAAAAAAGTTTGGTTCAGAGACACCCATAGACTAAAGATGAGGTGCACCGCTTATTCGTCTTCCACGCATGTAAAGGCTGTTCACGATAAAGTCAACACTTTTGAAATCAATCTTACAAAAAAGTTATTGCCCCTGTCTGCAAATATTTTAACGGGCGCGCTGAGTGATATGAATCCATTGAAGTTGGTAATAATAGATAGAAAATAGTTACATAACTTAACGTCGCATAAAAAGTGTTAGGTAACCATTTGTGATAAATTAAATTATTCGTTTTTGTTTTTTGCTTTTTTTAATGCATTGAAGTTTAAGAACTGCAATATTTATGAAATAGTTTCTTTTCTTAAAACTCCACAGTTTCGCCTGACCGACGCATGAACAAAGTGATGAGGCCAATGACAATGGTAATTTTACGTAAGTCGGAGGAATACACGACGTGCATACAAGTAGATCTTTAGCAGGGCTTTCAAAAGTGCTCATTTTATCGTGAACAGCCTATACCCCACATTGACCTACCCCAATCCTACAGAACTGTCAATTTCACATGGTCAACACTGATGAACGTGTTTGTTTACATCTTAATTTTTAAATGACAAGCACTAGTATATTAATAAAATACCTTTTCAATTTCGAATTTAATCAAAAAAGCATTACAAACTGATCAAAGGGAAGTAGTACTTGTTTACAAATCAGTTTTCTAACCTAAATTACAAACCACGCCGTTTTCTCTAGACGTGTTGGTAGAAAAGTAGTTCTGCTGGGTCACGGAGATTGGTTGTGCGCAGTCAGCGAGATCGGTCTAACGCCTAGGCTGGTATTTCTAAAATGCTGTTCACGATAAAGTGAGCACTTACGTAATCAACCTCAGAAAAAAGTCACCGCCCCTGCCAGCATATATTTTAACGGGCGAACTGAGCGACATGCGACCAATAAAGTTGGTAACGAAGAATGGAAAATAGTTCCATATCTTAACGTCGAATAAAAAGCGTCATGTAACCATTTATAATAAATTAAATTATTTCTTTCCAATTTTTTTTTATTTTTATTTTTTTTTATTTTAACGCATCGAAGTTTAAAAATGAGCAGATTTGCAAAATATTTACGTTTGTAATAATCCCAGTTTCGCTTGACCGACGCGTGAATAAAGCGATGAGGCCCATGGTAATGTTAATTTTACATAGGGCGGAAGAAGACAATGTGCATGCAAGCAGATACTAAGCAGGGATTCCAAAGTGCTCGTTTTACCCTTGAACAGCCTATAAACGTTTTCATAAGGGTGTTCTTGAACAGCTTACGTCATACATAGGACCTATCTATATTCCAGAACGCTGTAATGCCAACTCATTCTATTGTTAAGCCATGGCTAAGGTTAATACTACTCAGTTTGCCATTGTGAGCTACGTGGACACCAAACGAGAAAGATTTACTTAGTTAGGAAATAATTTGATATTTGATTCATGATTATTACTATTATCCTGATTTTTATGTAGAAAATATACGAAATCTGGTACATTGCCGACACTAGCTCTTATCTAGTGGCGAAAAATGTTTATTGCCAAACTTTTAACATAGATCCAAGTTTGTAGTAGAAGTAACATTGGCCATGGCCTATCCCGTAATTTTACGACACCGATTTTGTTGATTTATCTTTGACTTAAACCCTATGCATGTGCAGAACGCCAATAATTTGGCAGCAGCGTGACGACATCAGTATAGGCTATTCACAGTAAAGTGAGCACTTTTGAAAGCACCCTCACTTGGAATAATAGTCAGTAAATGTATTTTATTTTAGCCTTAGACGATAACTTTCGAGTGCGGTGGAATATGCATGCTGTATTTATTACTTAAATGGTAATATTTATTTAAAAGTGTGGATTTAAAGATGTAAAAAAGCTGAAAAGAAAAAGTAACTAGGGCCTCAGAAGTGCTCACTTTACCGCGAGCAGCCTATAAACAATTTTACGCGCCCAGATCATAACACATCGCGATGTGTTTATTAATGAAAAATATAAGGAAACCAGTACAATTTCGTTAATGTCGGTAAAAATATTACGTAATATGTATGACATATTTTAAGAGCATCCGTCATTAAAATAAAGAAAAAAAATCACAATCGCAAAAACTCCATAAATACTCTTTATCCATATGTGCTTCGTTTGTGTCCTGTTAAGTTAATTGGTGAAGCGCAATTAACAGCCTGGTTATTTAGTAAGGGGACACGTGGTTGGCTCAGTTTGTTGATCACTGGCCTCCCACTTCTGAGGTCCCGGGTTCGAGTCCAGGCCCTGGCGGCCGGGAAATTTTCAGACGGGAGGCCCCTTAATGCGAGGGACTGAGGTGGACAGTGTCATGGTGAAAGGGGATGGGAGGTTTCCTCTGGGCTTTCCCGTTTCCTTCCCCCTCCTCATTCCGATACGACTCCTCCCTCATCTTCTCTCGGCTCAATCAATCTTCGCGCTGGCCGGAGGGGCAAGGCAGCTGGACCCGCTTGATGCCAGCCTCCTATCATACGTACAGTGTCTCACAATGAAAGTGGTACCTGCTAGTACGAACTGACGTTAGATTGTTAGTGAATGTTCCCTCTAAATGAAAATTACTGGTATTCGAGTTTAATCAATGCATTACATATCCAGGTTTTACGGTCTATAAAGGTATACATCATTTCTGTGATTATATATGAATAAAATTGAAAACATTAAAGAACTGCAGATTGAACGCCACAGTGAAAGTGGTACACTGCCCAAACATGTCCCCCCATTGGTCTACCAGACGTGCCGTGTCGGGCTGACGCATTGTGAACCCCGCGTATTTTCGTACAGTGCACGAAGGCAAGCATTACATCCACGCAAGCTTTCGTACATATATCAACATGGAACGCGAAAGAGGACAGACGTATGTGGCGGTGAGAAAGCTGATAATTTTTTTTATTACAAAAGGAGCGAATCTCTGCGTGAGATCGGCAAATATGAGAATCGCAATCATTCTACTGTGAAAAATATCGTTCGTCGCGTTCGTCAGTACAGTAGAATAGAGAACAAAGAAAAGCGTAGTTCCAGATTCCCTGCATAAGACGAGCTATGGATTCGACGCTAAATAAAGAAAAATTCCGCTTTAAATGCACCAACACTCGCCAAGGAAGCAGGAGTCGTCTTGGGGAAAAAAAGCCTGCGCAGAAACCGCGAGGAAAGTCAATCGTAGAGAGAACTTCAATTCTCGAGTAACGCGCAATAAACCACACATCAGCAAGAATAACATATGTCTCGGGAAAGGTAAGTATCTGGCGTAAGCCAAACACGGAGCTTGCAGAATGAAATCTTCTGCTGATGGAGAAACACGGGCGTGGGTCCCTGATGCTATAGGGTTGAATGGGCTTTGGATGTGGGGAAACTCAATTTCATAGATATTACTATAGATCAAGACGTATATTTGGACATATTGAGCAAAGAATAGACACCGAGCGCAGAGAAATTAGGCTTGCGGGATTGTTTCACGTTCTACCAGGACAGCGACGCGAAACATAAGATCCATAAGGCACCCAAGTGGTTACTCTATAATTGCCCCCATGGAGTATGTTAAAAGAAAACATCCGCAACAATCCCATATTTAACCATAATAACATCAACATAGCCCTTCAAACGGAATGGAATGAGATTGGCCCATCTTATTGTGAAAGGTTGGTTGGATCTATGCCAGATAGGCTTAGAGTGATGAAAACGAACTGTGGTTGTCCCACTAAGTACTAACTGCCCACACATGCCCTTCAACGACAGGATATATACAGACTGTACCATTTTCACTGTGGTGTAAAAATTAACCTCAGAATGTGTAGTTTTTTTGTTGTACATATATATATATATATATATATATATATATATATTCATTTGTGAAGATACTTGCTTTTGTATCTGTTGTATGATGATTTTAAATACACGTATTAACCAATGCACTCAATTTTCATTTCCAAAAGACTTTTATTACAACAACGAAATATCATAGGCATGTGTACCACGTTCACTGTGAGTCACTGTACGTGATACTGCTTAGGTCAGGTTCACACGTGACTTTACATATTTTTTCTTTGGTGAGGTTAGCCTGTAGTAGCGACGAGCGTCACCCGTAAAAAAAAAAAAAAAATTCTAGTTAACTTCCTAAACTGTAATGGTAGTTTTCAACCTGTACACTATATGTAAATAATACCACACGTCAAGCTACAGATATAGGGACGTTTAGCGTCGATTCTGTACAAAGTTGGGTACTTCCCTACGCATTTGACTATTTCCTGAGCAAATGTAGGAACGCTACAATGAACGTATGGGCGAAAAAAAAAAATTACCAATCCTGCTTTCTCGATAAGCGTATACACTGGTAAAGGTTGTTCACGAGTAAATGGAACACTTTTTGAGGCAGTCTCACGGAATTTTTGGTTTTTGAGTGTGACGAAATGCATTCAGAGTGTTTATTGTAGTGTTTATATTATCAAGTGGCGGAAGGATATAAATTGTCTGAAAGAATAAAGTAACCAGGGCTACAAAAATACCCACATTACCGTGAACAGCCTATAGCAGGAAATGTAGCCTCCAACCCAGGCATCGAAATACCTCTCGTCAATGTATCATCAGCAGCCTCAGTAAATAAAGGAACACTCGTCAGCAATCTTAGCTGCTGACGATATATATTTATATTTATATTTATGAATACAGTCTATGTTGAAAAGTAATGGGTGAAAAATAAATGCTGAAAAAAACTATAAAATGTATAAAAAATTATATATATATATATATAAAGTTCTTATGAACGGAGTCTTGAAAAAGTGTCGTTTCTCTACTGCAGTTTCCATTACATAAGTACATTGTATGGGCGGGCGTGCTGGATCATGGTTGTGTGGCATGCCATTATAGCTATTGTGTGCGGCAGCCGCATACTGGACTTGTTGGACTGACAATGTATGAAGTAGCATCGAGCAGAGCAGGCTACGAGTGTCATGTGCGCATCAGTCGGACGTGGGTAAGGTTAGAGAACACAACTGCGATGGCACTCCACATAAACATGATCCAGTCCACGGGCCACAGAACGTACGTGATTTAACGGGAACTGTAGTAAAGATACGCGTTTCCAGACGTGCGTTCGTAAGACGTTTTCCCTTCTTATAGACGTGAGGAGAGTTAATCAAAGTTTAGACGTGTATTATTTTTTTTTTTTTGCAAAATTCTATGTACAGGCTGTTTACGATAAAGTTAGCACTTTGGAAATCAATCTTAGAATAAAGTCACTGCCCCTGCCTGCACATATTTTAACTGGCGCACTGAGTGACATGTGCCCAGTAAAGTTGGTAACGGTGGAGGTAAAGTAGTTCCATATCTTAATGTTGAATAAAAAATGCAAGTAAAATTTTGTGATGACTTAAATTATTTCTTTCGCTTCCTGTTTTTGAATACGTCTAATTGTAAAAATGAGCAGATTTTCAAAATATTTTCTTTTTTAATAATTTCAGTTTGACTGAAGCATGAATAAAGTGATGAGGCCTATTATAATGATAATTTCACGTAAGGCGGAGGAATAAACAACGTGCATACAGGGCATTCAAAAAGTGCTCGTTTGCCGTGAACAACCTTTGCAATGGTTGCAGGCAGCTCCGGTGGGGGAGTGTGCGACGTACCTCCGACGACCTGCTTGAGGCAGGTCATGGGCAGGAGACGCAGCAGCAGCGAGGGGAAGGGCACGACGCCCAACTCGCTGATCAGATCGCGGATGACGCCCGCGTTTGCACTTCCTCAGGACGACGCCCTCGTCGTAGCCGCAGGTCGTCGGGTCGCTCAGGCACGTCGACTCGAAGCACTTCAGACCGCCACCTGCAGTCAAAGTGAGCGAGCGTATACATTTGGGCGGCTCGCGACCTCGAGGTCTTCAGAGCCGATGAGGGTGATTTAAAGTGAATACGGAGCGGCACCGGAATGAAGGGGTGGGGGGAAAACGGGAGATCCCCGAGAAAACCCGCCGACTGAACCCGGTTCGCCTCGGTGGGAGGCGAGCGTGCTAATCGCTCAGCCACCGTGCCCCCCCCCCCACAACACGACGGGAATAGTGCACGCCACATAGCCTTGAGCGTAGCGGACTTTGACACACATTAAGGGAGCTGCTTACTAGGCTCTTGAAATGAGATGCAGTGTGTTGAGAGATCCCCCCCCCCTTTTTTTTTTTGCCGAAACTATTCCCCGTGCGCCCAATGTGCTAATTTACGAAAAGAAAGCAAACTTCAGTCGATGACGGAGTGTCGCTTTTAAGACATTACGCACTTTAGAACCACTATTTTCAAACCCTCTAACATAACTAAAAATAGCATATTCAGACTGCTGTATGTCAAAATGTGCTGGCTGGACTTACGTAAAACTCAGATACAATCCTGCATTGAACTTTGGGGCAGACTTTCGAGCAGTAAAATAATATGGTAAGCGCCTAAAGTCCCATGGAAAAATCGGTTTGACAAAAAAGCTTGCGCGATAGTTTAGTGCTTCGCGCATAGTGGCGATGCGGCACATGATGTGCGTGCCAGTGTCGCCCTTAGCGTTCGCTCGCTCCTGTGCCATGTCGCGTCAGGTAGGCGGCCCCCTTAACGTGTATCCCCTTTCGCTCCCGCGCTTCGCGGCAACAAACGCGAAAGTATCTCCAGGTCAGCGACCGCCTTAAGAGTACAAGGGCATGGAGACTTCTTTTTACGCAAGCGATGGAGCGATACGGGCGACAATAAAGCTGGTCGCCCGTCCTTCAGTCAATCAGTCAACCATATGTTTCTCCTACGCTATCAGGAGCAGGATCCCCGCTTGCCCGCACGCTATACGCAGTACGGATAACTGTTTTTCCATCCGTCAATTTGTTATCATAGAATTAGTTCCTCAGTATCAGTGCTAGCTAACCTTGCAAGCTCGCGAGGCTGGACGCTTGAGGTTCCAGGCCAAACCCTGTCATTACCTAACAATTTCTGAGCCCTCTGTCGGTTACCAAGTGGTTCGGAATCCTCAACGGAAATCGGGAGGTCTCATATTCTGTGCATAGAAGTGAGATGTGACTCCGTAACATTGACTTTCTTGTGCCGCAAGTAGATACCTGCATAATTCGCATTATCATTTGGGGTCATGCTAGTCTCCATAATCCTACACGCGTCAGGACACAGTACATTGTCTAACTTAGTGCTGCTCTTGTCGAAGTCATATGCCTGGTTGACTTATTAGATGTAATTGTCGCGGTCCCACTGAACTTGTTTCATTGGGTCTATGAGGCGAGTTCTTAGAGATGTGCCAAACGGACTGTATGCCAAGAGCAGAAAACGAAAAAAACCTACAAAATATAGGAGTTTATTGTCCATCAATAGGTACTGCTCTACAGCAAATTTCAGAGTGACAACTTAATATCGCGATCGTTCTTTCATAGAGGTATATTTTAGTTGGAAATGCACTCTCATGAGAGAAACATTGTGGGGAAATAATTTCTTTACGTGATAAATTTTAGACTCAATTATTGTCCTGAATTTACCACCAAGATGAATAAACACATATCCACCACCTTGAATTTCCTATCAAAGTGCGTATTCGCGTCTGCGGAATGTCATCGGTCCGTCAGAAGTTAAGTTTGAGATATATTTGACGGATTGACAGATAAAAAATGAAAGTTACCCTGCGATTAGTCGAATATCACGTGAGTGTTTCTATCTGTGCGCTCTGCCATGCAAATTAGATCTGTAACGACGAGACTTCACGACACGTAACGGAAGCCCACAGATTAAACTACGTCTGTACTCGTTTCCCTACTTCTTAAAGAAACTGCGGGTGGCGAGCTCTAAAAATACTTTCGCAAGTGGGAGTGATGGAGGACGATGCCGCTGGTCGAGGGGTTTCTCCGGGGATATCCCATTTCCCCCGCCCTTGCATTCCGGCGCTGCTTCATTTTCACCTCATTGCATCCCCATCGGCTCTCAAGACCCCGTTGTTAAGAGCCACCCAAATTTCTCAACAGCAGCTTTAAAAATGCGAATTTTTACCATCTTCACAATTCTTTATCTCTTTGAATACACTTACTACATATAATATAATAAAATAAAAACGCACGGACACGAATATATAAGAATATAACCGCACAAACAACGTATTGTAATGTAAAGGACTTTTTAAACGTCCCCTGGTCGTATGCTTGGAAGCTTAACAGGGGGCGGCTTACAGTATAGGCTGTTCACGGTAAAGTGAGCACTTTTCAAGGCCATCCAAACAGGCTTCAACACCTAATACGTATATTTTATTGCAGTTTCAGGCATTAACTTTCAAGAATGATGAAATGTATACACTGTGTTTATTAAACATATTGCAATGTTTACATTAAAAGTATCAGAAAGGTAGAAATTAATCGAAAGGAAAAATTTAGCAGGGCCTTAAAAAGTGCTCACTTTACCGTGAGTAGCCTATAACTGATAACACCCACGCCTTACCCGGGATTCGAACCCAGAGCCTCCCGCACCCCAGATCGATGGCGCACCACGAACAACGATTGAAACAAAAACATTTCAGGGTTATTAACTCTTGTGATGTATATAAAATCAATACAGTGATGGTTATGATAACGATAATAATACCTTGGTGCAACGCAAGAAGTAGACACAGGACTTGTAACACGGCGTGTTTTGACATTCTGTCTCGCCTCGGACGAAGACGAACGACGACGTGACACGTGTTTTGAAGACTTACTTCCAGTTCTTCATGGCACCGTCGAGAAAAAAATTAACACTCCGGCTGTCGCAGGCAATGCGTACAGTACCGCGACCCGCAGCCCCACACGACGCACGGAGACTAGAAGCGACGAGTGAATCAACCAAGGCACTCGGCGAAAGACTGGAGTGTTTTTTTTCAGGGAGGCACTCCTGGTCGGATGAATCACTTCCCAGTGATATCACGCTTCCGCGGACCTGCCGTGTCGACAGCGTCTTCGTTTCGTTCGACCCAGCTGCGCGCGAAGTCTTGTCGGGGAGCGCTTACCAGGAGTACAAGGTCGCTCGCCAGTGGAGGGAACTCGGCGTGAATTAGAGCAGATGGCGCGTGAATACAAAATGTTCACGATATCAACCTAAGAAAAAAGCCGCTTACCCTGCCTGCATATGTTTCAACGGGTGACCTAAATACCCCACCCCCTCTCTTCTAGTCTTTTCTACTCTGCCAACCAAGAGCATGTTCCCAAACACTCTGTCTCCTGTAGCATTCTATTTAATTTAATTTAATGCATGCGATAATTTTTCTAATTTGTTACTTCTCTGTCGCAAGGATCTTTACGTCTCTCTTGACTGTTTTTCCCTCGCTCTTCATAGTTAATACTAGCTCTAAGTACACTTAGGGAGGTAGTCATGGCCCCAAAGTGCAGGCCGTGGCTGCCCAATCCCTCTTTGCCGCGTTGCATGTCTCCTTGCATGATTTTCCTTCCTAGTAGGCGTAAGGGGTTAGTCCTGAGACGTAATAAAATACCGCCCTACCTTCGGGCCTTAACTTTACATAACACTTAGAATAAGGTAGTTTAGAAAAAAAAAAAAAAAAGAACGGGTGACCTGCGTGACATGCACCCCGAAAAGTTGGTAGGTATAGGCTATTCACGGTAAAATGAGCACTTCTGAAAGCCCTGCTTAAGATCGGATTGTGTGCACGTTGTGTATTCTTCCGCTTGTTGTAAAATTAACATTGTCATGGGCCGGTCAAGTGCAACTTTAAAGTCATTTGAAAACTAAATATTTAACATATCTACTCATTTTTACACTTCGATTCATTATTTAAAAAAATTAAGTTATCACAAATGGTTACCTAAGACTTTTTATTCGACTTTAAGATACGGAACTACTTCTCATCAAACGTTACCAACTTTACTGGGCTCATACCATTCATGGCGGCCGTTAAAATATATGCAGGTAGGGGCAGTGACATTTTTATAGGGTTGATTTCAAAAGTGCTCACTTTATCGTGAACAGCCTTTAACGATGGATGGGAAGTAATTCCGTATCTTAATGTAGAAGAAAAAGTGTTAGGTAACCATTTCTGATAACTTAAAATCATTTCCCTCGCTTTCTGTTTATTTTTTAATGCACTGAAGTGTAAAAACGAGCAGAATCTTTAAGATATTTACTTTTCAAATAATTTCATATTTTCAATTAACTGACGCATGAACAAAGCGATGAGGCCCACGTCAATGTTAATCTTACATAAGGCGGAAGAATACACAACGTGCATACAAGGAGATATTAAGCAGGGCTTTCAAAAGTGCTCATTTTACCGTGAATAGCCTTTACGAACCCTGCATTGGGTTCCCGCTGGGTCTCAGAGCGAAGCCTCGTGCCATTATGTCTACGATACACACTCCGCGGAATGAGACTTATAGGTTTCCGCCTGCCTCGTACTTGAACTGCGTTGCAATGTTTTTGAAATCCTATTTCTTCTTGCGATAACTATTACACGTGTCTCCATTATGCTAACCTACTGTCACGTTTTTTTTTTTTAAATTTAGATATGCGGTTTACTTTATACGTGACGCACTCAACATTAACGTACAAATTGGATCAGGCCTAGCTCAGATGATGAAAGCTTTATATAAGTTTGATCGTCACTGTATTAAATGAATATCAATGACTACAGCCACGAGTATTTCGCGAATTCATTCGGGGGCGAGGTAGACTCCAAAAACTTGTTCTTCTCTCCTACTGTTGTGATTGTACGACAGTTCTTCAGATACTCCCCGTTTAACTGCGAGCCAGTAATAAGCAGGAAGCAGTAGTGTGGGTGAGTGTTTAACAGTCCTGTACAGAGGCCTCACTTGATCACAGCAACCAATAAGCGAATGATAATGTCTCGAGTGTTAAGAGGGCTGCCCAGCCTAGCTTGCTGCCAACTCAGTCCGCGAAATACTCGCGGCTGTATCAATTACATATCTCTTACAAAGCCTGGTTGTTAATCTTCAACTCGGAGGAGCTGTAAATATAATAACTGGTTCCATTGCTATAATTATTAGTATCCTCGATTAATTAGTTAATTATTCAGCCCGGGTCACGCCACTGTAAATATCCCGTGAGGAACGTTGTCACCTTAAACGCGACGCCGAGGGCTGACGACTCGATGTATCTCGGCGGACGGCACGCCTCCATCACTTGACGTCTTCCTGGCGCAGTCTTTTGGGGACAAAATACTTGGCCGTGTTTTCAGCCTTCATGTTGGCCCGTGTTTGTATAACAACTGGTCCTGCCTTCGACACGTTGGAGGTGGGTTGATTTCATTCGCTCAAGGCTTCGTCCTCATTTCTAGCGATGCGTTCGTGCTCGCGATCGGGCTGGCAAGTCTGTGTTGCGGCTCATAACACGATGATAAGACACATCCCAGTCGAGAACGCAATGCTGCCTTAATAGAAGCCTGCACTGAACTTTGCTACGAACTTTCCACCAATCAAAAGGCTAGAACACTGCGCGCCAGCTCAGAGCCTTGCGCTTAGCGGCGATGGCACACTTGATGTGCATGGCAGTGTCGCCCTTCTCGGCATGAACCGCGGGGAAAATCTCCACTCCAAATGGTCAGTAGCAAGCAGCGATGTAGGCTGTTCACGATAAAGTGAGCACTTTTGACACCCTAGTTGCTTTTTCTTTTCAAACATTTCTTATACTGTAATCACTTTTTAAAATAAATAATTGCCATGTAAGTAATAAACACAGTGTGTGTATTCCACCGAACTCACAGTTAACGTCTAAGGCAAAAATAAAATTTATTTATTGATTATTATACCAAATGAGTGGGCTTTCAAAAGTGCTCACTTTACCGTGAATAGCCTATACCGACAAATGTCCGTATTTAGCTGCAAGTAGTTCAGCTATCTGCCGGTAGGTAGCAGCAGCGTCCAAGCAGTTATGACGCCAGTTTGTCTGCAGATGTAGACGCGTAGTGAACATGGGTACTAATCCCCTCAACCGCAAAATGCCCATGCCCATTACCGAGTGTGGTTAGATGGCAGATAACAGACCAACAGAGCCAGACTCGTAGCGATACGGGTTTGTTTACTCAGTGTTTCTTGCCAATTATAAAACGATCAATAAATACTCTTTTTCAATATTGCAAATTTATTACAATCTCAAATAAGTTTGGTTGGGAGGTGGCGGGGTGAGAGGCGCACGGATAAGGCGCCTTTTTAACTCGTCCTAATATATATTTAGTTTTAAATAACGAGAAAATAGGCAGTCTAATATGCTGTAACATAAACTGAAAATGTCATTCCGTTTGTTAACAAAGAAATGAGATAAAGGATTATTGCCATATTAATTTAATTGAACTTTCTCGACTACATACTGAAAATGTAGTTAGTAAAATTAAATTTAACCCCCCCCCCTCCCTTCCCAAAAAAATCATCTCTTTTTGCATAGCAGGAGCGGCAGATTTGTGACCCCAGGTCAGGTCAAGCGTACCAGCGAGGAATCAGGACCTTTGACCTTGACCCCATGACCTTGATAACAAAAACTCGAGAAATAATTCATAAAATTCAACGAGCATATTATGTTACTGACTACTAAAGTCCTATTGGATGCAGGTGATCTTGACTTTGACAATTTATGACTTTGAAAACAAAAACTCGAGGTAATATTCATTAAAGTCAACGAACATACTATGGTACTGACTACTACCGTCATATTGGATGCAGGTGATGTTGACCTTCACCCCGTGACCTTGAATAAACTTTAATCCAAAAAAAAATCTTTAAAGATCAATAAAAAAATCGAAAAATTCTAAAAATCCCAAAAATTTGTAAAAACAAAAGTGTTATCAACAATTATTAAAAATGTATGATTAAAATTATTTTCAAAAACTTACATTTCCAGAAGTCCCACCTCACCTATAATCATTCCGTAATCTTGATTTTTGTCCATCATTTGTTTGTACTTTACTGGAGTATGTCTCTCACAATCATTCTACTACCATATCGGAATTCACATGTTTTCATCACCTCGGTGGCACTTGTGTATTAATTCACCCTCCAAGTGGCAGTCAAATTTGTTTATGTTTTTTAAAGTATGGGTTGCACTGTTGGCACCCTCCATGTTGGATTCTATTTTCAAAACATAGGTGGCGTTAATTTCACGATTATACCGCTTGCTATCGGCATGTACCGAATGGTAACACTATCCACTTCTTCAAGGTACTTAAACTGACATATTAAGTTTTTTGTTTTATTCTTAAATGCTATTAATTTTATTTAAAATAAATTATATATAAAGAATAGGTGTTTTTATAAAATAAATAAAACACCGCATATTTAATATAATTTTAATCACAAAACTGTACATACATACAAACAGTTCTTTGTGATGATGTTCGAAAGCAGAAAACTTCATATTATTGAGTAAGTGGATTTAGTCCACTAGTTATCAGTTCTAGATGATTTACTGAATCGAGTGTCCAGCCGGAACAGCCAAAGAACCAGATGGCTCTGCCAGTGGTGCGGCTGTTGCAGTCACAGGTGAAGGTTACTGGAACGACCGAAGACATCGTTGGAGTCGATGACGCTGCTGGAAGGCTGACCATGGAGTATTCAGTTGATGCTTTGGCTTGTTGGCAATCCGGGATATGTCTCGAAACTCGACGACCCGAAAGCCACATCGATGTTTTTACCATCTTCCACATTCTTCAACATTTCTACGCGTTCTGCAGTGCTCAACTGCACATGAGGCAGCATCCATTCGATAGACTGTATTTTCAGTTCCAAAGCCTCCAAGTTTTCTCCCGTGCCCACGATGGTGTCAATTCATATCGCCCGGGCGAAACAGCATCAACATGTTTGCACTGTCGCGAAACATCTGTCTGGGTATGCGCGAATAAGTCTGGTATACGCAGTCCACGTTCGCATGTCATCCCATGCTAAAGTATTCTCGAATGCAAGTTTGTTTTTCGCAGGCAATATTATCGAAGACAAATATCTAATTTCGTAATGCTTCGCTCGGGGTACGATGGCTTCGTTATCGCTGCATGAGAAATAATCCATGCCTTCCACGGCCTGTAGTACTCGTGTCAATTGTTGGCATTTCTGTTTCTGGAGCGATTTTGAATATAGGTACACGTTTCCGGACCGAAGACCGTTCTCTTCTTCCAGCAGGCTCAGTAGGACGCATGTTTTCCTGAAATTTGATGGTCCTGCGATGATGCACCTCTCTGTATTCGGAAATAGGCTTCCATGTCGTGATTCGTGGGAAATATATTCATCTTCAGCATGAATGTGTATGGGTAGAGTAACATCTTGTTTGATAATATGTATGTTACCACTACTATCTTGCGGTGAGTGTGATGCGTGCGGGGCATGCAGTGCAAAATGTGGTGCATGCGGTGTGTGTGGTACTGTAAATATCTGTGAGCTTTCTTCCGAGGCGAACGGGTATCGGTAACTAACAAGGCTTAGAATATTTCACACTCAGTTTTCCGTCAAAATGCTTGTTCAGAATATTATCAGCCAACTAGTTGCTGTAAAGGATGCAAATAAGTATGTCTATCGGAATGTATCACGTATCGTGACGAGTAGAGTATGCTTACATACATAAGTGCATTCCTAGGTTCAGACACAGCCTTAACGACACTCCAATCGACATATTGAAAGTAATGATAATTTGTACGAACAGTCACCTATGTAGTAGATCACAACCCCAAACTGTAAACATTGTGTTCAATTGTAGACCGTCGTGCGTCTATCATATATTTCTCCATTATTGAACAATTATTCCCCGTCCATTTCCTTTCACATAAGAACAGTACGTAAAGTCTACTATGATGTATGACATCATTAATTATTAATATGACGTTTGTAATTGTAAGTGCTAACAGTACTCGTATTTTATCATAAACACCTAAAATATAGTAAAATAATAGATTATAATTAAAAACAATGACCATTATATATTTATGATAATTTATGCAGAGGTAAATAAACCAAACAGTAGTTGATATCGCTGCATATTTCCGCAAACATGTAATCCTACGACTGAAACGAAACACAAGCCATGGCCGCCACTAGTAAATCACGAGTTGTGTATTCACAGCTGCAACTAATGCTGGTAACTCGCGTGTGATAGGCTCGCCTCTGGCAGAACTTGAACGGACAAGTGGGCGAGCCGAGACCGGGGTTATAACATACTTTACCGGCTGCGGAATTGGCAACACCGCGCGGACGACGTCGTCGAGAACACTAGCGCTCCTCTGAATCAACAGCGGAACTAACACATAAAACTGGTCAGACTTTTTCCTATCCCATGGCCACTCTAGAGTATATCTTTACACAATGGTTATGGGCTGGCCCCAGCTGTATAGTTGCTTGGTACACTTGAGTTATGGTGGATATTATTGTGCTTGGTGTATTGTGTGGTATGGGTGATTAGTATGACTGAATATTTCTTTGGTTATAGGAGATGGGGTTTTGGGCGGTCTGGTATGACTTTGGTTATATAACAGATGGTTGGTTGGTATGGTGGTATAGTGTCTAGTACATATTTGGCTGATGTCGACAAGTACAGCAGAAAGTATGAGCAGTAAGTAAAATTTTGGCAAGTCACTGTGGACTAAATGGTTGAGGTATGTTTGAGTTATAGAAAGAGGTATGAACGATGAGTATATTTAGTCTGGTGTTGGTTGGTAGAGCAGATGGTATGCATGAGTTACAGTGGCTGGTATGGTACCTGTGCGGGAATGTACGCAGCCGGGGGTTTCAATTAGGAAGCTTGGTTTGACAGTGGCAGTCAGGTAACTGTCGTGAAGAAGTAGAAGAATATATGGCCAAGGGTTCTGGTTGGACGCTTGTTAGCATAGACTGTCTTGAGCAGCGTATAAGTAGATTATATTCACGTCATGAAAAGTAAGCATGCTGTTGTGAAGAGACAAAATGAATGGCTTGTAGAATGTAAGGATTCTGTTTTTAGCTCTGTAGCCTGAAGTGTATATGTATATATATATATATATATATATATATATATATATATATATATATATATATATATATATATATATATATATATACACACACACACACACACACACACATATAATTTCAATTAGAGCGTCTTTAATTTCTTGCTGGTGTTGTATCCTGCCTACTTCCCCTGATATAGAGAGTATGATGGCACTTGGTTTAGTCACATAAACATACATTTAAAAAAGTCGAGTAGTATTCTTTTATTCCTACAAAACCTTCGAGATAATGAATAATTAACAGATACCGACATCGTGTAACAATAGCTAAACATCAAAAGAGGAGACCCTTAATGTAGTAAGATAATGACAGACTTCTGCATAGTTCTGCTGTACTCTACTAATAATTTAAATACGAATTAGAAATATTAGATGAAATAAATTTTAAAATCTAATAATAAAAACTGCGATAAAAATACTTAGAAAGTAAATGGAAAAAAAGTATATTTATTGCAGGGATAGTCCAAAAAAATTATATTGAAAGTTAAATATGATTAATAAAAAATTTAACAAAAAATACTTAAAATGTAAAACTTAAAAATATACTGAAAAAGAAATGTCTTCAATGAAAACATATTATTGATAGAATAACCATGACAAAATATTTATTCATCCCTATCCACATAATATTATTACATATATATCCTTTAAACCATTTTTCACAGTAAATGTCTTGATACCTCAGTGATCTGAGGCATGAGCATGCCGATCCAAGGTTCGGCAGTTCGAGTTTCCGTCTGTCCCTGAGAAAATATTTCTTTTTTAGAATGTTACCAGCTGTCATGGCAAAGTGTGAAATTTGTATGGTTAAAATATCAATTAAAATTACATTTTCGATACATTTTACTGTATTTTTATCAAGATTTCGACATTTTTAATGATAAATAAATACCTTTAAATGAATTAAATCTACTTATTTATAATTGCGTAGAATCCTAGATGTATGATAGATGTGACGTGGCCGGTCAGCCGAGTGTCTCGCGAGCACGACGATATAGGCTGTTCACGGTAAAATGAGCACTTTTGAAAGCCCTGCTTAAGATCTACTTGTATGCACCTTGTGTATTCTCCCACCTTACGTAAGATTAATATTGTCATGAGCCTCATCACTTTATTCATGCGTCGGTCAAATTAAACTGTTAAATTATTAGAAAAGTAAATATTTTACAAATCCGCTAATTTTTACACTTCGATGCATTAAAAATTAACAGAAAGCGAAAGAAATAATTTAAATTATCAGAAATGGTTACCTAACACTTCTTATTCAACGTTAAGATATGAAACTACTTTCTATCCCTCGTTACCAACTTTACTGGGCGAATGTCACACAGTGCGCTCATTAAAATATTTGCATGCAGGGGCAATGCCTTTTTCCTAAGGTTCATTTCAAAAGTGCTCACTTTATCGTGAACAGCCTTTATAAGGCATAGCCTTGTATTTGTTTACGATGTGATTTGTCATTAACGCCCGGCCAAAAGTAATTTTATTACGAGGAAAGCTAAAGGTTATGTTTGGAACATGCTTGGATCAGTTGTTCACATTTTTGTTTACCTTCACTCGACAAACATTCACAGCCTTAGTTTATAATAAATGCATTCCATAAACTCCTACACTGAAATAGCAAATAGGCAGTTAGCAAAATACGTATCTGCAGTTTTATAAAAGTGCATGTACCTCTAACGAGTCCGCAACTTACAGGCTAGACCTTAAATGCACGACAGGTTAGTAATCGCAAACGTACTTGCAAAAATTAAATACACTGCAATTGTAAATCAGAAGTAGACAGTAGTTTTAAGGCGTATTTACATACCAAATTCACATTTCACAAACTCAAGAATAACACAAATTTTAGAGAAAATTCCGAACTAGTGAGTTCATATAGCACTCGCAAGGCTATTTAATGTAAACAAAACTTGTAGGTCTCCAGAGCGGCAGTGCACTTGTACCGTATTAGCAGACGACTTCAACAGTGTATAAACACACAATAAAATGAAATAGCCCTAGTACAGTAAATTAGCCACAAAACAGCCTCGGGGGCTCAATAGTCAACGGGTGTAATTTTGGCCTAAGTAATCAGTAACGAGACATCAAAAAAAATTAAACGCACACAAAATATTCATATTGGCTGTAATCAATGCCATGTAAAATGCAATAATCTACGTAAAGTATAGTTTACTCTAAACTGCAGATGATGTGCAAGTGGTCAAAACAAGGCAATGTATTGCACTGACACCTACTTGCTTAATGTCTCTTATCTTTTTAAAATTGTTTTGCATTTACTCACGTTACACATTTGACAAATATAAAATCATGCTTTCCTCATGTCTATATGATAGACACACAAATACGTGCGGTACATCAATTTTAACAAAGGACGCGCAATGGCCAAGATCAAAACACAGAATGTGCACCGAGATTTTTCACTCGCATAATCGCATATTTCTCAGAATAGACGGAAGAACGTTGGTCAATAACGCACGCAAATCACTTCACGTACTCTAAATTGAAACATTTCAGCGAAATTGGAGCGAATTGCTGTGTTTGTTGCCATTGACGCTGTAGTATGTAACGTAACACCGCCAACTCTACATATAAAATGGCGTATGTTGACATTCTCGTACGCCCCGAGACCAAGTGGCCAATCAGAGCTTTGTGCACGGAACACAAAGAAGCAGCTACTGCGTATCGCTTCTGTTATCCATTGTTTATTCTGTTATCTCACCTTGTTCTCGAATATAGACTGTTCACGGTAAACGGAGCACTTTTGAAAGCCATGTTTAAGATCTACTTTTATGCACGTTGTGTATCCTTCCGCCTTATGAAAAAGTAACATTGCCATGGGCCTCATCACTTTATTCGTGCGTCGGCTAGTGAAACTTTGAAATTATTAGAAAACTAAATATTTTACTAATCTGCTCATTTTCATACTTCGTCGCATAAAAAAAAAAAACAGAAAACGAAAGAAATGATTTAAATTATCACAAATGGTTACCTAACACTTTATATACGACGTTAAAATATGGAACTACTTTCCATACATCGTTACCAACTTTACTGGGCTCGTGTAACTCAGTGCGCTCGTTAAAATATATGCAGGGAGTGGCAATGACTTGTTTCTAAGGTTGATTTAAAAAGTACTCATTTTATAATGGGGAATCAATGTTAAACGAAATTTCTTCTCATTGCATAAACTATAAAGATAAATATTGCAAACAAAAAAATACTTTGACGCGATTTTCTCAGAGAATATTGCTACATAATATTGTTTTTTAAAAGTAATTATTTCTCCATCTTTTTTGTTATATGGAAATTTCAATATTTACATTTTATTTACAAATTTAAAAAAAAAAGGCAAAATATTTTAGCGTACCAATATTATTCCTTAAGAAATTTCACGTAGAATAATTTTTGTTTGAAATAGTTATCTTTAAAATTGGCGCAATGAGAAGGAATTACACATTACGATTGATTTTCCTCATGAAGTTCGCGGCTGCCAGCTTGGTACGGCAGTCGGGAAAATTTTTGTGTACTACCAGGAGAATATTAAGGGCCAGGAGGTGAAATATTAGGAGGTTGGGAAATCAGAAGGTACATTACTGATACATTACTCCTATTACCTCATCGCCTTGCCTATCATATTTTCCTAGTAGAAAAATTGAAGAAACTGGTCCCCACATGTGTGTGTGTGTGTGTGTGTACGAAATTGATAAATATGCCGGTCCAAGAGCAGGACCCAGGGCCAGGAGGTGATGATATAGTGGTTGTAAAAGGGGGTTGGGGGGAAGCGTTTGTAATTTACATGATTTTTCATTATTTTCAAAACTAACTCTTAATTTTTTGTTATAAATAGCAATATTTATTTATTATTTAGCCCAAAGCGTTGACCCCAAATGAAATAAATGGTAATTTGGACATGGTAGGGAGGGGAGCAACAATAGTGGCTAGAGATCCAAATAGTGGAGCCGCAGTAACTCAGTGGCTAGAGATCCAAATAGTGGGGCCGCAGTAGTACAGTGTCTAGAGATCCAAATAGTGGGGCCGCAGTAGCACAGTGTCTAGAGATCCAAATAGTGGAGCCACAGTAGCTCAGTGGCTAGAGATCCAAATAGTGCAGCCGCAGTAGCACAGTGGCTACAGATCCAAATAGTGCAGCCGCAGCAGCACAGTGTATAGAAATCCAAATAGTGGGGCTGCAGTAGCACAGTGGATAGAGATCCAAATAGTGGGGCCGCAGTAGCACAGTGGCTAGAGCACCTACTAGTGGGGTCGCAGTAGCACAGTGGATAGATATCCAAATAGTGGGGCCGCAGTAGCACAGTGGCTAGAGCACCTACTAGTGGGGTCGCAGTAGCACAGTGACTAAAGTACCCAATAGTGGGGCTGCAGTAGCTCAGTTGCTAGAGATCCAAATAGTGCAGCCGCAGTAGCACAGTGGCTACAGATCCAAATAGTGCAGCCGCCGCAGCACAGTGTATAGAAATCCAAATAGTGGGGCCGCAGTAGCACAGTAGCTAGAGCACCTACTAGTGGGGTCGCAGTAGCACAGTGGATAGAGATCCAAATAGTGGGGCCGCAGTAGTACAGTGTCTAGAGATCCAAATAGTGGGGTCGCAGTAGCACAGTGGCTAGAGTACCCAATAGTGGGGCTGCAGTAGCTCAGTTGCTAGAGATCCAAATAGTGCAGCCGCAGTAGCACAGTGGCTACAGATCCAAATAGTGCAGCCGCAGCAGCACAGTGTATAGAAATCCAAATAGTGGGGCCGCAGTAGCACAGTAGCTAGAGCACCTACTAGTGGGGTCGCAGTAGCACAGTGGATAGAGATCCAAATAGTGGGGCCGCAGTAGCACAGTAGCTAGAGCACCTACTAGTGGGGTCGCAGTAGCACAGTGGATAGAGATCCAAATAGTGGGGCCGCAGTAGTACAGTGTCTAGAGATCCAAATAGTGGGGTCGCAGTAGCACAGTGGTTATAGTACCCAATAGTGGGGCTGCAGTAGCTCAGTTGCTAGAGATCCAAATAGTGCAGCCGCAGTAGCACAGTGGCTACAGATCCAAATAGTGCAGCCGCAGTAGCACAGTTTATAGAAATCCAAATGGTGGGGCTGCAGTAGCACAGTGGATAGAGATCCAAATAGTGGGGCCGCAGTAGCACAGTGGCTAGAGCACCTACTAGTGGGGTCGCAGTAGCTCAGTGGCTAGAGTACCCAATAGTGGGGCTGCAGTTGCTCAGTGGCTAGAGAACCCAATAGTGGAGCTACAGTAGCACAGTGGCTAGAGAACCCAATAGTGGGGCCACAGTGGCTAAGAGGCTACGGCACCCAAAAGTGGGGCTGCAGTAGCTCAGTGGATAGAGAAAATATTGTTGTGTAAGTAATAAACACAGTATAAGTATTTCACCGGACTAGAAGTTGACTGTACAGGGCTGTTGACAGAAATTTCGGGGCCATTCACTAACAAATCTTTTGAATTTCAGGGCCTCTTTCACTGGTGTCCTCATACATTTGACCTAATCTGTTTCCTCCCCTTCTTCTCATAAACCGTTTTGTAGCTTTACATTTATGTCTTGGTTTATGAAGTCAAACACAAGAACGTTGTTACCAGAGAAAATAAACAATATTTTACATTTAGTATTCGTGAAATTCACTGGCGGTTTTCTAAATGCTTAACTGAAATCAAGTGACATTTTTGAGGGTAGAAACAAAAACTCGTATATTTTGTAACATTTTTGGTTAATTTTTTTGCAATACTACAAATAGAAATGAAAATGTATTCTAGGGTTTACTGTATTCTAATCATTTATCATTTACATTACCCATATAACATTTAAAATTTATCTAAATTATTGCAAATACAGTATATACAAAGGTATACTAAATAAGTTATTGATGAAGGTTCAATGCAGAACACTTGAGTAGTTTCTGACGTGTATACTTGGAAATACAGTGCTTTAAAAAAAAAACTGTCTTTACCTAAATAAGATACAAAAAAGTTCTCATAAATAAGTAAAGGCAGCAAAAGAAACCTAACAATGGCAATTATTTAAATGCTAGTGACTTTCTAACAAATATTGCACCTATATGTGACAAAATAATTGAAATTAAATAATTAATCATTTCACAATACCAAATAAAAACTTCAAATAACTGAACTATAAAACATTGGTTTTAAAAAGTATGAAAATTAGTTGTTTACTGTCTCTGAACTTGCGTACGTACAGTGTTCTCGTAGTACTGCGTTGTGCCTATGGCACTTCCAGCAGTGTCCTTATCTTTTTATTGATGAAAATTCTGTGTGTCTGGCTAGTATGTTTTAAGATACGAGTCTGAAAGAGCAGTTTTAAGTATAACGGAGGGTTTCAAAATAATGTTTCCAGCATGCGTGTTGATTCTGAAGTACCATTCCATCCTCGTCTGGGGTATGTCTTTTTGTCGGTAAACATACAGGGGGCATGTTTAATAGTTTCATCGAAAAACAAAGACTTCAAAGACTCTGTGATACAGTACAAGAGCCGGGTATAGGTAGTTAATGGCAGTGTCATTCTTGAAAGGTTGATTTCAGAAGTTCACAGTCAAAGTCAACCGTAAACCGCCCTTTTTTTTACATCAGGTATGTATCCAGCAATTTTGTTTGGGAAGGGTCAGCATGGATGTCGTCGGAAGTAGTGGAGAGGGAGGATGGTGGAAGGGGCAAAGATAGTGCAAGCATCTGCCCCTCTGTAACAGAGAATAAATAGCAAAACCAAGCTAATTATAAATCAATAAAATTTCTCTAATAAATATTATATTAAATTATTTTTTAAATACAATAATAACAAAAATGACCTCTTCCACTATGAATTTGTGACACCACCAAACAATACGGTTTCAGAATTGTTAAAAATTTGTTTCTAATTGTTACCTTTACTTAAATGCAGCCTATTCAAGAGTGTGTTTATACCTACACTAGGGGTCCTCAACTTCTCATAACTAAGAAGGAACGTTCACAACTTGCAATGATGGAAGAAGGGATACACAGCAATATCCGGAGAAAAGTGTCTATGTTCGGATAAGTAGCGATTAGGCCCTTGTTTTTAATAGTTTTTTAGTAAATTCCTAGGCAATTCTTCATTTAATTCTATTTCTTTTAGGAACTCCTGGAAATGGACACACTCCAACACACTATCCACATCATCACGATATGCTTCAATTTATATCCTGACAGTTATATAATATTGTTGCGTGCTCGCCTCTTTGCCTTCCGTGCGGGCGAGTGGAGGAGAAGGAAAGAGAGTCGTTACACGATAGCGACGGCGGAGGCAAGGCAACGACGGGTTTCGATATACAGACGTGCTCCGTGGACCCTGGTTGTGTTGTTTTCTGCGTTTATCTGAAGAATGCTCTGAATTACTGACCTCGTTCGCTCAGCGCGACTCGGAGTGCGTTGAACCTTCCAGATGGCAAGGGGCGACACTTTAAATATTGTGACAGGCCTCCGGGCCGAGAGTGGAGTTGATGAATGAATGAGGGACTGAGTTCCGAGCTATATAAAACGAGCACCGCGAGAAGTGAACAGCAGGAAGGGAAGTCTGCGACTGCGAGTATCGAGCAGTGAAGAGTGCGGCTGGAAGGCTGGACTATTGGGGCGGATGCGTGAGTGAAAGACATTATAAATGATGACAACAGAAATTCTAAACATCTGCTGATAATGAGTTTGATTTAAATGATTGTAACCAACAGTGGCAATTAAGAATGACGTGAATTAGAATTGAAATTGACATTAATATAGCAGTCACTAATAATTAGAGAGAGTAAAAGTGGAGACAGATAACATAATGCTGTAAATAATAGCGGAGTGAATAGATGATAAATGACATTTAGTTATTTTATTTTTATTAAGACCTCCATGCCTCACGAACTCAGATACGCCCCTAAGGCATCCGTCGTGTATAAATATCACGGAGTGGTTTTAATTGACCAAGATTTTGTGAAAAACATTGTCTTGGTAGCTAATCTTGAAACTGTTCCATGCACAATCTTAAAGAGTTTTTTTAATTCAGTTCATTTGGATTTTCTTGAGCAGGAATGTTCCTGATAATAAGATCTATATTCTCTTAATTTAAGGGAGGCGATTTAGCTGGGTCTGAGAAGTCGACTCTCCAGTAAGGTTACCACATTCAAAAGAGAAACAAACATAGAGGTCATCTCTGCAGTTGATGGCGATGAGTTCGCCTCTGTTAACAAGTCATTGTTTTCTTGTCTCCTGGAAACTAATGAACTAAAGCTTGCAGTCTCAATAATACCAGAATTCTCAGCGGAAGGTTTGAGGATGTCTGGTGTTTTAAAAAATTATGTCAAATTTCGGGACCTGGTTCAAAACACCAGAAAAATCTTTTCCCTTCTGTTTATTTTCCTATGCTGTGTGCCACCCAACTTGCTATTACCCAATCCTAGTAAAATACCGAAAGCAACCATGGATTACCCTAGTATTTACTCCATTCACGCGCACCTCAAACTCATGCCACTGGCTGCAGATTTTGTCAGCACACGTCGCCGGGGAACTACTGTGAAACTGAAATAACATCGCCATCAGGATGATCGCTGTTGCAGTACATGGTGCTTATTTACACCACCCGGCAATCTGCAGCTGACACCAGCGCCAAACATTCCGCGTCTTTTTTTTTTCATTTGCTCTTCCGGGCCCGGGCTCTGCACACAGGAATCGCGTTATCTGCCAACAACAGCCTGGCTGTTGTTGGCAGATAAGCAGGTGTTTGGTGTATGCAGCACAGGAGGGAAACAATCCGGCATCATTTGCTTACGACAATGCTTAACTGTAGCCCCACTGAATGTGGCGCACCTCAAACAAAAGTGAATCCCCGGCCTGGTCACCCCATTATCGCAAGTGGGAACTGTTACGGACGATGCCGTTGGTTGATGGGTTATCTCGGAGCTCTCCCGTTTCCCCCACCCCTTCATTCCGGCACCGCTCCATATTCATTTGAATCACCTTCATCGGCTATCAAGACCTCGCTGTTAAAAGCCACCCAAATCTCTATAATAATAATAATAATAATAATAATAATAAAAAACCCACACACACACCACCCCCCCCCCCCCCTTATGGAGATAAAATTATTCCAAAAAGTGAATTTTTAAAAAGTGCATGGTTTCAAAAAGCATCCCTTTAAAACAGGCGTCAGTGTGAAATTGCCTCATTCGCCTCTAGTGTTAAGACAATCTTGTGTGTTAAACAGTCATAGATAACCATGTGCTGTTCAAAAAAGGATATTTCGACTCAGAGTGCCCCTGTTGAACTGAAATCACACCCTGGGAGTTTGTAAATGTATGTTTGCTCATAACGGCTCTCATCACCGACATTTCCCTTACGAAAGACAGCACATTACAGATGCAGTACTTGCCACACAAGTGCTCACAGTCACTAAATGCATTTGCTGCGGCAACGCCTAAATCAAGCACTGAAAACCATGGTGCTACAAATGGGAACTAGTGGTTTGTATTTGGTTCATTTACATTTCATTATACACTGATCAATTCAATTCTTTTCAAGCAGTTAAGCTACAGCACAGGAATTTAATAACCAGCCCACAAGTGATATCCTTTCCTCACTGGACGTACTGTTTGAGACACAATATTGTCACATGTTCGTTGCTCTGCATCGCTTCCATGCCCCGTCCCGCTGTAGTGAGTGAATGTGTGCCAAGGGCAGAGTGTTGAACTCCCGCCCGGAGATTTACAAAGGCGAGTCGCCACACGTGTCAGGAGAGCCTATCAGGACTCGGCCACTTCCAACCTTGAGTGGATTGAATTCCTGGGGTTATCAAATGTAAGAATTGTCCTGATTATTGCTCTAGCCTATCTCAGCGAGAATCTCGGGTGTAGGAAACCTGAATCGGGCCTGGAACAACAGTCTAAGAGTTTGGAGGATTGCACTGTCTCAAATGCCAGTAAGTAAAGGCAGCAAAGCTATGAACTAGCGAAGGGACAAGTGGCTGCGACAGTGATCAGGAGTGAAGTCTGCGGACTGCGAGCATTGGTCCAGTGAAGGGTGTGACTGATAGATGGGACTATTAAACTGGATGCGAGAGAGAATTTTGGAATGATGGCAATAGAGATTGAATAAGTGTAACCGAGTGTGAATTAACACGAGAAAGTGATATGCACTTCAATAAAAACTGAAATAGACGTTAAGTATTGCATTCATTGAAAATAACAATAATAATAGTAGAGATAAGGTAGTTTAATGTTGTAAATAATAGCAGTATGAATAAATTGAAAATCAATTTTAGCTTTTATTTTTTATTAAAACTTCCATCCTTCATAAGCTCAGTTACAGCATACCTTTTGCATCTCATAACAATATGAACACAACTATAGTGTCACTTAATAATGATACAAAATCATCAAAATCTACAGCTGTCATACCACTTTACACTAAAATTTCTGATACTTTGACAGTCCTACAGATTTGTGACTTGAATTTGAAGGCGTGGAAAACTCTTGAGATAAGTTAATAAGGTTTGAATTTATGGATTCTTTGATTGCTGTGTGCTGTGGAATTTTAACTACAAAACGTGAAAGTGGTAAAGTACAGAACACCTTACCACTACATGGTTTTGGTGCCTTTAAAGGTTCATCCTTTGTAGCAATTAAGTATGTACGTATGTTTTGTAAGTTTATTTATTTGTTATCATTCTATCTTTTCCCACTGTGCATTTGGCAGCACTACAGTCCATATTTACACATGCTCTTTTCAGCAGATTGACTAATACATTTCATTTTTACAGAACACTCCCTACAAGACTGTAACTTCATTGCAACAAAACAAATGAAACACGTTTCAGTAGCAGTAGCAGTGATGACAAAAAAAAATGAGAAAAATGAGTGTTATCTCCTCAAAAATGACTTAACAATTTCACATGACAGATGAGAAAAATGCAGTGAACTAAAAAAAAAAAAATGTATTTAGGTACTGATAAATAAATGGTAAGAAATTTACAGGTTTTCAAAACATGGTGATAAAATTTGTAAAACATAGTAAAACCCTCTTCAGAATTTTATGAAGTGGCTTATTTACTAACCATGAAACCTTAAAGTGTTAGATTACTTTTGTCTTTATACCTGGTGGAAATTAATCAAACTTAGAGTACGTAGACTTCTTAAAGAAAAGTCTTTCAAAGTGTTTTACTGTAATTTCAAAATCCGAAAACTCTTTTCTTCTTCTTCTTTTTTTAAAACAGCATTCGTATGAACAAAAACAGCAACAAGCAATGGAAGTCTGCATACTTATTGACACTTTTTAAGTCTCTCAAACTCTAAAAACCAAACAATGTAAAAACTATCTAAAAACTGCAATGTAACAAATAATTTATGATGCACTATTATATAACAACAGATGCACTGCTGATGTTGACTTTTTTTTCATTTTGACCCCTTACTAAAAAACTTGTCATCAATTGTGCTTTCTTCTTTTCAAATTTTAACTGTTCATCGCATATGCCTGCTTCTTTGTTACAGCTGCCTCAGTTGTAAAGGTTTGCGCCCCTTAGATCAT
Source organism: Dryococelus australis (assembly GCA_029891345.1). NCBI lineage: Eukaryota > Metazoa > Arthropoda > Insecta > Phasmatodea > Phasmatidae > Dryococelus > Dryococelus australis. The sequence goes on along the minus strand of CM057004.1, from coordinate 88,948,404 downwards.
GAGCTGTACAAGTGAGACCTCTTCCAAATATTTCTTAACAATTACAGTTTTTAACCTCTTATTTGCTTCTTGGAAGAGTTTGACAGCAGTTTTTCTCTTCTCACATTCTAACTAAATTTTTTCAAAATCTCTTCATCATCATCAAATTTCATCTCCAGAAGACTTCAAACAAAGAAACAGTTCCTAATAGAAATCAATGCGGCTATCTCTTAAGCCTTTTTCATTCTGGAGGAGTTTCCACTCATCACACAACAGATCCACATCAAATTCTCCTGGAAGAGCTCTTGCAATGGTCACAATATCATTGGTGCTATGCAAGGACACCCTCTCTTGAGGTGGAAGGCATCTGAAATGCTTTACTAAGTAGTTTTTTGATTTCAAACTGGACTTTAAGAGAATGTGTTGACAGGCTGCAACGAAATTATCGTGCTCTCGAAAGAAACAAAAGTCATTGTTTGTCATTAGCCTGTTGGAATTTCAAACATTAACCTCTCTAAGTTCCTTAAAATCACAATAAATAATACTGCACTTACTTCTTTCAACTCTGATGAGACTTCATCACCACACACACTACTGGAGGCAAGCAATTTTCTTTTTCAAAGTTAATTCCTGAAACACCATATTCCTTGATGGCAGCAGGCTTGCAAATTCTAGCCATGATAGTTTATGACAAGGTGTAAATTTCAGTATGAATAAGGATAAATGACTCTTCTCTTTAGAAGAAGCTATTAAACTGGTAAATATTTTAGCATTACTGCACACAAAAAGTTCTTCTTTAACTGTGGGATACTGTAGTAATATTACAATTCTCAGGCAGGTGCTCTCCCTAGCTAGGTCTTTTCTTTTGTTTGGAACAAACTTCAAGAAATATTTCAGCAAACCTTTTCATTGTTCCAGAAGCCTAGTTGCTGCAGATTCCAGTCAGCCATCCGAGTACGATACCCGTTTACATGTAAACTTTGGATCTGAAATTAAATCTATTTCAAAACCGCAATTGTAATTATAAATTGGTATGAGCAAATATTTGTGACTGTCAATCTGAAGTTTTAAAAGAAATTAATAACTCCACTGATGTAAAATTAAAGGTGATTTTCTGCTAGATGTATGTGTAGTTTGAAAGTGAGAAAGAGAAAAATATTATTGTACCTCGAGACTCAATTTGATTTGAAAGCAGTTTACACGAGCATATTAAGTACGGTAAGTGTATTGAAAACAACATGGAAACGTAGCAATTATAGATCACATGAAATGCATTACAAAATTCACACTGAACATTTACTTACCTCCATGGAAAAGAACTTCAGATCCAAACTTTTTCAACGAACGTTTGAAACTTCACAAAGCGAAATATCTTGACCACAGGCAAACTCAAAAGTTATGCCACGAACATCCAGTGTATTTTCACAAGCCCCTCAATAATCACTTTGCCGGTATATTATTGTTTTTGACACCAGTCCTACTAAACTGGGTGTTTCAGCGCATGCGCAAAGATGCCAGCAGCAAGCTGAGCATGCAAAGTAACATCCACTATACTACTGATACATTCAGGTTACCATCTGTTGCTACTCGCTTTTGCTTCGCAACTTCTCACATGGTGTGTAGGCCATAACCACATTGCAGCATGGGACTCGATACAATCTTATTCATTTTAATATACGCATCAAGCGTGCAACGAACTAACAAACAGGAAAAATATTCCACCACGGTTCTACAAAAAATGACAAAAATTATTATTTTATATTAAAAATGAGAAAAAATAACAAGCCTTAAAAAATGACCAAATGGCAGCCCTGCAGTAGGCTATGATACATGCCTGTTTCGATTTAATAACCAAGATGAACTACAATACTGATACAAGATTACGAACGTTCGTTACTAAATTACACTTACCTCCTGTTCTTGAACAAAAGTGCCAACTTCATTAATATGACTTTTTTTTGCAGCTTGAGCTAAAATGAATAAAAACAGAAAAATCTCGGCAAAAAAAAAGTAAGAAATCTGGACGAAAACCCATTAAAAATGTGTTTGCTTGCCTGAATTGGTAAAAATATGGCTTATGTTAGTAATTTTTGTTCCAGATACCGAGTAGGGTGGTGTAATGGTAACTCACTGGACTAACAGTCGGCAGGACCAGAGTTTGAGTTTGATTTCTTGTCCAGACATCCTGATTTTAGTTTTCTATGGCTTCCCAAATCCACTCCAGGTGAATGCTGAGATGGGTCCTTAACAAAAGCCATGGCCAATTTCTTCTCATTCCTTGCCCTAGCCCTCTTCCCTGAGCAACTTTCTTCATCTCTAATGACGGTCCATCCATCTACCTACCTACATTCCCGAATTATGAAGTCTTAGTTGCATCTACTGATGCATGCCCAGGGGATGGAAAATTGTAACTACAATTACTTGGAGGGGCTAGCCGTGTCAAAGAGTGATCTAAGACCTGTGGGGTTAAAAGTTATTGTGACTTTGACCAAACAACATTTAATAGAGACTGTGAAGGTCTTCTTCACTTTCCTAGTTTGATTACGTGATGCTAGAATCACGAAGTTGAGCACCTTAATGGTGGACTGGCAGACGGCCAGTGTAGAGTACTGGTCATGTGGACTGTATCAGGGGGGACAACATTCAAAGTCTTGGATTCACATTTACCTGGAAAAATGGGGGTCTTCTTAGGCAGTAGTGTTGGTGCAGCAGATGCTTGTGATTACCTAGCGTGTACCTTCTGAATACCCAGTCTTGTAAACCATAGTTGACACCTTGCGTTCCTTTCGCGGTGCACAGCATATCGGAGAGCTCAAATTACTTCCTGATGGGAATACCCAAGTGTGGTATCCGCAGGAGGTCAGTGCGTCGGAGTTGGTTCCACCCCTTTCAGGTCCTGCAGGAGTGGAGTATGGAACACACGGATTCACCTGGCAGAGGAGTTGCTAGTGCTTTGTGCTCTGCCGAATTCTACCAGTTTGGCAGAGCTCGGGTGGCCTCTTCATATGTGGGTATCTGGCTTGTTGCCTGGTTGTGCTGCTGGCTTCACTTTAAAAATCTGAACTACTTAGGATGCCTTACACAAAGAAATACAGAACACAGAAAAAGAAGTAGGTTTTACGAATTTTATTACGTGAGTAATAAAACCTGGTGGCACTGTGCTACCCTCTACGCTAGAATACTATATTACGGAAATTCCCTAAGCAATCCAGGTGAAGACTGCCTGCTAAATTAATCTAAGTGGGGAAAGGCATTAATTGGTGTTAAAGAAAGTAATATTTAACAACTATTTCTGACTAAAGGGGCTGTTATGAAAGAACAAGCGGGTGTTAACAATTACAAGAAGGATAACGTCAATGTTAGCTCACCGTCCGGATGGGCAGGGTGGAGGTACTGAAAGGACTTGCTCGACGTGACCTGTTACCAAGGGGTTCTTCTGGATTCGACACCAGAAGGTGGCAAGGAAAGCGGAGCGACATCTTCGAGAGCCTCTGGAGGGTCCAGTCTCCCAAAAGCAGTGGAGGGTCAGCGGCTGCTGAAGAAGTGTTGAGGCTTCTGGTTGGAGATGTTCTGGCCTTCGCAAATGGTGGAATCTGCAGACGTAGCAGTGGTCACGCACCCCAATGGCTACCTCCAGCCATTGCGAGCAGTGAAGGAGCAGAGGGTGTAGGAAAGAGAGTCCTGGTGGTGGCTGCCTAAGGCCCCACGAGGGGCAATGGAGGAGCGATGATTCAAGTTTTCTGTTAATTCCAGACCTATCATCCCTTATCTTCAGGTGTCTGCTGGAGTAGGCTGGGTGCTGTGCTCTGGAACTTGTTTGGCCTGTTTCATGTGAGCGGCGGTTCAGCCAACAGCACAATATTATGGAGGGGGTATTGACGTGACGGCTTCTTGGAGTTTCGGGTGAACATTACAAGTCTCTTCTGACATTGCGCCATGTGGTACCTTGTAGTACCGTGTCTCGCTTCATTACTGTTGTGGTTAATGACTTGCAAATTGGGGTTGAACATTGTGCCTAATATGGGGCATAGTCGTTTAGTATAGTGTGCATCAAAGATGTGGAAATGCACCACGCATTACTACACAGTATCTTCTGAAATTAAAATTAAACATAGACCATGTAGCTCTCAACCTCTCGAATTAGACAAGGGCACTAGTGGTCCCATACCATGTGCTCTTGCTTGGATAGATATAACCAAAGAAATTGCACACCATTAAGGATATGTTTGTGCATTCTATGTTGATATTCTGTAATGTCTCACTTGGACATTATGTTTACTGTAATTCATCAAAAATAAAAAATTTACTTAAGTTGTTAATTATTAGAGGTCTGCAAATCAGCATTTTAAAAATTGAATCGAATTTCACAACAAATCTGAGATTACTCCAGAATTTTGAAGTTTTCTTCAAACCGAATATTACAAATTTTATATTTTTCCTGACCTCTTTTCAGGACCAAAACCTTTGAATACCATATTTTTCCATCACTGACAAAAAATATTCCATCATTGAAGCACAATTAAATCACTCTACAACAGACTAAGCAAGCAGGCCCAACATTTTATTTAGCCTATCCATACCCATGTAGCTAACCACATATGGCCCATTGATGGTTTACAGTCGGATGCCAAGCCGGCAGAGAGTTGGCCAACAGATGGCATGCACTCGGCACCATTGCTGGTCCTGAAGTGGCACCACTAACTTGCCATACTCTGCCCATAACTGGCCCAGGTGTGGCCCATATGCTCCAAACAGCAATGGCCCAACGATGTACCATTTCACAGCCATCAGATGGCCTACTGATGGCTAGCCATGTTTTCACCATATGTCTAACACTATCTCTTAAAATTAATTATTTTTAACACCAATATCAACATTTCTTTGTTTTTTATTTCCTTTACTTCACTATTAAACACATAATACAACATGAAAATATTACGCTTATCATTGCAGGAAAGGCGGCATGAACTTAAAACCCTTGCATTGACAGCCCATCATGCTAGCCATTGCTCCACGGTGTATTCTTATGTTTAGATGAACTTCGGACTTGAATTATTAACAAACACTAATATAATATAAATTACACCAGTTATTCCATAGCCTTAAAATTTACCATGCGAACAAATCAGTTTTTAAATGATGCAGATAAATAAAAAATATACTGTCTTGAGAGAAAAACTTTATGCAGGAATTGTGATATTAACCCAAAAAACTTGCCTTTAATTAAATCTTTCACAGTATGTATGTCACCAGGCTGCTATTCATCTGTTTTGAAATGCAGTTGCCAGTTACAAATATTTTAATGATGTAAAACAACAAAAGCCCTGCAATGTTAAATTTTTTAAAGGTGGTTTTTATATATATATATATATATATATATATATATATATATATATATATATATAAACTTCTCATTTCAATTATATGCAGTCATACATGTAACACATTACATATGTCAAATTATTCAATACCAGTCACGAAGTCACACCTAGTACTCTATTTACAGTATTTTGCCATATATATTTCCATCACTATATATTTACAAATAATCTACTCAATCATAAAATTATATATATATATATAAACACACCACACTCACACACACACACACACACCATGAACACACACGTGTACATAGTTTTAAGAGCGGGAGCCATAAAAATTCCCATAATAAGCCAAATTGCACCAACAATGTTCCATCGATGTACCACTTCACAGCCATCAAATGGCCTATAGATGTTTACCCATAATTTTACCAGCAAAAAGTATAGGTTATGTGCAGCCATTGCTCGAATACAGTTGGTAAACCATTAATGGACTATTACTAGGTTACCTACTCTCAACCATCAGGTTTATTTCCATCAGTGTGCTATAAATGGCATGCCAAGTGTCATGGTGCCAGCAGTCAGCCATAACAGGGCCATTAGTGTAAACCCATAAGTATTCAGTGCCAGCAGTCATCCAGCAGTGCCAGCAGTAAAACCACAGTCGACCGACTGTGGCTTGGTACATGGTACATAACTACTACCGCTAGGGTGCTTCTAGCCTACCACCCACCAAAACCAATTTAGACCCATGATGAGACAACTGCCGAAGTCCGTCACGTGCAAAATAAGGGGATTTTCTGGTGCCAAAAGCCTAAATTTGAGTATTAATTAAGCAGAACCAGGCCAGCTTGACCCCGAGACAGACTAACTAGCCGGGAGAACCAAACAACCATAAGAACAGACTTTGGGGAGTCTGGGAATACCCCATGGCACTCAACAAACAGCAACTATGTCAGATATCTATGCTGATATCAACGAGCCTGTAGAAATCACCACAGCCATGACCAATATAGAACACTGAGCAAGGCCAACCTGACCTAGCGACGGCCAGGTTGGCAGAGGAGAGGGGAGAGATTTGATGCACTACGTCTTTCTACGACGACTTCTACTCATCAGTGCAAACAAACTGACACCACCTTCAATGGAGTCGCCACCACCAGCAACGAGACATAAGAAATTGTTTTGCCTATCCAAGGTTCCATGCCACCGAAGCCATGCAGCGAGATGAACCGACTACAGCAGCGTGCTGCTAGGTGCCACTACCAGTACCTTCGCAGAGGCATGAGCCTGGATCCAGCGCTCGCCACTGACGTCACTCACCGAGGATCTATGTCATGCTCGTCGTAGCTGCTATCCCCTCTCCAAGACAACCCCCTTTGCCAGGCAAGCAAGGGGCACGCTGCAGAGGAGTATAAATGCAGGGCCACACAAAGCTCCGGACCAGTCTTCAAGCAATTGACATCAGCTCCTATTTTGGTCTTCATCGCACACTAGTGGTACCGAAGACATATCCGCTCCTCAAGACTTTACCGCACCGCACCCCAACCTCACACCTCTGGTACTGGAGTAGGAATGCCCTTTAACCATAGTGGCGGTGTTCATAAGAGGTTGAAACAATTAAAGGTTGCCTCTAACTAAATCCACGGGAGATTCACCATTTCCCGGCTGGGATTGCATATCTCAGTCGACGAGAACATGCAGTTGAACTTCGCAAGCTCTCAGTACCAGTGCCGCCAGTCTACGAATCCGCTACATTTGAACCGCCAACCAGAATCACCGAGGGTTACCATCCAATTGTACAGGCCTACCGCAATAGCCAGGGAATAGATATAGGTCACGTCACCTTCCTCATGCCAGGGACACCACAAGAACCGAACTGAACCTCAGTAACCACCGAAAACCATATCAGGGGCAACCCCTAGTGTGCCGCCAGTCGAGGCACAGCCACAACTGCGAATCATACGTCACCCAGGTTTACCCGAACGAGTGGCCTCGCCGAGGTGGAAAGTAGCGCTCGCAAAACCCGATATTGTTCCCGGCTGGCAGCCGACTCGCCCAGTAATGTACACTGGCCAAGCGCCAATCCCACGCAGAGATTAGGAACAACTACTGACAGGGTGCTTCTAGTCTAGCACCCACCAAAATCAATTTGGCCCCGTGACGAGACAACTGCCAAAGTCCGCCATGCATCAAGGTGCTCACCTACCTGACACAACTGCAAACTGCATTGCAAAGTTTTCACAGACACATTTTCCCACAAACTATTAAATGTGTGTCCAACGTGCTGATCTTATGAAAATAACATACACTTCACAAAAGAACAGTTGATGGCTTTCAAAAGATTACGCACATTAAAAACACCGTTTCAGAGCATTCTGAAATAGTTAAAAACTGCATTTTCAAAGTGCTGTATAGCAAAATTTATGCCTCAGATAAATACACAAATACCTGCAAGGCACACTGCATTGAACCTTGTCACAGATTTTCCGCCAATAAAATATTGGAGTCACCGCTTAAACGTCCAATAGGTGCACACAGTACAAGAACAATTCCTCCCAGTTCCGAGACTTGCAATTAGTGGCGAACAAATTGATGCGTACACAGCATATAGTCCATTCACGCTTTCTTCGGCCTCTTGGAATCAAACCTTTGAAAAATCACCCTAGGTGTAACATGTCAACCTGTTGTGTTCAATCACTTGTATTCCAATATTATATAACCCTGTGATTAACGTTAAAGCACTGTGTTCTTGAATACATTAATAATCTACTTAGTGTCTTCTATAACTTGTAATATTCATTTCTTATTAAATACAAATTAACAACTACAAGAGTAGCGATGTGTTGGCAACGGCAGATAAGAAATAGTTCACAGTCAAAATATTTTTTAACCTCATTTTTATGTATACTATTTGTAATTTAAACATTGCCAAAGGATACATTTATATTGTTAGGTAGCACTGAGGGAAACACATTTTATTGCTGCAGTAAAAAATATCAGCGGAAATTACAGTGCGTAGGCTAACTCTAGTGATGCGTTTCTTTTTTCCATGAGGAAGAAAAATTTAAGTGAAGTGGATCGTGTCGCGCTCTCTCGTTCTATTTCGGGAAGTTTGTACCACCTGTGTGGCAGGAAAAGTATAAATCTTGTTATTTCTAATTTCAGCACATTTTATGCTAATTACAGCAACAATAATGATGTTTGAAATTGCAATTTACAACTGAAACGAGATTTTATTGTTTAAATACCCATTATACGTTAGTTAGATGTGATGTGGTGGCGCGGTGCTTACAAATCCAGCACGTTGACACATATGGTGTGGAAAGGAGAATCTAGAATCACACGCTTGGCCCAACCAAGGAGGATGTACAGAATAACTGGAGAGGCCATGTCTTGGGTGGGGGTGACGCCTGCCGGAGGCGAACAAGGGATGAAAACAGAGAGGACAAGAGAGTATTTCTAGGGAACACAGCCACTGTGTCTTTCAGACTTGAGCAGCGTATGTCTGGTGTGTTACAATAGTAATTTCCTGTAGTGCGTATGACTGTACAAATCGTTGGGATTCAAAACCAGATTTGGAGAGGTTGCAAGACAAAGAAGGCCTGAAAATGTGAACAAAATTAACTAAAGCTCACATTCAGTGAGAAGCACAAAAAATTAAAGTTCATCTAGTAGCACAAGCGCTAAGTTCATCTGCTGCAGAAATTCTTAAAATGTGCGAAGCAGATTTAGGACTTCCAAAGTTTCAATGCGCATTAGCCACAGTTAAATTCATTAGGCTATTTGACAGATTGTTTGATACTATTAATTCAGCCGTTCCATTTGCACCTCTGAAGGAAATCAATAAAACTTTCTGGCTCAACTTCTTAAATGAAGCAAAGACGTACAGTTTAGGGCTTCATGGCTCTGAGCGTAAAGGCATTCTAAAGTCACCACGTAAAATTGGGTTTCTTGGTTTCCGTATTTGTATATAGAGTGTCATCAGAATGTTTGATATTTTAGCTGCTGAAAAAAATTTTCTTAGCTACATCCTGACAAAACATTTAGTAAAAAATCAAGTGTGGTTTTAAGAAAAAGGCAACATTTCTTTAAATTCTAGCATAACAATATTGCACATGTCAACTCTCCCATCAAAAAACAAACTTCAGATGCATAGAACCCACACAACCTAGTGAGAAAGTGACAATCTTCCAGCGGATTTCTCAAGTCTAAGTTTATTTGTTGAAACTGTTATTCCATACCTAGCTCGATTTGTGGTGTTTAAACTATCAAAAAAATTGGATTGTGATGTTTGTGCCAATATGCTGTTTGCCAATGACTAACACTACTTACTTATTGAGACAAAAACTGAAGGTGGCTTGATATTGCCCTCAAAAGATGGTGTAGAAATAGAAACCTATTTTAGATGTGCACAGAAAAACGGTAAAAATTTATATGCACATCTAAGTGCCCAAACATTATCATCTGCAGCAAAAACTGCTAGCGAAAGAAGTAGTTTTTATAATTTTGACCAGCACAGCAGGAATTTCAGTATTTTCTCAGGACACAGCCATGACTTAGTAAAATAAATTATCAAGTGTTATTTTGATCTTAGACTCCATCACGCGACAAAAGAACTCAATCACGTACTGATAGGGAAAAGGTACGCTCGGTTATAAGCAGACTTGTCGTTTTTGAAAATCAGTAAAGAGTTCAGTGTATTTAGGGCTTGGTACAAAACTTACATCGTAGTAAAACTTTATGGATGTGGGACTCATATCCAGCTAACAAAATTATATGGTTGTAAACAATGCTGACATTGAAAATCCCTGAACACCTTATAATATGCAAGATACGTAAATATAGACGGAGCTGCCACCTCGAAGCAATTTTATGGTTTACTAATATGTTTTGGAAAATCATTAATATTGTAAAAGTCTGTTTATGTACAACATTTTTTAAACATGTGTAATATTTTACAAATTTTCACAATACTTTATAAATGTATGCATATATGTATGTTCGTATATATGGACGCAATCCAATTCACGTTAATATTTATTACTGCACTATTTGAAGTTTGTGCTAGTTGTGTGTTCATAAGTACATTCTTCTGCTACCTGTGCAAACTCATAACAAGAACATTTTTAAATTATACTGACCATTACACAAAATATAAGTTTATTTAGTGTGTATGTAAATGACTGCAGTATTTTTATGGCTATGCGAAGTCTTACAATTTTGTCATAACCTAGAGTAATCGGAAATGTAAATTATTTAAGTATATGCAGTTGTAAAACGTAACTAAATATTATGGATATAAATACAATAATTACAATATTTTTGTTCCCCAAATGTATTTGTGTACATGTACGTATAAGTTAAATGTTAAAAATAATATTGTACTATTTATATATGTAATAAAATTCTTACACCCCACAGGTTTTTATACATTATTTTCCTTCGAGCATGTATACCTAGAGCAATCATTCATTACATATCACTATTATGCGTTGTGGGAACCATTATATAGATCACTTTATGTGACATGGTTAAGCAGAGTGCAGTCGTTCTGATATGTACAGGTTTACTTCAAATAACTCTCATGTATTTCACTTCTCAGATTTGTCATCACTCTTTAAACTGGTCTACGTGAGTGCTGCAAATTTTGAAGTAACCATCTATAATTTATAATAGCCTTGTAACGCTTTGCATGAACCATAATATGTTTTTCACATAAGATTATTCAGTCCGCTATGTGTTCCAACACGTTACTGAAGGTATTTTTCATGTGAGAAAGTGTCAAAATGAATAAACTTTAACATTACCAGGGTACTTAAGATGCGAAAACAATCATAGCAAACTATTAGTTACATACACTTTACAAAGTTCCAAGTGCTGATTTAAAATAGTTTGTAATAATACATGTAATACAAAATCAAAAAGACTATTAAATACATATGACATATTACAAGAGATTTCAAACAGTCAAATCATGATAAATAAATTATCAACATCAGCAGTTAAATATGCTTTAATCAAATTTATAATTTGTGACTTGTGGCAAACAAAAACAAATTCCTTGTACTACTAAACAGAAAATATTGTTGTGCTACCTTGAACCGCTGGAATATTTCCCAGTTTTAACAGGCCACCAAAAGGAATAAAATGGCTTGAATATAAACACATACCAGCTAGTTTATGTGGTACGTTATCCAACACATAGTTGATTTAAAATAAGCGATGGAAGTGATTACATGAAATTACAAGAATGTGTTTTAGGTTAGAATGTTTTTATTTTTTTTATTAATTTACAGATGCGTAGGAACATATTTCACTTTGGTAACAATTTAATTGAATAATTTTGAATATGCCTGCCATAACATATCAATAATCACAAGTTCATTGAGTTTTTACTGTAACCGTGCAAATAACATTAAACAGAAGTGTATACTGCTGCTGTCGCGAGGGACTGGAAAATTTCTCAACTTTAATACGCCGCCAATACATAAGCACGAGGAGAAATGCTTTGAGAGAGGCATATAAATAAAATTTGATGCTTCCTTTCCATTCTATACGTGATGTTCCTCCGCTTATATTTAGAAATAAAAAAGTTTACACGATCCTAGTTTTTCCTCTGCGCATTTGCAGAAATTATCAGTAACACAAAACTGTATAATGGTTTAAAATAAAAATATTTAAAGTTCCGGAAAGATAGTAACGGCATAATAGGCAGAAAGGTTTGGCGATTTTCCAAAAAAAAGTTTCAAGATATTCAGTTGAATAGTTTTTGAGTGGTAGCAAGTTTTAGTTTGAAAGATTTTTCGGCAGCGCGAGGCCAACTATGGCCATTTTCGCTTTCTTCCAGCGTAGGAATCGGGGAGTAAACACAGATAACTGACTTCACCTCGTCTTACAGCCTGCCCTATACCAGGACCTCACCAGATGTGTAATTATATACATCCTCCTTGGTCCCAACCCAAACAATATGGCGGCTGATTATACCCATTGCCTTACGACTGGCAGTGATGTAATGTGGCGACATGTCAATAACACGGCGTGTTTCTGAACGAAGCGTCAAGTTCCTACTCGTGTTTTTTAAACATCCTAGCAAGTTACAATGTTGTGACAAAAATGTGTTTCCATGGCAGGGTTTAAAGTGTTGTGTTGTGATCGCTAAGTTTGAAAGGGCGTGGTGGCTGCGTTTTAATCGTTATGCAGGCCACGTGTGTGTGCGTGGATTTCAAATATGTGCAAAATGTATACGTTTTAACCATGAACTGATGTTATGATGAAGTTACTTATTGAAATTCACATTTGTTTATCACAACGTTGTACCTTTGCACTACATGTTTGAAACATAGTTGTGTAACGAGCTCACGTTTCTGTGATTTGAATGTCTGCCACAATCCCCTCAAAATACTAAGCCCAACCAGATAAATTTAAATAAATAATACAATAAACCTACAAACCAGTAAGTACCAATGCATATAAACTTTAGCGGGATAAATGTTACGGTAGGCCAATATATGTTTGCATGTTCACCACTATCTTTTACGATTGTCGATGCTACAAACAATAAATACGCGACATGAGTTGCGTGCTTGAATTTACTGTGTCCCTTCGTTTTAAATTTATTCCAAATAAGGCAATCCTTTAAACGAAATAACACAACACACATTAATAACAGCAGGTTAAATACTACTGTTGTATCTGCCACAGTTGTAACAAACACTGTCGTGGCAAAATATTAATGTGTATTATGTGTAACAAATAGTTATAAAGCCGACCTAAATATTGTTATAGGCCTAAGTTGTGAATATTCGTAGGAAATATGACAGCATTCTTTGAACAGCAACCAACACATTTGACAGTTATAAAAGCAGACGTCACATGGCAGTGTTTATGTTTTCGTGTAGCGGAAGGATACGTAATCAGTAGACAAAAGTAGATATTTAGCAGGGCTTCAGAAAAGGCCAAAGTTATAGTGAATCAACTATAGCTCTCATCTGTCCCGCGTTTTTGTACCTCAAACATGGAAAACAGCTCCTGATAGGCAGGCCTAAGCCGCAATTGATGTAGCACACCTACCCCCGCCTGTAGAGATGCAAAGCAAATTCATCAAGTTTCTATTGACACTTAAAATTAATGCGCCCAAGAAGCTATTTTGATGATGGCCCTGTCGTGGCAGTGTGACATTCCTTCGCAATGTGTTAGTATTACCATGATAGTTATCAGCAATCAGTGGATTTGAACAGCTGGCACTCAAAAGTTATGTATTCAGAGACAGTAACAAGAGGATTTACTTCTTTCTATGCATGCACATGCATGCGTACCCACACACAAAAGTTAGGATGGAAGTAGAGAACAACTTGGAGGAAACAACCAAGCTCTCTGCACTTTTAGTAAAATTGAATTTATGACTTCTAGAATGTGAGCAAAGTATCTGGTTACCTGGGCACCTTAAAAACCAATACTGGAAGAAAAAAAAATCCCAACCCTTAATTATAACCATTCTGACATCAGTTGTCACTGGAATACTTAATTAGAAACAAATTAAGGAAAACAGTCCCACATATTAGAAGTGCAATTTAAATTAGTGGCCAGTGAATTCAGGCTCTTTTTATTTTAACAAATAAGAGTACAAGTTTGGATGGTGACATGTTTGTGTACAGTTTACATCAATTCAACACTTTTGCTCTAGTTCCAAGGCATTATTCTTTCTTCCCATTTGAAAGTTAACGAACTAAGCAGGTTTTCGTAAGTGCTCAATGAATTGTGAACTGCTCAACACTATCTACCACATGCTGACCAAAAACATGCTGTGTTATGGATCACTGTCATGCACAGTTAGTAGAACCAATTCATTTTCCCTTTCAAGGTTACCAGTTTGAGAGGCTAACTTATGTGAACTGTTACAGACAACCTCTGAACACGAGAATGGCAGCAGTATCGATTTAACAACATAAACAATTATCATTAAGCAAGAACTGTACAGACAGTGAATTCAGATGATTAAATTTATTTAAAAATATACTCATTTACATAACTTTTAAACCAAGTTTTCATCAAACTGTTTAATTATTGGAAAGTATTACAAATTTGGGAAGGGGAAAAAAAATTACTTTTACCATCATACAACATTATCCACATCTGAACAACAGCATTTAACCAACCAAATTACAAATTTACAACAAATGCTTCTTAATTTTTTTTCTGTATTTCTTAAAACAATTTCATTTTTAAGGTATGTAGTTTGTGACCTATTAATTGATTGTACAAAACCCAAGAACCATAACTGACAACCTTATTCTAAAACCAAGTCAGCTCAAAATTATGAGTACACAATTACCAGAGAATACCATCCTAGACTAGTATACTTGCAAACTTTATGAATAATGTGCAACTGAAGTATCCTCAAGAGGACTAAATTTCTTTGCAAGAATTAACACTTACAATAGTGTTTGAATTAAATAACTTTTATCTTTCCTTAGTTTTTTATTTTTCCTTTACACAATGGTGAATTAACAACCATACTTAACATGGTATTATAGCTGCACATTTCCTTCATAAAAGAACAGTGAAGACCACAAAATACTACAAATTATAATTTTAGCTTATCCTTAATTTAATTCTATGTATGACAAAAGCTTCTATTTTATTTATTTTACTTGAACACATGCAGTTGGAGACACAAAAATTTCTAGGACAACGTTTCAACCAAAGAAAAAGATCTGTTTGCAATGCTACTATATCACAATAAATTATATATTCTATAGACTTCCTGTTAGAACAGCTCACAAAACTTCTCGAAGTGATGCTAAACCATGTTAATTCATATTCAGTTAAAAACACAGCAGTTCATTGTTTACACACACACCGTTAAACGAAATTACCTGATTCAGTACTCTATTAAAATACTTTTTAACACAACACAATGCACATTCAACATTATTAAATTACAATAAAAAAATTTCCTCTCTTTATACAACTGCAAAAGGAACTTAACAATGTAAAACAATAAAAAGTCAAGCGGCTCAAAACATTTAATGAAATTCAATCTCAAACACCCTTTGCTAGCAATAAAACAGCAGCATCTTAGATCTCCATTCTTTTTTTTTTACACTCCTGTTGTTACACTCATTCTTACCAATTCCTCCACTTATTTAATAGTTGCACTGATCAGCATAGATTACTTTAACAATATAGTTATAGTTACTGGTATGCAGTGCAAAGAATATTGTAGAGGAAGGAGGGGTACCCGTCTTTACCCGGCGATCATTAACAATCCAGGAAGTTGGCAGCCATGAGAAGTTCCAAGGCAATCTCCGGGGCTATAGGGAAGTCTGGGATCTCTGTTGAACTGTTGGTGTAACGCACCTTATAGGTAAAGTACATGCACACTTTCTGCAGCACGTGAGACCTGTACACAACACACACCACAAGCATCAACATTTGAGTTCCTTCTGCAGCAGTGTAATCAACTATGCCTCAAGTTAAGGAACACTACAGTCCAGAACCCTAGCTGAAATACCACTGGCTGGCTATCAAAACCTTGTTAACTCCAACTGGTTAAAGTTGTGAGGTTTTGAGATGGTTCATAGTATAAGGGTTATGCAAGGTTTCAGAAATTATGCAGTTCTGTAGGATTTTAGGAGGTTGTAATGTATTTTCTTCTGTGTAACAATAAAAGAAGATTAGTTTTGATTAGAATTTAAATTACGAGGTTTTAATCGCCAGAAAATTATACACAAGATATTTTTTTTCATTTGTAAATTTAACTACTTTGACATGTGCTCCTCCTTGTTATCTGGGGGATAGAGGTTAGAGCGCTAAACAACCTCTTTGGTTCGTCAGAGGAAGAGAGGGGAGCCAAACCCCAGAGTGAGGTGAATGGCGATTATTTCCCGCCCAGGGAGTTTGATCTTTTTCACAACTAGGGTTGCCAACAGGCAGGGACGCCAGCTGTCCCTGGGTGTTTTGTTTGGATGGGGAAGTAAAGTCAAAGGTATTTAAATTGGGGTGATGGTGGCGATGGGTGATCTGGCTGGAGATACAGGGGCTATCCGCACAGGCCTCATTGGTCAGTGTGCGGGAATATAATTGGCAGGGGAAGAGTTGGCATGAGCTTTGGGGACGACCTTAGGCAGGAGTCGAACCCGGGTGAATTTTCTCGAAGCCAACTTTATTAAGCAAGAATTTGTTAGGGCCTTCTCAGGAACTAACTCGGCCGGGGTAGCACTTGCTACCAATGACAAAGTCTCAGGTTGGGTATGGCGTATTCCTTCCAGCAAACAGGCTCCTAATAAATAATTGTACGAGGATTCTTGTGTGGGTGGTAGAAGGGACGAATTCAGCCGGGGTATGAACTCAGAATCCGTCGGTGGGGGTTCTACCTTATTCGTGGCTTCAACACTAGTTTCCCCAGTAACCTGACGTTGTAAAGCACGCCATTATAGACGCCTTATACGACTCTTAATGCCACCTCATTTACTGTGCATTTGTACAGCCGTCTACCTTTTCACGGACGTACAGTCCTGGGAGTGTGATTTTGGCAGTCGCAGCCAAGGCCCTGTCGTACAATTGTGCGATCCGGTATTAGGAATACATTGAGAATAAACGAGGGAACACCGGAAACCCAGGAACGGTGGTATGAACTTTCGGACTCGAAATATTTGCAAACTCCGTCTCTTGTGGAGTTCGGTGCGCCTCACAGTTAGTCCTCAATAGGATGTTCTATTGCAAAGTTCCAATTATGCCACAGTTACAAATAAGTGTTCTAATACTACAGTTACGGTACGCAATCAAATTCAAATCACGTAATATTTATTATGGTAAAGGAAAATGGAAAGTCCAGCTGACTTATACAAAATTAATTAGCTAGTAAAATATTAATCAAATACGTACGGGAACAGGCGAAGGTGAGCCTGATAAGAAATTAAAAAAATATAAATGCAAAATACAAATCTACGCAATTTACAGCGTATCCTCAGCAACGGGGTTGTCTAGGGGGCGTTAGTATCGCGACGACCTGCTACCACGGGAGTCAAGGAAGTTGACTGGGGTAAAGGGTTGTGGGGTACAGGACATCAGATTACCTCTGGAGAGACAGCTGTCCTTGTGGTCCAGCTGGTGTGGACAAACCTTCGCAAGCTGCTGGGCAGGAGATTGAAGCCGTTTGCAGGCTCAGGAGAGGAGAGAGGGCTTCACAGACCAGGGAGTGCTCACTGACCTACGCGGCCGGTGAGCCTGGCGTCTGCTGGAGTGTGGTAGCGGACTTCCTTATATACGAAAAAATCCCTTGATCAGCAATCTTGTGGGGGTTCGGGAGGCAGCTTCCTCATTAGGTGTACTTCTGTTGCATCTCTAGTGTGCGTCTCTTCTGTGCACGTGCAGCTAGTCTTGGAGTTCAACGCGCCTGTCTCTGGGTCACATGGCATCTGGTTACTATCAGTGGCTAACGGTCGTCCCCCTTCTTCCTCTTCACCTCTCTCCCTCTCTCTTGGTTGCGTGGCGGCCGGGTGTTGGTGGATGATGCCATCTTCTCAGCGCAGCCTTCCCGTCGCGTTTCTCTTGCAGCCAGGAAGAGAGTATTGGAAAAAGGAGTTTACGGGAACAAGTTGTTTGTTTTATCGAACCTAGACCTTCCTAGTTCAAGGGCAGTTCACATACGAAGTGAAAATAATAAATCTTTAAAACAGCAGGTTGTACAGTAAAATCTTGCACAAAATATTTTTTTAAGGTATTACATTTTTATTTCTGTCCTCGAGTAATAAAAATTGAGCTAACGGATGCAAAAGATGTTTAATCCCACTCAGAGGATTGGGGAAGGTTTACTGTAGCCCCTGTGGGACGAATTTAACTGGTCTGGTATTCAGCTAGCACTGTCGCACAGTAATCTAATTATGTGTGAAAAGTGCCAGCTTCAAGAAAATAAATCCTATACATCCTACACTACTCCGGGGTGCTTCCCATATATGAAAAGAAGATAGAACATAAGAAACATAGGTTATACACAAGACACTCAAGTTAGTTAGGTATGTACTGTTTGTACGAAAAATTCTTAAGGTCATGTTTGCAGCAATTAGCTGTACATAGGCATTCTTATGCTAGATTACATGTTTTCATTACTTCATTAGACATTGATTAACATACACTGGAGTAATCTTATACGCTAGGTTACATTTTCCCTTGGATTGTGGGATATGATTAGTGATTAACATGAGTCCTTATTCTACTACTTACTAGCTAGGGTACAAGCACGTAATTTATTCAATTCTCCTTTTCTGCGCTTCTGGCAGGGGTTATGTAACATGGGTAGGCGC
Source organism: Dryococelus australis (assembly GCA_029891345.1). Classification (NCBI taxonomy): domain Eukaryota; kingdom Metazoa; phylum Arthropoda; class Insecta; order Phasmatodea; family Phasmatidae; genus Dryococelus; species Dryococelus australis. The sequence goes on along the minus strand of CM057004.1, from coordinate 88,929,794 downwards.
TTGCCTCCTTGCATGGTTACATAAAAAGTTTTCGCTCGTGCATCGTGAGCTTTAACACAGGGCTACGTAATATTTTTGGCACTGGCAGCAATTACTTCACAGGGGTTTTCATGAGCGTGAAAGTTTTCTACGTGCTTACAGGGGTGCTCTTCTTCTCTCAAGCAAAACAATCTAAGTAGACTAAAGCAAAACACTTCTCTTTCTAATCCTACGCTACACAAATGGGTGGAGGTTTACTATACCTCGGTTTACTAGACCTAATCTACAAACATTTTCAATTGTCCTCGTATTGAGGTTACGTATTACAAAACAAATTCTCACATTCTAATACTTAGGTCTAACAGGTACACTGTGTGAGTTTACTCTCAACTTATTATTACTGGGCTATGCGTAACTATCACATAATTTTAAGCACATTTGCAGCTTTACTGGCTCGGGGAGCGAGAATAGACTTCTCGTGACTGTAGCGTATGGGGTTATCTGACTCATGCAGAGTAAGTAACATTACGTAGGACGTACTGATGACGGTACACATTACATCTACAAAAATAAGATCTCTCCGGCTTACACAATTCGCACAACACAAAACTAACTTCTACAGTGTTTACGCTACAGTTACAATTTCTCTTTCAATTCACAACTAAAGTCTAAGGCTTATAGGTGTTTCCCTCCTCAAGGAAAATTACTATGCCTACTTATATACTTTCTGGATTACATATCTCAGTGCAAATGCTAATTTCACCACCTACAACATCTCAACAGGGGTTGTGTTACTGTTACACGGGATTTCTCCCGTAGTGAAATTTTACTTTTACGTTAGCGGACATATCAAGAAAACAAAAAAAGAGGTTTGTTAGGTAATTGATCTCTATACAAAATACACTTTGTAATTTTCTGAGATTACGTAATTTTTCAGGGTTAGCATCACTTCGCACTACTGGCATGTCAACTTTGAAAATTTAAATTTTAAGAACATTGGGAATTTCCTAGGTGGCCGTTACGGCGTGCTCACAGTGAGCTCTCGCCTCATGCTCTTACTCAATTTTACAGGGTGTTCATTAAACAATATCACCCAGTCGCATTGTGAGAAATGGAGAGGGTTAAGTCATGGTTTTGTTCACGGGATTCAGTGGCGTTACGTTAATTGTGTCGTACTAATTTCAAGATAGCAACAACCAAATTATTTACTTCTTATTCATTCTTATGTTATGTAAGCACTTGCGAGAATTTTGGGGTTTGAAATTCGAATAAGGGAAAAAATTTCGAAAAGTAGTATAATCCCACTTTACTAATTACACAGAACACAAATTTACTAAGGCAACATTTGACCAATAGAAACCCCAAAAACAATAGTGGGGAGGACTATGAAGATCAAAGAAATTGTGGGGTAAAAAAATACAAAATATGTACATTTTCATTATAAACTTTTACCCCTCATTTTCCCTCACTTTCATTGCCCTCCCCACTATTGCATTTCTAAATTGTATCAGTAACATTGTCTATTTAGGTAATGGTCAGTTCAATCTTTTTGCAATTAAACATATTTTCATGATACAATATTACAGTAATATCACAAATAGTACAAAAATATGTTAAATTGCAAAACACACACACATACATTATTTCTCAGTGCAAATAGGCTACACATGACAATCATTTATGGGGAAACTCCATTCTTTGCTGATGAGTGACGCTTCGCGTCACTACCTAAAAAAATTGCAGATGCGCCATCAATCACTGTGTTGGGGATTTATTCCCCTGCTGGTACTGGGACTCTGGCTTGGTGCATAATGCTTGGCTACGCTTGTACAGTAACTTTCCTTGCAAGGGGGCTATGCTTGAAAATCATTTGTTGGGAAACTCCAAGCTTAGCTGATGCTTGAGGCTTCGTGTCACCACCAAAAAAAAATTGCAGGCGAGGTTGAATCACTAGTTTGGGGATTTACTCCCCTGCTGGCGCTGGGACTCTGGCTCAGTGCATAATATTTGGCTACGCTTGTACAGTATTTTTGCAATTTAATATATTTTCCTCAATAAATATTACATTATGTACATATGATTCACTCGTTTCACCCCACAATTTCCCTGATCTTCATTATCCTCCCCACTATCGTTTTTGGGGTTTCTATTAGTAAAATGTTAATGTCCCTAGTAAATTTGTGTCTTGTGTAATTAGTAGAGTGAAAATATACCACTATCAGACATTTTATTTTCGAAACAGCACATATGCTTACAAATTACCAATATTACTAAAACAAGTTACAAATTCGATAGTGGAGAGGGGTATGAAATGGAAGAACATAGCAGGGTAAAAATTTATAATGAAAATGTACATATTATACACTTGTTGTACCCTGCAATTTCCCTGACCTCCGTTGCACTCTCCCCACTATCGTAAAGTTACATTTAATTTAGTTAATACTCACCAAATTAGTCGCCATTCATACGGTGTACCTTATTATGCATGCCACCACGCCGATCCATTTGACGACACTACACACACACACACCCACACACTAATCCCCGACCATATATTATAATTTAACTTTTCCCTTGCTATGATAGCATAGAAACACTCGTAATTTCATACAATTACTAGCTTTAACATTTCAAACAACATGAATTGCAATAAAACACGCGTTTAAGCACTCGTATATACGAAACCTCAGACACTACACATTTCAGAAACACAACTAACGTCCAAAAATTTCCCACAATCCACATAAAAACCAACATGGACACGTAGTGTATGGAAAAAATTACATGGAATTACACATTGCCCCTTATATAAACACAGTCTCTGAACGGGGCTCTGTATCATCTACGATATGTATATACTAGTAATATGTTTTATCTTCTCGTCAATATAGACCAGGAAAGCCTTGAGTAATTCACCAGAATTACATAATGTCCCGACAACACTCCATAACTGTGTTGTTTACCTGTATAACCTCAGCGCCGCACTATAAATATACCCCATAAATGATGTTTTACGGATTAAATATTTGTTTCAAACTGTATTCTTACATGTAAAACAATTCACAGACCTGATATAAATACATTCTACATAAATTATACGTATTTTATAGCATAAATACAGCAATCTTGATAACCCTCCTCCCTATCACATTTTTTTAATACAGAAAATTACTTGAAGCCCCTCCACAATTCCTAGTAATTATGATTACTAATGAGCATATGTAATATATCCAGGTATTATTTTTCCCATCTTCAAAAAAGCCCATATTCTTAAGAATTCCCCAAAACTTTCTGGCTAGCAAACTAGGGATCAAACATTTTTTGTGCAAAATAATTTTTGTTAATTTTACTTTGCTGGTGTCCATTGATAGGAGGTCAATTATGTTAACTGGGACACTCTTTGATGTGTGGGAACTAGGTTACTATCAAAGCGATTTTTAATTTGAATTCTCAACCTTATAAAAGAAGTTACAAGATTACAGGGTACACAAGAAAGATTTACTCTTGGATGGTGGTGCAGGTACTTCTCGTTGCACTGCGTATCCTAACGGGCTAGGATTTTGTATGAGGTGTAGCATTGACACCTAGCCTTCCCTAATAAATTATCTAACGAGTTCTTGCACTCTCGTTTAAATCAGGTTCAAGCATCCCTATTAACTATCACTCCCTACTAGGAGGTTATCTATGGGGGAGGGGGGTTACTGGCGACGGAGGCATGATAGTCCAAACTGGCATCAACCAGGTACTCACTCTGATGCTTGATGCTGGTGCTTGGTGACTCATCGTTTCAGCGGGCACCCTCGTTTGCGTGGCGCTACAGCGAGAGCGGCAGGCCAACGATATGCAGTAGGCGACCTCCATGGCGCCTCTTGGTAACGTCCTGGGACGTGGTGCATGTACTTGGCACATAGTGGGGCCACTCGTGACATGGGCCCGGTAGTAGCAGACTGCATGGAGCCAGCGTCCTGGATGCTGGCAGCTTCTGCTTCAGTGGCAGATGCTGAGTTGCTGGTAACATCTGCTTCAATTTTAGCCCTTGTGGCGGCGGGCTGTTGTTGTTTTGTGGCAGCGGCACGTGTGACTGGTGCACTGTATTGACTTACACTGTCCGCTCTCAATGGTGGAGGGATATCACGGATGGCCGTAGCACACACAGGCGGCTGGTAAATCACGTTTATTGTTTTCACGGCCCAAGCGTTTTGACTCTCCTCTCCAGCCTTTTTCCTGTGAGCTGCTGATGTCTGTCACCAAGTGGAGGCTGGGGGAGCCCACAGACATGCTAGGGGGGAGTTCAGAGAGCTATTTTGTGTCCAGATGACCTCCCCGCGCCTGCAGTATCTGTGAGGTTTCTCCTGGATTAGGAGGTCAGCCTGGGGGTCCTTTTGTTCTTCCTCCCTTATCCTGTCTTGGGTAAGCTTAGTCTGCTGGAGGCGTAACTATAGGAACGTTAGGAAAGGTGATTCGCTCCCAGTCTTCGCTAGTTTTAGGGCCTGCCCTTGGGTCGGGGTTGCGGGAAAGGGCGTCTGGTAAATCATTTACCTGCCCAGGGCAATGCTAAATGGTGAAATCAAATTCACTCAGGAATAATTCCCAGCGGCAGAGTTTGGCCCTTTGTTGGTGAGTGTCGTGTAACCATTTCAATGCTTGGTTATGGGTATGCAGTATAAAGGCAGTGCGCTCTAATAGATAGCGGTATTTGTGCACTGCCCATATTACTGCAAGACACTCTTGCTCATTACTATGGTATCGAGCCTCTGTGTCATTGAGCTGGGTGCTCGCATAAGAAATGACCATTGACCGATTTTGTGTCTCTTCCTGGTAAAGTACCGCACCTAACCCTACCTGACTGACATTCATCTGAAACATTAAGGGCGTCCCTTCAGTAGGCCGATATAGCCTTTTAACCTAAAAGTACGTGGAGGGGGGGCCATGAGTTGGGCACAAATCTCCGGAGCCAGTTACATAGTTTAAGAAAATGATGGAGTTGTCTCTTCGTTTTGGGGACTGAGGCGTCTTGGATGACTTGAATGGAACCCTCTTGGGGAAATATGCCCTCGGCGATATCTCTCGCCCCGAAGTGGCTCTTACTTAATTTGCATGTAAGCCCATGCATCTCTAACAATTTGAGTACCTGGGTTAGGTAGTGACAGTGTTCTTCCCAGTTTCACAAATAGATTACGATGTCGTCCAGGTAGGCGAAGCAAAATTTTCCAACAAATTCTGTCAATAACTCAGCGGCCATTAACCTTTGGAAAGTCGTGGGAGCGTTTTTAAGCCCAAACGGCATTACCCGGAATTGCGAAGTTTCCCCTGTCGGGATGGTGAACGCTGTGTACTTCCGGCTATCTGGATGAACGGCGATCTGCCAGTAGCCTGACTGATGGTCCAGCGTACTAAATATCGCTGCCTCTCCTATTTCGCAAAGGGTGTTGCGGAGATCTATGGACAGAAGCGCGATGGGGTGGGTATGCTCCTTCAGTTTTATGTAGTTTACACAGAAACGATTCCCCCCCATCCTTCTTGGAGACCAAAACAATAGGGGAGTTGTAGACGGACGTAGATGGTTCAACTATTCCCTGCTCTGTCATCTCCTCTACCTGCTCTAAAATTTCCCGCTGTCGGTGGACAGACACTTTATAGGGTGGCTATAAATGGGTTGGTCGGTGCTAGGCACTATCTATTGTTGGATGCTACAGGTCTGTACGAGGGGTCCGGAGTTCGAAAACACGTAGGCGTATTTTCCTAAGATGTCCTTCAGTTTGTTACAGGAATTGGTTCCCCCAAGAATTAGTGTTGAATGTTGGCCGGGTCAAGAGGGGGAGCGCTAACTTCTGGGGGCGTGTGTTCCCAACTGACGTTTATCTGTTCAGTTCTCCTACATGGATTTTCTTTTGTCCATGGTCAACGATACATTGTTACTCCCTTAACCACGGCTGTCCCAGAATTACCTCCTCGCTTATAATGGGAACAACAGTGAACCATGTCTCCTGCGTTAGGTGGAACACATTCATTTCCAACATTATTTTCCCTTGAGCACATAAGGTTCGGTTTGGTTGGGCCATCCGAATATCTAGGGGCTGGGGTTGAAGTCTCGCCCGTTGGGAAGGGGTCAGGACATTGGTCCTTATGAAGATACCGGTAGCACCAGAGTCAATCAGGGCCCGTCAGGGAAGGTGCAAGAGTGGGGAAGGGGGTAGCGGCCCCCCCGGGCAATCCTGGTTGAATTGCCACTCCGGGCAATACCAACAGCGTGGCAAGAGGGCGGCGGCCTTGGCGCATGCCATCTGTTCCTTCCCAGCTCCCTTACTCTGCCAGCTCCTCGACCATCTACGGTCAGGGGTTTAACAACAGGTTGCGCAGCGAGGGCAGGAGGGTACGGGTGATACACCTGACACGCTGCCCTTCGGTCTGGTCAGGTTATACCCTTTGTGAAGGCGTTCTTTCCGCCTTATAAACCGTTCTACTTCCTCGTCGTTTTGGTGTACGTGAGAATGTAGATTTGTGATGAGATCTGAATGAATCTCGTCACCGGAAAAATGTGACATGAGCTGAGTTTTAAATTGGGACCATCCTTCCACAAATTTGCTGTACTTCTCCCACCATTTTCTGGCTGGCCCGTTGAGATGGTGGCGAGCGGCTCACCCACTGTTTACGCGGGATGAAGTGCTTCCTCAGCTCCCGTTCATGCTAAACTATGATTTTTTCCGGGTCGTCGTACGGTTTCCTGTTATATTTGGGCAGGGTTAATTTGCAGGGTAACTTTGAAATGACCGAGCTGTGCCAGTGGGTTGGGTCGCGTGGTTCATACATCTGTTCCTTTCGACAGATTTTACATTGGTATTGCTGAACTGGGTTCCGGACTCATTCATCCGTCCAGCCTATGCAAGCGTGGTGAAAATCATTCTTACATAATACGCAAAGGACAACATATATTCCTTGACCCTCACACTCGGACCATTGGCATGCCTGGGGGTTTTCTTGCCTACACGCCTGGCAATGGAAGTTCAAACCGTCCGTGTAACGGGGTGCATCTTCCCACCCTAAACACACATACGTAGTGATACTCTAGGTGACAGTAACTACACCTGATTAGGTTAATGGCGGTGCCTGAGCATGAGGGGATGGGGTAAGGCGTATTGCTTACCCCTGCGACATTCATCTCTGCCAACGTGCTGTGCACTTCTGGTCGACTCATGTCTGACTCTGACACGGCTAATAGCTGGGGGCCATGGAGTGTTTAACTCAATTCCCAGAAGTTGCGGACCGGTTCCTCTGCAAGGAGTTATCAAAAAGGGAGAGAAAAGGGGGGGGATGGTGGACTGGCTAGATTTTCGTTCCCAAGTATCAGCTACATGGAACGTTTGGTTTGGCCCCATGGTGGGCGCCAATTGGCGTGCGCTCCTCCTCTACTTTCTGGGGATAGAGGTTAGGGTGCTAACCACCCTCCTTGGTTCGTTGGAAGAGAGGGGAGTCAAACTCCAGTGTGAGGCGAATGGCGATCGTTTCCCGTCCAGGGAGTTTGACCTTTCTCACAACTAGGGTTGCCAACAGGCAGGATGCCAGCTGTCCCTGGATGTATGAGTGGTAAAATAGAGGGAACTATATTTAAATGAGGGTAACTGTGACGATGGGTGACCTGGCCGGAGATATAGGGGCTATCCGCAGAGGCCTCGTCGGTTGGCGTGCGGGAATATAGTTGGCGGGTGAGGGTTTTGCACGAGATTTGGGGACGACCTTAGGCGGGAGTCAAACCTGTATAATTTTCCCTGAAAGCCAACTTTATTTAACAAGAATTAATGTGGACCTTCTTTGGAACTACCTTGGCAGGGGTAGCACTTATTACGAGGGGCAAAATCTTAAACTGTGAGTGGTGAGTCCCCTGCGGGTCATACTCTAGCCAACACGCATTAAATAAGAGATTGTACGGGGAGTCTTATGTGGGACTTAAGAGAGGCGAGTCTGGTCGAGGTATGCACTCAGTTTCCGTCAGCAGGGATTCTACCTTGCTTGTGGTTGCACTACTATGGTTAGTACTGAGAGCTCTCTCTAAAGCATGAAGCTCTCAATGTCGTCAATGGCACTGTATTCCACCCTTCTTATTATACATCTGTTCTGTCCGATGGCCTTTCAGACGTGCAGTCCTGGGGGCGTGGCATGTGCCATCACACTCGTCCCAGACATGCAGTCCAGTATTGGGACGTCACTGGAGGTAGACGCAGGAACACCAGAAACCCAGGAGCTTCAGCGTGTCTTTTGCAGACTAATGCTTTCTGCAAGCTCACGTCTCCTGTAGAGTTTGGTGCACCACACGACTAGTCTCCTGCGGAATTTAATTACTGAACCTGGCTTAAACTGTATTATCATACTGAACACTAAAATGCTAATGACTTGGGGCCTAATGTTAAAATAACGGTAAGTGGACAACTTAAGTTTCACACCATTTTTATTACGTCAATTATGAAAGTGGAAAGTCCTGGCTAATTAGTAAAGGAAATAATTAACTAGCTAAAAATATATGTAAAATTATTAACGCACTGAAACATTTGAAGGTGAGCCTGATAATTAATTAATAAAAATATGCAGAAATTACCTAACACAATTGTACAGTCTCCTAATTTACAGGAATTTATCCAGAGGGTAAACTAAGGCGCAACAGCCTGCTACCGCGGAGTCACGGAAGTTGACTGGGGTAAAGGGTGCAGGGTGCAAGAGTGGGATTACCTCTGGAAGTGTTGCCGCCCTCACGGTCAGCTGGTGCAGTGGTGAATGAGCCTTATCCAAGCTGCGGGGAAGGTGCAGCCTTCGCAGTCTGCAAAGGTGGATAGAAGTCTTCTTGCAGGCTTCTGGATGTTGAGCCATATCGCAGGCTGAGAAGAGAGTCTGCTGCAGCCCAGGGAGTGCTCACTGACCTATATGGCTGGTGGGCCCGACGTCTCTGCTGGAGCATGGTAGCGGACTTCCTTATATATGAAAAAATCCCTTGATCAGCGATCTTCTGGGGGTGCAGGGTAAAGTAGCCTTCCAGAGCAGGGCTAGGTTTATCAGGGTAGCGGCAGCGCCGCTCATTTATCTCCGTGCTTGGAGGCGATGACAAATTAAAACACCTCTTTCTCAGGCTGGCGGGATGTGACATCACAAGGTCGCAGGGGTGCTGCCATCTCGTGGGTTTGCTGCAACTTCTTCCACAGCTAAATAGTAGTAAAGTGGTTCGCCAAAAATATTTAATTTATTCATGCGGGTGGCGCTTGCACAGGATTTCAGGCGGGCTGTACATTTCATAATTAAGCTCATCAATTACTTTTACGTATGCGGCTGTCGCGATGTGTGGAGTCTCCTTGCTCAATATGTAAAATTATTTTGCCACTGTTACTGACTTGCCCCGAGCTCTGGTCGCTCGTAGACAGGGCAAAGTCACCCACAGAGTGCATATCTGCACTGTGCAGCATTTTGGCATGCGTCAAATTACATTATAGCATTTTGTTTGTCCATATGAGTGATATCGTTCAGGCAGGAGTTTTGAAAATAACATTTGTGTTACTACCTCAAGTTTCATGGTCATGTTTGTTTTCACTTCTGTGGAATGAACTACACTACTTGCTCTGCCCTCATCTTCAAAAACACTACCAATGATATCCATTTCTGGTAAAAATTAATTTACATCAGATTAGTCTAAAATGATTCACAGTTAGTTTCCACTACTCATACAAGTAATAACTAAGCAGTATTGCCACAAACTTTGCTTACTTTAGTGAAGACACAAAAATAAACTAGAATACACTTAATCGGAAAATGCAAACAACTGTCATTAATTACTACCATAATACTTAGCTTTTGGTTTGTTCTTTTGTCAGTCATTATATTCCCGACATTGAGAAACTCTTTTCAGTGTCTACATTACTGACTGGAATCCATACTGATTTCACTGATTTTATTGTAGTGCATAAAAAAACCCAATGATTTTCAACTTCACAGAACATTTTTATTGTGTAATTCTCACATAGGTGTGTGTGTGGCATGTCTCTCTCTGTGTGTATGTGATTGCTAATATTGAATGCGTGAAATTTATACGTTTTAACAATGAAATGTTTTAATACAAAATTAATTGTTTGAAAGTCACGTCTGCTTATCACAGCCTTTTATTCTTGCCGTAGGTGTATGAAACACAACTGTGCAACATGCTTAAGTTTCTGTGATTTGAATGTTTGACACAACCCCAAGAAAATACTAAGCTAGCCAATAAATAAAAATAAATAATGAAATAAACCCTGAAAACAGTAAGTACCAACGCATATAAATATGAGCGGAATAAAAGTAACGGTAGGTCTATGTGTGTGCATGTTCACCACTATCTTTAAAGTTTGTCATTGCTAAGTACAATAAATACGCAACATGAGTTGCGTGCTTGAATTTACTGTCTTTTTCGCTGGACTGGGTGTTGCTTTGTTTTAATTTTTATTCCAAGTCAGGCCATACTTTTAATGAAATAAACCAACACATATTAATAACAAGAGGTTAAGTATGTACTACAGTTCTTTCCCCCGCAGTTATAACAGGGTTAAACACAGTCGCGGAAAAATATTAAGGTGCATTGTGTGTAATGTGCTAGGTCATGTATAACAAATATGTTAACAATGTAAGATAATAACCATAAGAACTATCAACAACACAGACATTGTACAGAGTCATAAGCTGACCTAGATATGGTTACAGGCCTGAATTGTTGACATTCTTATGAAACGCTTTTTGAAATACTACTAAATTCTTTGAACAAACATTTGACAGTTAAAACGTACTCACATTGCAGTGTTTAAGCTTATATGTAGTGGAAGGATACGTAATCGGTACCTAAAAGTATAACTTTAGCAGGGCTTCAAAAAAGTTTAAGAAGTAACAGTTAATGGCAAAATACCATCTATGTTTGCTATTCTGCTGCTAATAATTTCAAAAGACAGCAAAAAAGAATTTTTTTTTTGTACTTATATTTAAACTGATACATTCTGAAGTCATTCTCTAAACATTTAGAGTTTCACAGACAACCCTACAACTCCAAACACGGACACGAACTATTTTGTACTCTGAGCATCACAACCTTTTCCATCACGAACAACAACTTACGGAATTTCCCTAAAGTTAACTTCGTTGGTCTCGTTCTCCGCAAATTGCCCTGGACCACTCAGCATCGCCTTGATGGTCCCCGAGGTGAGCGCGTGCTCTCGCTTCACAATGAACTCGTGGCCATCTGAAGAAATGAGCTTCACGTACATTGCATCAGGGCCTTCACAGCCCCCATATACCTTCTCCTCATCCTGCAAGCACACATAGGTACATCTTGAAACTCTCTCCCCAGTGGCATAACAAAAATGACCCAGACAGGATCTGACTAACACAAAGCATGAAATTATCATGGTAGGCTAACTGAAAATTATTCATTGGCTCTTAAGGTTGAAGTAAAGCAACTGCCTATGGAGCACTGCACCTGACAATACGTCGTGAAGAACTCATAAAAAAGTAGTTCAGACACTATAGAAATTGTAAGAGAAGTGCAATTTATGGTGTATATGAAAGAAGAATGTATCAATTTTGCAACATTATTTTACTAAAACATAATTTTTAAATGAAATGAAATAAAAAAAAAATCTCGTAAAATAGTCAGTATTTTTAAACAAAATTTAAGCATATTTCCATTCTGGATGATTCAGAAAGCAGAATTTGCACGAAAATCTTTGTCACGGAATATTGTCAAAAATTTTACTATGATTGTGTGTAAGAAAATTGTAATAATAATGTAGGAAATAATTTTTATAATTGATTTTGTGCATGTCAATTTGTCACAAACATTTATGCCTGAAACTGACGTAAATAGTGTTAATTATAACATTGATATAATACATTATTACTATGATTTTATTACACATTATCACAGTAAATATTGTGACTATCTTTCTTGAAGATTTTTTAATCAATTATGCTCTCCAAAGCATACAAAACGGAAGAAGTGCTTACATTTTGTTAAAAATGTGGACTTTATCGATAAATTAATTTTTTACATTTAAAAAGTATATTTTAGGAAAATATTTTATAATGTTGCATTCTTCTTTCATATACAGCATAAATCACACTTTTCTGGGAATTTTTATGGTGTCTGTACTAATTTTTTATGGGTGCAGTCAGGTGCAGAGTTCCATAGGCAGTTGCTTTATTTCAACACTAAGGCACCTGTCTACCTGGCACACATGAACTGAGTTGCAATTAGTCTGCAACACACATTTTAAAAACAAAACTATTTTATGAGAGTACATTCTGGTTACATACAAAAATAAATAAAGTTTCAGACAAGGGTGGAACACAACTTTCAAATAGATCACACTTATTGCTAACATTTTTTTAAGCTCTTAAAAATGGCCAACTTACTACATTTTTAGACTATTACCTATAGCTTAAAATATTCTGGGTGAATTCCTGGAAATCATGCATGTGGCAATGTCTCCCTTATCACTCACACTTCTTTGCATGACTCGGAAAACAGATACAGGCAGGTAATCCCCTTAAAATTATTTCTTGGTTCAAAATTGTTACCGTCATATACTCTTGTCCACAGCTATAGATATTTTACACTGTCCACAATGACCTTTTCTCCACCAAGTGACTGGTAATGCTGATAGTATTAATACGAGATCAACAAGATTTCTCAACAACTACAATTTGGTATCAACACTTACACATTATTACTTCCCAATTAGATCACTTTTAGAGCAATATAACGCTGCTAGCATTCCTATCGCTTCTGGAATGGATCCTACAAGTCTTCTCGAAGTACTATTTCAAGCACCTTTAGCAATTCACACTGGATCTCTGCAATGATGTCAAAACTGCAACATTTGATCTAAATCTTGACCCAAAGTTTGCTGGAGCCAAATCTGGCAAGTAGGATGGGTGCAGAAGAAAGGCTATGTTGTTTCCGGTGAGAAATTCACACATAAGGATAGCTCTGTGACAGGGTGCATTGTTTTCATGGTGCATCCAGTTTCTCAGGTAGGTATCACACAATTGGATGCTTTTGTAAAATGTTCTCTCTCAGATTACTTAAAACCTGGCAGTAGACAAAAAAAAAAGGTGAGGCAGGTCCACAGGTAACCCAAGTGCATGTTTATCTTTTCGAACATTTGCTGCATTGCACATCGAAAATCCACCCACAGAGGCCAGATCATCAATAGTTTTTTCTACTGCCAGATTTTAAGGCATCTATGAGAGAACATTCGGCAAAAGTGTACAGATATGTGGCATGCACGAAAGTGGTGCCTATGACGAAAATACACCCTGTCACTGAGCTCTCCTCACACATGAGTTTCTCACCAGAAACATGGTCTTGCTACAACTTCACCTATCCTACTTACTAGATTTGGCTCTAGAAGACTTCACCCTCTTCGCGAAGATCAAAATTGAAGGTCAGGGGTAGTCATTTAAACAACACCAGACCCAGCACAATTTGCAGAATGTGCTTGACATGCTTCGAGAAGACGACTCCAAGGGCACATTTAGTAAGTAGAACAAATGCTGGGAGCTCTGTATTGCTGTGCAAGCGAACTATTTCTAAGGTGGTAGTGTGTCAACATCAATAAATAAAGTACTTTTTTTTTGTAAACAAAGCTGGTCGTGAAACTTTCTGATACCAGCAATGAGCTCATCTGAATCACAACTCTTAATATCTGTGAGACAAAGAATAGAGATGGGTTCTATTGCACATACAACACCAAATATATAAATACAATACCTTTATTCTACCACAGAATTATGATAATACCCTTGCAGAAACATACTTCTATGCTCCTTTTGAATGAAAGAATATTCTATTAAACAGAAAAAGGCCATTTTTGAAGACATTCAAAAATAACCAATCTCACAAACAAAATTTATTTTTTACTGCCACAACAGATGCATAAAAATTGACACGATGGAAAGAGATACACAATGCAGAACACCTATCAAAACTTAAACATACAATAAGTATTGCCTTCCTCCTCAATTAAAGTAATTAATCTCAAAATTTCTGAAAATTTCAAATAATTGACACAATCCACAGAGCCATGAGAATTTTTTTTTTTTAATATAGGTAAATGTCGTGCTACATGAAATGTTTTACTTTTTGTGGATCTCTGCACACACATAATTTTTTGAGATTTTAGAAGTTCTTTTGACAGCCATAATTTAAAAATATTTCACCAACTGGCTTCACTAGTAACCTGAGGAGAGGGCAGAGATTTTCAAAGCCATGCCGCTACACGTAAAACCCCTGCTGAATAAGCCTATCAGGACTCGTGCAAACCTGACTTTCAGCATATTGAATTTCTGGGGATTACCTCTGAAAGAATGTTCTGGTTATTGCCCTAGACTCTCTCGGCGAGACTCAGGGTGCTGGGAACCTTCTAGATTGGACCAATGAGAAGACTTAAGCTATGATGTGCCTCCGAGCCAACGGTTTGGAGTTTGTAGTATTGTGCGACCGTAAGCAGCAGGTGTGCAAAGACAGCGAAGTGGTGAGCCAGGAGAGCATCGAGTACCTGCAAGAGTGACACTGACGGACGTGACTACTGAACTGGATGCGCGAGTGCGGGAAAATTTGAAATTATGGCAATAGATATGATTGAATATGTATTTTAATAATTGTGAATTAAGTGACTGTAACTAATATAAAGACAATAACAAGCACTTAAATTAAAATTGAGATTGACAAACAAATACGAGTTGCCACTACTTCAAAGTTCCGAACATTGAATAAATTACTTTGTTGACCAAAAGTATAGAACAAAAAATAAATATTTTCTGTACATATCAATTACTGTTACTTGCAACATTACAACATTAAGCTACTATCTCCACTATTACTCTTAAATGAATAAAACTAAGTCTAAAATTAAATAATTCAATTTTCGTAAAATTTTAACATTTGTACTTCCAATACACTTATTTGCAGAAAAAAAAAATTGATCACCATGAACGACTTGCACAAGTACAACGACGACATGCTCAGCACTTTGATCAATTCTTCATTGTAGAGTGGCACACTGTCCTTTAACAAGAGGTGTCATGGTGTGGGGTGCCATTTCCTATGATTCTCTCACCGCATTGGTGGTGATAGAAGGAACCCTGATTGTGTAGCTCCCCTTCCTGGTGCAGCTTGACCACCCCATTTTACAGCATGATAAAGCCCGAACCTCACACAGCACAGGTGTCTCTGGTATGTCCTCATGATGTCAACATGCGTCCTTGGCCAACAAAGTTTGCAGACCTCTCACAATCAAGAAAGTTTGGGACTACATTGGATAGCAACTTTGACTAATGACAACTACAGCTGATTTGGAGTGTCAATTGAGCCATCTGTGGCCGGATCTTCCTCAGAAGAGCATCCAACGTCTGTATACCTACATGCCCAACCGTATTGCTGCCTGAATCTGTGCTAGGGTGGTCCAATATTTTGATGTTTTCTGTATACATATTATAATGTCCTGTGCGCTGAAACCTTCAGGGTGATAATTTTTTTTTACAAATGAGTGTACAGTGTTAAGTGTAATTATGAAAAATACAAGTTTTGTTATTTTACTTTTTTTAAAAGTATTACTCCAGAAATTTGTTGATCTTCAAAACTTTCCAAATAGGAACTTTTTAGGATGTAGATTGAATAAAAGTGTTCTTGTCGTATTCAAACGAATTGTGCAAGCCAAATATACCTCGTTTTGTATTATTTTCAACTGTGACCCCTAAAAGAAACAGCACAATTTGTAAGCATTGCTTTCAACATCAACAGTATACTAGAACACTTTTGCACTGTGACCAAGTAAAAATGTTGTATATATTTGACATGTGCCATTGAGAACCTCCCTGTCGGACACACATGTGAGGTCATTGCTGAGTGTTTGACCCTCGAGCCGTGCTGCCACATGTAGTGCAGCATGGATCACTTTAGATACAGAATGGATATGTACAGATGGCCTATCTGCCGAGGATACCACGATGGACCTATTTGCACCATCTAGTGCCATGAGATCTCTTGCTTCCCACAGTAATACGCACACAGGTATCTGACTACAGAAAAAACTAACTAATACACGCAAATTAGGCTACTGCTTGGTGGCGAACTCTCTCCCCTCCCCTTCCCTTATTTACTCCCTTCCTGAATTTTCCAACCCCCCTCACAGATACCAATTCCTCCTGCAACCCAGTCCACTCCCTCACAGTCCTCACAAGCATAGACAGCCTACCCCGCTCCATTCTCCTCTATACCCTCTGATGCTTTTCACTGTTGTTGCCTCTACCTCTAAACACCCCCTTACTTAGCTGGCAGTATAAACTTCCCAACCCTCCCTCTCTGTTCACCATCCTGTATATCCTGACCAACCTTTCAACTTTCCTCCTGTCGTTCAACGAGCTCCATTCCATTTCTTTTATCACTTGATGGCCTATAGTTCCCTTCATCCTCACCCTCCTTCCCCTGCCTTCTCGACCTACCCTTCACCCACCTTTGCACCTTCTCCAGCTTCCGCACCACCACCTCCATGTATGGATCTCATACTGCTGCAGCATATTCTAACATCTGCTATACCATTGTGCCATATGACTTCTCCTTCACATAACAGCTGACTCCCTTCAGCACACTTCCCAAAATACCCAAGCCCTTTGCAACCACCCTCTCTAACTGTTTTTTCCATCTGAAATCACCCTGCAATATAATCCCTAGATACTTATATTCTGCTGATTCGTCTATCTTTGTCCCTCCCATCTGTACTTGTCCCTGCTTATCACCTTCTTCCTGGTAAACCTTACTACCTTAGTTTTTCCTTACATTTATCTTCATTTGGTTATCCCTGGTCCATGACCTTATCTTCTTGTCAATGTCCGCCTGCAAGTTCCCACCTCGCACTTCTGCATACATAACACAATTGTCTGCAAACAAACTTATTTTCCCTCTAATCCCCAAACCAATGTAATTTACCAATATGGCAAACAACAAAGGACCTAGCACGCTTCCTTGTGGCACCCACTACGTAACCACCACTTCCCCCGATATTGTCTCCCAAACTTACACCCTCTGCCTTCGCCCCTTGAGGAATTCCACTATCCATTCCACTACCCTCTTGTCCGGTATCAGCTCTTCCACTTTCCTCATCAATGTCCCATGGGGCACCTTATCAAATGTTTTTTCAAAATCTATGAAGCAGGCTTCCACCTGCTTCCCCTCTTCAACTACCTGCACCAGATCCTCTAAAAACCCAGCGAGCTGAGTCTCACATGAGTATCCCCTCTGGAAACCATGCTGTGACTACTCCAACCAATTCCTCTTGTTCATAACCTTCACCACATACTGGACCACCAGCCTCTCCATTACCTTTCCTGTACTCGATGTGAGACTCGCCGGTCAGTAGCTACCAGGCCTCCCCCTATCCTCTTCCTGCTTGTGTATAGGTACCGCCCATCACATTCTTCCAACCTTGTAGTAACTTACCCTCTCCTAAGGATTTGTTAAACAACACCTCAAAATATATCACTATTTCGCTCCCATCAAACTTTAGTGCTGTGTTTCCTATCCCATCTTGTCCTCCTGCCTTACTGCTCTAACACCTCCTAATTACCATTTCAATCTCCCACCCCTCATCCTAAACTTACTAAACAACCCCAATCACTATTAGCCTCCCTATTACAATCCTCCTTTGCATCAAACACTGACAAGTAATGGCATTGCAGCATCTCCGATTTTTCTTGGTCATTTGTCGCAGACCTACCATCCCCTCCTTTCAACAGAGGGATCCCTTCCTCTTCTCCCCTTAGCTTCGTTACATTCCTAAATAATTTCCTCCATTCCTTGCCTTTTCCTTCTTCCACCATTTTCACTAGAAATACATTCTTCACCTGTTTGATCACCCTTTCAAGCTCCCTTCCAATATGTTTAATTATTTCCTTAGATATTTTTATCACTTCCTTTCTCTAATTGGCATGTAGTTTTTTTACACACTTCCTCTTCATTTTTAGAATCTCTTGTCCATAATATGGCGGATCTCCCCCAGTCCCTAATCTTTTCTTGAGCACAAATTTCTCCAACATAACCTCTATTTATTATTCCTCTAAACTCCTTCCATATTTTTTCCACACTTTTCTCCATAGACTATTTTCCAAACCTATCTCTCCTGAATATTTCTGCCTCCTCCTGGCCATCTATCCCATACTGCCACACCAATCTTTCTGCCATTTTCTCTTCCCTCATCCTGTCAAGCACAATTTCCACAACCATGATATGGTGGTCGCTTACATCATCCAATACTATTGCTTCAGCTACAGTATTCCCAGGTCTGACCAACACCACATCCAGCACAGACCCATCACCCTCTTCATTCCACCTCGTAGGTGTTTCTACTACCTGGACCAGGCCTCTGTTGACTACCTGTGCTGGCATTCTCTGCATCATGATACCCATTCCTTCTGCACCCTATATTCATCTCACACTTGACATATTCAGGTCCCCTGCTACAACAACCCACTGCATGTCCTTCATTCTATCAACCCTCTCCTCGATCGTCTCAACTACCTGCCATCCCTGCCCTGGTAGTCTATACACTGCCAGTAAAGTAATCCTCCTATTACTACTCCCAATTAATTTAATTTCCATCACCTCAACATCCTCACTAATCCATTACACTGACCCTTTCAGGTGTTTCCTTTTCCACTGTTAGTTTGTTTCCTACCATTGCCACTATTCCATTTCCCTCAGCACACTCCTAACATCTCCACACATGCCCCAGTAGTGAGCCCTACAGAGTCTGCATGATACCAACCGCTGCACTGGTCTCCCTGCACCCCACTATCATTCCCCCACACCTTCACACATCCCCTGCACTTGCACCACCCTACCATTTTTTTTTGGAATGGAATTACACAAATGTTTTACCTAACCTAAAGCTACCCTCACTTATAAAATAACACCAAACACTTATAAATACACACATATAAACTGGTCTAACTTACACTGTAACACCACTTCCCACCTATGAGAACAAAGGCCAGAATACAGGGAGGACTGTAGCCACAATACTAGTCATAGTCCAGGTGCTTTCAGTCTCTCTAACAAAGGCGACATTACAACCCTGAACTAGAGTTCTCCTGCCCTCTGTACGCACATGCTCGCCCTCATGAGCTGGTGACTTTGCTCCTTTTCACGAGACATCCTAATTACTCCCGCCCTAAAACATCTCCAAAATTTATTGCCATCCCTCTTTTGCTTGGCTGTCATTATTCTCAGCACCCAAGATCACACCCACAACCTTATAAAACTGTTAGGACTCAGGGGCGTACCAAGAAATTTTTTTTCAGGCGGGGGGCTGATGAGTATTATTGTAGTCACTAGAAGCACTACGTTGTTCACAAGTCACAGTGGAAGGATAGAAAAGGAAAGGATAGAAACTGTGTGTGTCATGTGGGTAATAACAAATATATAATATAATTATTGACATTTTGATAATAGGGTTTAAAAAAATTTGTGTCATTTCAGATGGGGAAGGCAACGCCCTCAGCAGCCCTTCCCCTCTCCTGGATATTCCACTGTGTTAGGTACATTTATGGTTATAATGCCACTAGTCAAAAGTATATTAAGCCAACTGAATTTTCAGAATTACAATCTTTCATATTCTGCACTAAAATTGTTTTAATGGTACCGAATCTATAATTCTTACGAATAGGTGATTTTTCGTAAATGGGAAAAATAATACCTGGATATGTTACACATGATGATTAGTAATCATAATTACTAGGAATTGTGGAGGGACTTCAAGTAGTTTTCTGTTAAAAAAAAATGTGATAGGGAGGAGGGTTATCAAGATTGTCGTATTTATGCTATAAAATACGTATAATTTATGTAGAATGTATTTATATCAGGTCGCTGAATTGTTTAACATGTAAGAATACAGGTTGAAACAAATATTTCATGCGTAAAACATCATGTATGGGGTATATTTATAGTGCGGCGCTGAGCTTATACAGGTAAACAACACATGTAACACAGGTAACAACAGTGTCGGGACATTATGTAATTCTGGTGAATTTTGGAGAAGAAAGTGACAGTGCATCAGAACATGACGACGAAGAATGTTAGAGTGATTCTGAATCGGAGCAAGAGGTTGGGGACACGGACAGTGATGACGAAAATTCAGCGACAGGTAAGAATTATTTTGTAGGGAAAAATAAATTTACAAAATGTAGGAATGATCCTCTACCGAGAAACAAAAGAAGGGAACCTCACAACATACTTTTTCATTTGCCTGGGGTTATAGGAAATGCTAAGTACGCAACAACAGCTGTTGATTGTTGGAGTCATTTGATTACCAATGAAATGTTGGAAGATATAGTTAGATTCACCAATCAATACATAGAAAGCATCAAAGATCAATTTTCCAGAGAAAGGGACATAAAGACCACAGATGTTATTGAAGTAAGGGCTTTTACCGGATTGTTGTACCCAGCAGGAGCTTATAAAGGGAATAGGCAGAGTCTCGAAGTTTGGGGGAGTAATGGTGATGGAGCCGAAAAATTTGGCCTTGTAATAAATATAAAATGGTTCAAGACACTGATACGTTGCCTACGTTTCGATAATCATGATACCAGGTTAGCTAAGCAGTAGATCATCTTGCTCATGTTCGTGATATTTTCACTAAGTTTGTACCCAACTGCCAAAAAAGTTATTCTCTTGGAGAAAACTTCATGGTTGATGAAATACTTCCCGGTTTTCATTGTAGATATCCTTTTCGGCAATGCATACCATGAAAACCGAATAAAAACGGTATAAAGATTTATGCTTTAGTAGATGCGAGGATGTCCTATTCCTATAATTTGGCCATTTATCCTGGGAAGCAACCAGAAGGGCCTTTCGTGCAAAGTAATAAGCCAACTGACGTAGTGGAGAGATTGGCTGAGCCTTTAATTGGAACAGGACAAGTCCTACGCCAGTACTTCGAAAAAATAAAAGACCGTTACCACAACAATTTGTTGCTACCAAAGGAAGATAACTGCATACTAGTATTTTTGACTTTCAAAAAGGTACTACTTTAATTGTCATACATACCACGACTACAGAAGAATGTCATACTTGTGTCTAGTCTTCATAATGACCAAGAAATTCATAAAGGTACTGGCAAGTAAAATAACTCCACAAAGGGAGGAGCCGATACTGCAGACAAGATGTGCGCTACATTCAACGTAACGCGATACATCAAGAGATGGCCTATGGTGATATTTTTTATGATGTTGAATATAAGTGGTATCAATGCACAAGTAATTTTCCTAGGCAACGGTTTGGAAGCAATGCGGAGAAGAATATTTCTCAAACAGCTGTCCCACAAACTGGTAATTGGAGAAATACAACGCAGAAGTATGAAGACCATTGGTATGCCTTCGGAACTCCTTCAAAGATTGAAAAGATTTTGTCCATGCCCAGAAGAAGATCAGGACGATGAACCATCTCCAGGACCACTGAAAAGGCGTAGGTGTGCTACATGCACCACTGAAACCGGTATCAGAAGACTGTTGAAATATGAATGCACGAATACGATATGTATGTCACATGCAGATTTTGTTTGTGATTTCTGTTGCAATGAACTTACGCCCAGCAAGTAAAGCATGCAATATTTCAACATTTTACAATACCCATTGTTTATTTTGTGGTTATCTTGTAATGATTTAGGTTACTAGAAATGGGTAAATGAAACAAGAAAAACTTTTAAGAAACTGCTATTGTACACTGTCTTCTAAATTTGCCATGGTTTGTAAAAAATTATTTTCAAATGTACGTTTGTTTTATGCAAAAAAATTTATTTGAAAAATATAGAGTACACTTATGTATGTACTATATTTAACGACCAGAAGAATGTGTAAAAAAAAATGCAACAGTGCAATATGTCACACAAAATTTTTGTTTGTGATTTGTATAAGAATCCAGTAAACAGACCCTCCAATTATAGATTACAATAATTCAATATTTATAATGTAAGTATTGTTTACTTTATGATTATATTGTATTGATTTTAGAATAAACCTACTGGTTATGGGTAATGTAAATAAAAAAATTAGAATTAGTTTTGGCGTATATCTTTCCAAAATTTGACATCGCTTTTTACAAAGCCAATATTATGATGTACGTTGTTTCTAATTAAAATCAAAGAAGAATTTTATAATTCCTAGAATGCAAACATATTTTACAGCATACGAAACATATTTTACAACAATAAGAATATGTAGCTGTGGGTTTTATGGTTAAAAACAGGCTGTATATGGAATGTGCCTGTTAAGAACATTGTGCCCGAAGACGTGATTGATCATATTGTGCCCGACAAAGGGTTAACACATTTTTTTTTACTATTAGTAATATTACTGTAATATTGTTTCACGAAAACATGTTAAATTGCAAACAAAATTGAACTGAACATGACCTAAATAGACAATATTACCAATACAAGCTACAAATACGATAGTGGGGAGGGCTACGAAGATCAGGGAAATTGAGGAGTAAAAGTTAATAATGAAAATGTACTTATTTTGCATTTTTGTCCCCCACAATTTCCCTGATCATAGCCCTCCCCACTATTGTATTTGTAGTTTGTATTGGTAATATTGTCTATTTAGTTAATGTTAGGTTCAGTTTTTTTTTACACTTTAATGGCTTTTCATTAATAAGTCAAATATTGAAGCCCCTAGTAAATTCGTGTTATGTAATTAGTAGAGTGGAATTATACCACTTTCCAAGATTTTTTTTTTAAGAAAAGCCCCTATTCTTAAGAATTACCAAAATATAATAAAGGTCTGCGTTTCACAAAAATATGCCAAAGCTGGATTCTTTAGTTTTATAAAGCTTCCCTTTTATGTTTAGTTTCGAAAAAAATTTATCAATATATTTCTCCGAAGAGTGGGCAGAGATATCCATTCTTTATTTGGGTTATCTACCGTACACCATCAAACTACATGCATATTTTATAAGTTTTCTATGAATTACAGACAAGTAATTAAAAATATAGGGCAACAGTAGTTTTGGACGTATTATAACTGCCACAGCAACGGGCAAGACACGGTTAAATAAAAAGTTTTTCGCTTCGTTTACTGCTGCAAATTGACATTTGTAACATTCTATTCATATATATATGCGTACTGATTTCTTACTTAGTTAAATAATATAAATAAAAGTCTTGTAAATGTACCAAAGGGGACCTAGCGTCAATTTAAGGCATACGAGATTTAGGGCACCAATGCACAAAAAAGTCTACAAATTCACCCCATGCCGATTAAAAGGAATTATGAAAATAGTGATCACCTATCAATACCATACCTTTTTATCATCTGCCATATCCGACATCCTCTTCACTTTGAGCAAACTGTAAAATTAAGAACACAATGAATAAATGCATACTCATCATGTTACGATTCTCAATCTAATCTAAACTTGACTTCCATCAATAACTGATGTAACAATACTCACATAACAAACAAGCAACTTGTTACCGCAATACAAATCTAAAGATAAATTCTCCAAAATTACCTTCAGTCTAGTCTAGTACAAATCACAGATCATGTTATAGGTTATTTTCTTTACTTACAGTGTATTTGTTTTCAAGGTTTTTAGTTTGACTGATAGCGTATTCTTTGGTTACATTTGTCGATTGATTTACGCGGCAAATGAAAGCAAAACTAGAATAACCTCTACGTTACGTTTAACTAATTATACGATATATGACAATAAATAAATACAAGTAACGTGAACAATACTTGATACATAATAATGTTTTTATGAAATTCAATCCAGTGTATCCAAAGCAGTGAAATAATTAAGGGGAAATGTGAAATAGAAACAGCATCCCGCTGGGTCTAGATGCGTACAATGCACACTATTTAAATTAATATGACATTAAAGAATTCTGAAATGTGTTAGTAAACACAACGCACGATTCCTTTATGCATTTGCACGTTTCCGACCGAAGTTAATGTATCGGGAATAAAATGCTAGACAAATGTGTATCCATATATATAATTCTCTGTATAATACCATGGGTCAAAAAGTGTCAAATAAAATTAATAAATCATCCACCAAACATTCACAGTTCGGGGTTAAGATATACATTCCTTTGCATGCTGATGCTAGCTGTGCCCACCACCCTGTCTTATTGATAATTTGTCCTATAACCCCAACGCATTTTGAAAGAGCCCTAAACAAGGGATAGCCGCGTCCTGAACATGCAACCGATTGGAGACTCCGCAGCCAGCGGGGTGTGTGGAAATAGACCCCAATGGCCTGCCATTCCACCACCAAAGTCAGGTGGCGGATGCCTTGATGTTCCCAAGAAGTGACTTTTGGGCACATGACAGTTCGGGCCAGCTGGCCACACCAGAAATCTTACCCAGACCATGAACCACAGTGGAGAAAATGGCATGACAGGGATGCAGTAGTTCCTGCAGATTGTTAACCCCTTGTGAGCCTACTTCATTACACTTCTAATAATATAACGAACCTCAGTGCTCCCTTTTTTTGTGTCTGTTGCCAAAACACTGTTGGGAATATATTAGTGCCTCTCAGGAGGGTAATCATGTGATAAATATATATGTGAACTTGATGTAGCATGTCATTTTTATGAATTCTTCCATGTATCGGCCATTATCGTGCTGCACCTTTATGCAGCCCCCTAACTATTTGTAAGTGCTGTTAAAAAACTTAAACTATGGCATACATGTAAATTACTGTAATATTCTGAAGTGTGAGGTGGCAAAAGAAGCCTATCTATTTCGTTACTGCTAACTTATGAGGTTAACAACCTCGATAGGGAGGGGAAATAATGGAAGAGCCTCTATTATCATCAACATATACAGCCAGCAGGTGCTTCATGGGAGGCCACATACGCAGACAAATAGCAACCATTTCCAGTTAATTACCGACAGCTAACTGGCATCCTACAAAGTTCTCCTACCTTATAGTTTGACACCATCTATGGCCAGCAGTATGTGTGATGCTGTCCATGCCTCTGCCCGTTTGCCCGCCATATATAAATCGCAGCAAGCATTAGCACTTTACCGGGTCCAGCAGTGCGTTGCATCGAGTGTATTTGGAACACCGACCACTAGTGCGACCAGAGTGGTCCAGTGCAGCAATTATGTAATACAGGGCAGTGTAAGGTGAGTGCCAACAAGTGCAGCATGGCCAAGGAACCAATTGCGCTCACCCACAGTGATATTAGAAGTATATCCCAAAAGGGGTTACAGTTAGTAGTGCAAATATTAGCAACGCCCATTGATGCAATGTTATGCAATAACACACAATGCCATTCTACTAAAGTGTACCTCCCCTCCCCCTGCCGCTCAAAAAATTTTCCAGGGGGAAATTTTTTATAATGTTGTGTTTTCCATTTTCACATGTTTCACTCGCATTTCATTTCATGCGATGTTTGTTATGTTAATTAAAGTTATTTTTTTTAGCACAGTTAGTCAACAGAGGATTAGTCCAGGTAGTAGAAACACATATGAAGTGGAATGAGGATGGTGTTGGGCCAGTACTGGATGTGGTGTTGGTCAGACCTGGGAATGCTGTACCTGAAGCAATAGTATTGGATGGTATAAGCGACCACAATATCATGGTTGTGGAAATTGTGCTTGGCAGGATGAGGGAAGAGAAAATGACAGAAAGGTTGGTGTATCAGTATTGGAGAGGCGACAAGAAGGAGGCAGAAATATTACTGAGAGATAGATTTGGAAAATGCTCTATGGAGGAAAGTGTGGAAAATATATGGAAGGAGTTTAGAGGAATAATAAATGTTGGTTATGTTGGAGAAACATGTACCCAAGAAAAGATTAAGGACTGAGGGAGATCTGCCATATTATGGACAATAGATTCTAAAAATGATGAGGAAGTGTAAAAAATTGCATGCCAAGTGGACAAATGAAGGGCTGATAAGATCTAAAGAAATGATGAAGCAGATGGGCAGGGTGCTCAAAAGGCTGATCAAACAGGCAAAGAATGTATTTTTAGGGAACATGGTGGAAGAAGGAAAAGGAAAGGAATGGGGGGAATGGTTTAGGTATGTAAGAAATTTAAGGGGTGGAAAGGAAGGGATCCCTCTGCTGAACGGAAGGGATGGAAGGAATGCGACAAATGACCAAGAAAAATCGGAGATGCTGCAATGCCAGTACTTGTCCGTATTTGAAGCAAAGGAGAATTGGAATAGGGGGGCAATTAGTGATTGGGGGTGTTTAGTAAGTTTAAGACGAGGGAGTGGAACATAGAAAAGGTAATTAGGGGTTTGAAGAGAAGTAAGACCGGGGCAACAGATGCGATAGGAAATGTAGCACTAACATTTGGCGGGAGAGAGTTGGTGAAATATTTGGAGGTGCTGTTTATTAAATCCTTAGGAGAGGGTAAGTTACCACAAGGTTGGAAGAATGTGATGGTGGTACCTATACACAAGCAGAAAGGGGATAGGGGGAGGCCTGTTAGCTACGGACCGGTGAGTCTTACATAGAGTACGGGAAAAGTAATGGAGAGGCTGGTAGTCCAGTGTGTGGTGAAGGTTATGAACAAGAGGAATTGGTTGGAGGAGTCACAGCATAATTACAGGAAGAGATACTCATGTGAGACTCAGCTAGTTGGCTATTAGAGGATCTGGTGCAGGTAGTTGAAGAGGGGAAGCAGGTGGAAGCCTGCTTCATAGATTTTGAGAAAGCATTTGATAAGGTGCCCCATGGGACATTGATGAGGAAAGAGGAGGATCTAATACTGGACAAGAGGGTGGTGGAATGGATGGTGGAATTCCTCAAGGGGCGAAGGCAAGGGGTGTAAGTGGGGAGGGTAATATCGGGGGAAGTGGTGGTTACATCATGGGTGCCACAGGGAAGCGTACTGGGTCCTTTGTGGTTTACCGTAAAGGTAAATTACATTGGTTTGGGGATTAGGGGAAAAATAAGAATGTTTGAAGACGATTGTGTTGTGTTTGCTGAAGTGAGAGAGGGGAGGGGGGACTTGCAGGCGGACATTGACAAAATATGGTCGTGGACCAGGGAAAACAAAATGAATATAAATGTAAGAAAAACTAACGTAGTGAGGTTTACAAGGAAGATGGTGATAAGCAGGGACATTAACAGATGGGAGGGCAAGAGATAGAAGAAGCAGCAGAATATAAGTATCTAGGGATTGTATTGCAGGGTGATTTCAGATGGAAAGAACACATAGAGAAGGTGGTTGCAAAAGGGAAGAAGGTCTCTGGGTATATTGGGAAGGCTGCTGAAGGGAGACAGCTGTGAGATGAAGGAGAAGGCACATGGCTCATTGGTACGGCCAATGTTATAATATGCTGCGACAATATGGGAGGTGCGAGAGCTGGAAAAGGTGCAAATAAGGGCAGTAAGATGGGTGAAGGGTAGGTGGAGAAGGCAGGGGCAGGATGACAAGGAATAAGGGAACTATAGGCCATCAGTGATGATGAAAGAAATTGGGGTGGAGCTCATTGAAGGACAGGAGGATAGTTGAACGGCTAGTGAGGATGTACAGGGTTAGAAATGAAGAGGTAGGATGGTGAGCCCTACACTATAAGCTAAGTAATGGAGTATTTTGAGGGAGAGGAAACAACTGTGAGAAGCTTAAAAGCTCGAGGAGGAGAACAGAACAGTGAATGGCAGTCCATGCATGTGAGGTCTGCGAGGGAGTGGAATGTGTTGCGAGGGAAATTGGTATCTTGTTGATAGTGCCTTGGGGGGGGGGGGGGTTGTAAAGTTTAAGAAGGGCATGAAAAAGGAGTTTGGTGGGGTAAGGGAGAGATTAGAAATTTCGCCACGGGGCAGGAGAGTAATTGCGAGTGTATGTATTATTATTTAGCTTCGTGAATTTTCTGCAATATTATATAGAGTGAATTTATTTAGATGTTAAAACTAGCAAGTGATGCATTGCACCACCAGAGGTGCTGTGATGTGTTCGTGTCCCACCTGGGAGCAGGTGTATAACAGAAACTTATGATGTGCCCAGCACCACATTCGGTAGAGTGAATGATGTTGAATGGGGTCATATGGTCGACTGCGACTCTGGATACACGGTCAATATGAAGGAGAGCTAATTTAATTATCAGTTACATTGTGTTGAATATAAAATATTCCCTTAGGGTGAAGCTTTCGGCCACTTCGCACGCCTATATTATCACTGGATTTACTCTGCTTGAGGGAGGCAGGCATTGTAAATGCAAAACATACACTGAAATACACTTTAAAGTTGATGCTGCTATTAGGGCGCAATACCCGATGAACTCAAGAGAGTTAATGCAATGAAACATGTCTAGTTAGGGTATGACTGTTTTATTACTGCAAAGGTACAACGAAATGTTGCTGCACATGAAAATGCGTACCCTTGGTTAAGTGGACCCGGCACTCTGGACCTGCCGGTGGTCACTACTGTTGAAAAATAAGGCGTAGGCCTTAAGTTATAATTAAGTAAAAACGTGTCTCACACATGAAGTCCTTATATGCTACCTTAGGATGCAGGGAGATCTCCCCTCGGCTAACCAAGTAATCAAATGTTCTGGAATTAATGTTAACTATTGAATTGAAAGTTTACAGCTTAAATTGAAGTGCCTATGCTAGTGGAGGGGGAGGGGAGCTTACCATCTGTCCTACTGGTTGTATGGAGTGCTGAAGTATGACTAACGATATGGCGTCGGCTTCGCTGCTTTCGGCGAATCCAGCACCAAAATGAAAACATAAAAAAAAACTTAATAATTAACGTGATCAATGAAACTGACATTGTACATAATTATGATTACTGAACTAAAACATGTTGATGACGTACTCGTGTATGCCGGAGCTTCAGATATTGCTAAGAATGTGACGTCACGAGTATGTTACCGAACTTGAAGGTTGATATTAAATGAAATTATGCCTCAAGTGGCTGATTCTCGATAGATGATTATATGTTCACTCATATAATTAACATATTAATATCGACATGCATCGTAATGGTGATAAATACAGGAATGCATATGGATATGATGACACACAGCTTTCATCATTAGGGGCGGATCTACATCCTGTCTGCTATAATATGTTATCAACTCTCTATGTTGGAGCAGGCTGTTTACCTAGTTAATTGTGGTACAATCACTCCAAAAATGACTAAATATGCTCCTATTAATTAATGCTGCAAGGGAGCCACTCACCACTTTACACTTCCTGTGGGAATGTGATTTCCCATCTTTTGATACCACTCGGAACCACATCACACTCCGGATTCGGCCATGGGACCAGTCGACATCGCGCACATCAGAAAAATGTGGGAATAAGCGGTGCAGCTTATCCCAGTTTTCCTTTCAATGGCTGTTGCGTCGAACAGTCGTGACTTCACGGGACACATTAATTTAGGCCACATATCAATTCCTCATGAGCGTTACCTCTTGTGATGAATGTTAAATATTGTGACCTGCGACCACGAGTTACAGGGTGGCAAGAAAAGTGTAAATGCCGTTCTTGTCGACATGCACTGATCGGGACCGTGACCTAATGGCGATCGGTCGAGTGTTGCTGTGAGGTTGATGCATCTGTTATGGAACAAACTGGCACAAGGGATACGTGGATGTCAGGAACATTTCACAAGGTAAGGTGAGCAAGTGTCATGTGTATTTTTGTCCAGTGTAAGACAGTAGATCCAACAGCTTGCCTGCCCACCCTTGCTGGCCAGCACACCATGCAGTACCAGTAGTCAGTGTTTTGTGTTTCGAGAATGTGGATGTGCAGACGGATGGTTGGCCAGCAACTTCTTGTATCAATCATGTGAACTTCAAATGCTTAAACATATCTGGAATCATTTTCTTTTGCTACCCTGGGCTCTGCTCCTCACACCCACCCACGGTTTCCATCACCTGGGGAGACTTAAGTTATCCTTATAATTCGCTGTGGCTTCACGCCGTTTTGTACAGTGTAAGCCTGCCGGCGTTCAAGCCTGGTAACATTTTGTAAAGTTGTCTTTGTTTGAAAGGTGTTAAAAAAAACCCCCATTGATTTATGCTGGAGTGTGCCTGCATTTTCATTCGGGTAGTTATCGGGCATTCAGGGGCATGGGCCCCCACATTCCTGCCAGAAGTGTAACATGTCTTTAACAGCCTTACTGTGTTCTCTGTAGTCATCAAGCGTTTTACCATTGTATTTCTGTATGGATGTCTGGTTTGTCTAAGAATCCACCATGTAGAGCACATATTCATTCAAACTTAACCTGAGGAGCAGCAGAGCAAAAACACCAGAAGGATGCCACCTTTGGTCATCAGCATATTGCACTGAGTCAACAAAGTCAGTTCTCCTCATCAACTTAGCATTGTTCGTTATGCAATGCCTGGTGCCCGGGTGCAGTATCAAACCTCACCAAATTTTCCTGGTAACACCGTCAAATGTCGCCCAACTCAGTGGCGATATCCTTCTGATAATATTCTCTACCATCAAATAACCAGCAAATAATTTTCCAAAAATTTTTCCAAATTACAAATACTTCCCAATTCCTGCAAAACAATTCCCTGCTTACTCTGGCCACTACCCGCAACAAGGAAGCATCCAGGATAATCTAACTGTGCTCCTGGAGCCTTGGGGCGCTGTCCAGACACTTCTAGGGAGCCGGAGAAAGCCGCATGTGTACAGAGGAGTAAAGTGCGCGGAGATTTGATGGTCGCTGTAATTATGGTCACCAGAGGGAGAACATGCAGTAAAATGTCCACTTTGGAGCAACATGATGTCAGCCAAGCAAGCCCTATGCAGCAGCGGGACAAAGGAAGTGAGCATACTGATGTGTGCCTATGTTAACCCTTTCTCCTTAGCCTGTTTGCTCGCTGCACCAGGTTCCGTATCACAGCGTGTCTGCATGCTCTACGAATGCAAGAGTAGTGCAGTGTGGCAAGGGACGATACAAGTGTAGAGCAGAGAGAGCTGCGACCACGTGCACATGGCACAGGAATCTGAAATTAGACCCTGTAAATTTTATGTTTATTAATTTGAGAAATTAAAGTGCAAGATAAGTTCATGCAAGGGGACACAACTAATAAAGACGTCTGTCTTCGCAGTCCTAGACCCCTCAGTGTTTTCAAAGTGTATTTTTGTAATATTCTGTAATGTTCTTTCACATGTTTTTCATCTCCACATCATACACGCAGTTGTCATGTTATGTCATAATGAATATTATTTACAGGGTTATTTTTGTAAGCAATGTGTAACAACCGGCATGCAGGATACGTGTCCGATTAGGAAATGTTTTGTGCAAGGAAGTAGTGCAGTGCGGGGTGCCAGCCTGCCAAGCTGGGCGGCAAGCCACTCTGAGAAATTTCAGTAGTCGTTCGTCTTTGCGAGGGGTGTACCGATTCACGCCGGGGCTCGTGTTTCGCCACTCTGTGAGCCATTATCAAATTGAACTAATCATTTCACTGTAATAGTTATTTCATATACTGGAACCTTATAGTTTTTCAGCTGTCCGAGACTTTACTGCCCCTCGCACCTACCCAGTGTTGTCATCTCCTGGGTAGGCTTAAAATGCACTAATTAATTTTATGTGACCACATGTCGTTTAACAGTATCACCCCAGCTGACGAGTTATTAAGCAGCACCCATGTAAGTTTTCTCTTACAGAGATGTAGCAACATAACTGAATAAATCTCAGCAGTGGTAAGTTTCCATGTGTGATTTATTTCCAGTTCGCCCCAAGGCATTTAAGGTATGGGCCTTCTCCCACCAATTTTCTTAAAGTGTAATTTAGTGTGCAAGTATGTTTGAAATGATCACGAGTCGGTATAACAAGTAACAGTGCTTCGTATCGGCATGTGGGAAGCCCATAAATCCCACAATGCAACAAGTGAGGAAATTATGCAATCAGTATTAATTTTATTCTAAGAGGAAACAACAACTGTACTTGGAGGATTTGCCGTGGTCGTCGGCTGAACGACCATGAGGAATGAGTCATCTCTCTGACTTCATGATATTGTCAACCCGACAATATCTGGCACCCTGGGTAATTATATCCATCGAGATTCCAAACTATGTTCACCCGTCACCAAACAAATGTCATTACTGACCAACACCTTGGCACTATCTGTCAGCCTTCTGCACATTAGACAATCTCAAATACTTGCCCGAACGGGTGACAGATTTCTATCGCCTTTCCGACATATTGACTGACGTCAAATGTCGCCCAACCTTGGTGCAAATCCTTATCTTAGAATCTGAACAATTTTTCGTAGCATTTTTCTGCACCAAAAATATTTTCCAAATTTTTCCCGCAATTTCCCTGCATTTTCTCCGGATTTATCCACAGTGAGGGAATGGTGTGGTCAACCAGGCGACTTGCATGGCATGTGGCATCATCGAGCCGCCTTCTAGATGAATCAATGAAGCCAGGAAGGATGCACATGGTCAGTGGGGAATAGTGCACCAGATAACAAAGGTACTGACCATTGCTCTGGTGAGGACGAACAAGAGCTGTAAGGTGGCCATTTTGGAGCAGGAGGCGTGACGTCACAGGCGAAACCCCATTGCCGAGCAGAGGGACAGAAGAACAGGGGAGTGTACCCACACTACCTCTCCCCACCTCATGTCACCACTCGGTCACTGCAGCGTGCCAATAAGTAGGAGAGTGAGAAAGGTAACAAAATTGGTTCCTCCCTCCTGTGCTACCCACTCACCTCATGCTGACAGTCAGCAGTGGGCCCGCCGTCCATTGACCCCTGCACCATGCTGCGCAAACAGGGCTACTACACCACGCTCACATCCGCACCAGGATTCCACATCTGCACTTCCTCACTCACATTTCCACACTCGCGCTTCTGCATCCGTGCTTTCACATCCGTACTTCCATGTCCACGCTTCCATTCTCACATGATAGTGTTTCAGACCACCATGGCTGGCCAGATTCAGCACAATGCGCCGGCACCACTGTGTCTGCTGTTGTGTTTGCATCAAAACCACTGGATGTGGTAGACAGATACAAAATGGGGACCCGATTTAGCAAGTGCGATCGAAAGACCAGCCCAGCGAGCAACCGCGTCGCGAGTAACCGCGGGGAAGGGCAGAGAACAGAACATTCTGACAGTATTATCGAAATTCAAAATTCACACCAGTTACATTTGTGCTTCAGATTGTTATGCACAAAATCGGGAACCACACCGAGCACATGTGCAAGGTGCCACATGCATGTGCACCTTGAATACATGAGCCCCACAGAATTGCACATAGCAACCGGATTGCAGTTTACTTGCGACGAGTGCATTGGACAGATGAAACCGACAGTGATCAACAACATTTCAACCGATTTACTCGTGGGCCAAGTGTAAGACAGTTTTGGGAATAATGTGCAAGCAACACCAACAGATAGAGATTGCATCAACATCGTTTTCGTATCGTATCGTATCGTTTTCAAAAGACGTGTTCATGATTACCATAATCGTATTCGTAATGACAGCTGTCATACGAAATGGAAGTATAATTTAAACTAATAATTTTTTTTGTTACATTTCAGTTACCGAAGGCAAATTCCACATTAACATCATATGGCAGAATTTAACTGGCTTGGATTTAAGCACAAGGATGTTGCTTTGCCTTTGATGTCCATCTGTGTGTTTTTTATCTCGCGATATTTTCAAGCCTCGCATTCATTGATTTACAATATCGCTTAGGTACACATCTAACGGGATAATGTTTTAATGTTGACCAAACATTTTTTCACTTATTGTAGACGATAGACTTCCATAGTAGACCCAAAATAACCATGAAGATTCGTGTACTACCTGTCAGTATCGCGGTGAGTATTACACATGCATGTATTTTTATTTTAAACTATCATTTTCCATTAAAACAAATTAAAAACAGAAATTCGGGATTTCTATAGTTATAATAAATAACATTAAAAGTTTATGTCATGGCATTCATAAATTAGTAGTATAATGAAAAAAAAACGTGTAAAAAGTTAATTCTGATATAGCACCCTTGAACAACTATAATATTTTAACACACAAGTGGTTGCATTTGGTATGCTGTATTTCACGTGGAGATACTGCGTGAACAAAATCGTGTTAAGTACAATAACTCGACAGTCCGACAAAACAGCCCTGACACTGACGAAAATGTTCCATTAACCAATCAAAAACAAGGTCCTCCCGACAAAATTTAGCCCCGACAGCCCGATAAACGTAAATTCAATTTCTTCTTTCGTCGGGAGTCGGACCAGTCGGACTCGCTTGGCAGCAGAAAAAAAAAGAATATAACCTTACAAAACAAAAGTTCCTGCGTATTTCACTACTGTGGTAAATTTCATACCTACTAAAAATATTTTATTTGTGTGTACATCCTGATTATCTTATAACTGTAACACTGCAAAATGTACATTGTCACATTTACTAAGTTTCATATTTAATGTTAATCTGTTTTATTTTCATGCAACTTGTATTTAATTGAATATTTATTTTTTTCGTATTTTCTTTATTAAACTTTTTTTTTGTCAGGATATCTTCTCTTAGATGTAATGTGACAATTCAATTATGTTTAAAAATAGGTTAATTAGTTAAGACTTCATTTTTATGTATTTATTATGCAAATAATTTTTTATGTAATTTAATGGTCTCATATTTTGTGAATACTTAATGTTTGTTTATTTTGTATGTGTTTGTATGCTTACGTACGAGACCCAGTGTTCTATGTGTATTCTTAGAGGTTAGAACATTGGAATTGGCTCATAAGGGCGGTGTAGGTATTTAGTATTCTCATATTGGTCCCAGGTTCGAATCCTGACCCCCTATTGGCTGGAACGTTACGTCCCTTTAAGTCGTGTCCAGCCAACAGAGCTAACTCTCTCTTCAACGAACTTCAGCTTCAATGAGACGTGAGGATAGGTCTCGCACCTGAACGTAGGTGACGAGTTAGGTTTTAAGTTAGCATGCAGGGTGTATTAGCTTCCCTCCATTTTATTAAATTTATAAGTGTTGTTTCAGCAAGTGTGAGTGCAATTTAAGCCCCTTGCTATGTTAATTTATGAGTTTAGAAGCTCGCCTGCGTCTGTGTAAGAGTGTACGTATTTCTCCACGACGTCGAGGCCCAGATATATGTAACCCTACATCTACCTGTTCTGACGACATTGATTATTTTTTAGAGGTCGTTCTACATCACTACGGAACAGCGAGAGCATCCAAATTTCTGTAAGGCAAGTTTTCATTGCAATATATTTTATGTGTGGTAAAATATATTCTAGAAGTTTACGAATATTTCAAGCAACGCCATGTTGAATCTTGATGTGTTAACGAACCAGTTTTTGCAAATTTGCCCATGCATAACCAGAGAAGAGTACGTGTTCACTTGAGCTAGGCACACAAAATTTAAGTAATTATTATATTTTCTCAATATTTTCATTTTTGAAAGTGATATCAACAATAACTGTTTCTCCGTGTGTAGGAAAATGAGTCTACGTTATGTAACATAGGAACAACATAGGTACGGCCATCCCCACGTCTTTTAGTTTTGAATCACCTTAGATATTTGCTAATTGCCACGAGGGTTTTTCATTCTTTCAACAGTCCAGTAAATTCAGACAGTTTAAATAAGGAGGTTGAAATATTTTATCAATAAATCTGGATGTGAAAAGCATTTTTCCGAGAGGTCTCTACATCATTTACTACAGTTGCTCCTATGTCTTTCTATGTTTTCAAAGTGTTCTCTTATTATTATTAGTTGCTGGTCATATGTTTCCTGAAGGTGTTGGTACATAAATCGTGTACGTAGTTGTCTTCCAGCTGGATGTATGGTGGTTCAGTGAAAGTTCTGTCTCTGCCAGCCAGCCCACTGACTGGGCCTGTGAAACTCATGGGCTGATGTATAACACGCAAGTCTAAATATAAAATTATTTCATCTCAGGGTATTATTATTATTCAAGTCTGGTTAGTAAATTTCAGTCTTAAAACAGACAGATTGGCTATCCCAATGTGGTGGCTACCAGCTTGGCTTGCACATCCCTAGTTGTACTGTATAACCTAACATTTAAGAATAGGTCAGATTAGCGCACCTTAACGCTGGGGCCAATACAACAGGTATCCTATTGTAGATCACATTGTCTTCAGGATAACATAACATAACTTAAATTGTAGGCCCAACGCGATGTCTTTGTAGTCACTACTGTGGTAAATTTCATACTAAAAATATTTTATTTATATTTACATCCTGGTTATCTTATAACAGAAAGCTGTTGCATTTGTGACTGTCACTTCTACGGCCACAACTTCCGTCCCAACCTCCGCCCACCGCACACTATTCAGGGAGAGGAAGGGAAAAGGAAGTAAAAGACCAAAATCATAATAACCCTAAAAAACCAATGATAAGCAGAGCAATAATTTGCTATGTTTAAACTGACCAGAATAGTTAGGTGTATAAGTACACATCAAACACTTGTTACATTTTCCGCAATGTAATTCGTTCCAAATATTTTTGCTTGCAACAACGTTTACCTACAATTGCTTCTAGAAATATTCCTTACGCCATTTCCCAATATTACATAAAAACGTTTAAACTGGATAAAAACCATATATTTTTAAGAATAATATTTCTAACACAGCCTCTAGATGTATACGTAACACATTTTCTTTACTTAAAAAGTAATTTGACAAAATCCCCTATGGATCTTTACATACCACAAGTAATAACCTTGCCTTTTCCGTAATTATTTCAATCCAATCCAAAATCATGAATACCCCAAATTTCTCACATACATGCATGGAGCCTGAGGGTATTGCCCCCACCGGTACACCAGGGATGTATGTATTACTCTTGCACCATTTCCAGCACTTCAAACAGAAACAAACACTCACATATGCAACTAGCCTGTGGGTATTGCCCCATTGCCCCCAGCAGGACACCGGAGGTGTAGGTATTACTCTTGCGTATAATCAGGAAGCATGCACACCCATACAGCCATACATTCCATACTTCACCCTGTCCAAAGTATTTTGTCCTTTTTACATATTTTCTTCAAAACCCCGGCCCTCATAAAAAAAAACACCATCTTAAAGCACCATTATCACGACTAAAATCACTCTTGCAGTCGAGATATAAGTCCGCTCCCACATTTAAGTACAACTGTCGACTTCTGCTTCACAGCTAAGTCCTCTGGCAGTTATTTTCTCCAAAACATAAGTTCCGACTCCCCATGGCTCAGAACAAAGTCCGTCATCCTACTTTGCAGAAAAATATTGCGAAGTCCCGGCACTCCTCTGCCTATGACTAAGTCCCAACATCTCAACAGCACAGAAACTAAGTCCCTTTATGGGGAGAAAGGTACAATGGGGCCTGTATCCCCACCCTCCCTCCACAGAATCCCCACTGGACTCCTGAAAACTTAAAGAAAACTTAAAATGAGCTGCCGGTTAGTGTCAGCAGAGCCAGCACTAACCAGTTTTTACTTATTATAAAGAGGGGGGGGGGGGAGAAACAGCACGAGAAAGAAGGTAAAATCGATTATTCAAAACAACTTATTACAAATTTTATGTCCTCGTTGACATAGATGTGTTAATGTTGTACTACCTCGTAGTAGGCGTATCTCTATAGCCATGGGCTGTAAATGAGCCTATTTCCGCCTTTCACGCCACGAGTGTCCGAAGCTTCGCTTGTGGGTCCCACCCACCTGCTGCAGAGAGCACATAACGCCACACAGCCTTTGCAGTTACTTGCAGGTTGACTGATCAGAGACTGCCTTGGAATCGGCAGTGTGGCGAAGGACCATACATACAGACAGCTGTCGGAAGAGAGGTGTGTACGGCACTACCTAATAAAAATTAAATAATAATAATTTCTTGTCTGAGATTTCCCTTCAGGACATCTCATATTATTCTAAATACACATCAGCTAACTAAAACAAATAATTCTACCTGCCGAGATTGTTTTTAAGACGACTGCGCAGGAGCTATGTATCGCGGGACAGTGGCTTTATATGCAGGCTTATGGCGACCTATGCGCTAGAAGCGACTTATGTCCCTTATAGCCCTGGGTGTCCTCTGGGTTGTAGTCCCCGAGGGCAGTAATATGTGGGTTAATATCTGTTTGGCATGAGTCATAAAACTGCTCGGCCATTTTGTGATCTCCTGTTCCAGCTCGGAGTGCAAGTATTTTGTGGGGATACATCCAGTTGCATTAACAGCCTGTCTGAGGCATTTATTTTGCACCACCTGCAATTTATGAGTGTGTCATTTAGCACAATAGGCCCACGCTGGGGCCGCATATGTAATTATGGGGCGAATCATTGAGGTATGGATTCGTATCCCATTGTGAGGCTGAAGGCCGGATCCGCGTTTTATTATAAGTTATAAAGCTGACATGCGAGCACGGGCAAGATTTCGGTTCACTGCAATCCAGCTTTTCATCTAGAATGACGCCTAATCTCCACAATCCACCCAGCTACACCTCTATATATACACCAAGAGTGGCACCCTCCACGCAATCCCCCTTTCCGGAGACCACACGGCACAACACCAGC
Source organism: Dryococelus australis (assembly GCA_029891345.1). NCBI lineage: Eukaryota > Metazoa > Arthropoda > Insecta > Phasmatodea > Phasmatidae > Dryococelus > Dryococelus australis. The sequence goes on along the minus strand of CM057004.1, from coordinate 88,891,294 downwards.
GCTCTTCAAAACATAATCAGGTAACACAGCCCCTTGACACACTGTGCTGCAACCCGCCAGACAGGCATGTTCTGCGGTACAAATGCGACGCCAGGGGTCGAACGCCAATACCCATGCACCTGAAAATAACAAGCCAATCTCTACATCTTCATTAAAACAAATGCAGATAAACCTTAGTGACGGACCACACTCCGTTACAAATTGACAAAAATAAATATTCGTGAAAAAATAACTGGCCCAAAATCCAAAAATGTTTTGTTTACGAAGTTATCAAAACAGAATTGTGTACAATTATTTGTGATTTATTTGCATTGCATAGCATGTTAAGGCCATTATAGGATTTTCCGAAAGCCACGCAACACTTTTCGGATGGAAACTGTTGAGGTATTGTAACACTGAAATAAATTTAGTGGTGGAAATGATCGGATTGAAAATTCGTGCCAGACTGTTGTGACGAGCTCATCGCGGCATTGTAAATCCAAAATTACATTATACGTTATATTAACTAGTAACTGTAAGAAGTATATGAATATTCATGCTTATCGAACGAGGTAGTGCAGTGGTGAAATCCTCGACTCATATTCGTTAAAACCCAGGTTCGATTCTGGGCCCGGCCGCCGTGATTTCAGTTTTCCAGTGTTTTATTCCAGATTCCTGAATACAGGTCCTGCTCGATTACTTCCTAATTCCTAAATAAATAGTGTTCCCTTACTAAGGCATTGCGCGGTTGAGGCGCACTTATCATAACAAAATGATAGCAACTGGCATGAAACAACTGATCTAACTCGCATATTAAGCATTTACGAACTTATGAACTACTTTGAATTATATTTTTTGTGGAGGAAAATAGTAATAGTAAGTTAAGCTGAGGAGTACTAATACCGATTTGACGTAAATCTCAAACTCAGAAAATCATTTCTAGGTCCGATAAAATGGATTCTATGACCATACGAGTCATATTAAGGCATCGAGCGTGTTATATTTTGTTTTGTACCCACGTTTTCTGTTTAATGAACTATTTGATCACCAGGGGTATCCAGCTGGCCGCTCCCATGTTATATTCAGTAACGGAACAATGTCTCCTATTTAGGAGGAAGTACGTCTTAAGCACACCTCCTCCCACCTCCTTCCCCCTGAGGTTTTGGGGGGGGTGGGGGAGGGAGCAGCAAGTGTTCAGGCACTCCTCTTAAGATATTTTTGTTTCTCTTTAAATTTCATATTGGTGCTACCAAAACCTAAAGTACATGCTGGGTGGGGAAAATTTTATGACCCTGAAGTGAAGATATATATATATAAGTATGACAAGTAACTTAAATCAATTCACTATGGGTTGTGTACGCTATCAGTGCATTACGCTGAACAAAAATAGTCCAGGTGGCTATTTGCTCTCATTATGGCGTCCTTTACTAAATTTAGGAAGGTGGCGATGTTCAGGACACTTTAATTCGTTTTGTATGAATCACTGCCCAAGTGTATGGAACACTGCCTTCATGTATGAGTCTCTGCATTTGTGTATGGATCACTGGTTTTATGCACGAATCACTGCTATGGATCACGCTCTTTATATATGAATCGCAGTATTTATGTATGAATCACTGTCTTTATTTATGAATCAATTTTTTTGTATCAATCACTCTCTTTAAGGATGAACCACTGTATTTATGTATGAATCACTTTCTTTAAGTATGAATTACTGCATTTATGTATGAATCACTGTCTTTATATATGAGTCACTGTCATCTACCCTTCTATTCGTTACGCCACTGGTACCATTTCAATAAGTTCGCCGTGCGGTGACCCCAGTTATCCCGATCACGCCCTGTGTACCAACGAGCGAGAACTTTCATTTAGAAAACCAGACAGAATGTTTGTGCGGGGCCGCCAACCACGGCGCCGGGGAATGCCGCTGACGCTTGTCCGTTTGTTTGCGTGCCGGCCTTCCTCCTGATTTGCTACTCGGATTTCTTCGACGCCTCGGCCCTCCGCAAACATCGTAAAACCGGAGGAAAAGGGGGCCCCGAAATTGAGACGTGGAGTGGTACATAAAGTAAACCTTTAACAAGGTACTATTTACACTGCAAGGTCAGGCCCCGGCGGGGCGCATGTCTGCTCGCTGTTCTCCTCCTCGGGGAGCTGCCGTTGGCCGGTGGGGGTCTTCAGTTGTGGCCTGGACGCCGCGAACAGCGTCAGTCTTCCGCCTCCTGCTGACCTCGCTCGGGCTGATGGCCTCAGACGAGCTCTCCTACCTCACGGCCATTGCGCTGCTTCTGCTCACTCTGGACAAAGGTACTCATTAATCTCTTTAAGGCGCGTATAAAAAATTTAATTTTAAGCGGTGCGATGAACAATTTTTTTTCTCTTCGGGACAGCACTACGTGAATATAACGCTTCGTCATAAGTCGGGAACAATAGAAATGTGTTTGTGTTTGATGCTGTTGGCAACAACTGTTTATGAGACCGCAGAATATAGTCTATAAAACGAATTATGTCTCTCACCATGCCCGGGACATGCCTTATTGTATGTCAAACACAAGGTGAATCAGAAGGAAAGGGAAATATTTTGGGACATGTTAGTATAGGTCACCATAAAGAGAGAGGTCCTTAAATTATATATTTCTCTCACTTTTTTTTTTTACTATATCTGAATGTAAGAATTAGCTGAAATCTAAAATATTTTCTGTTCTCCTAAGTTAATAGTTTCATTTTACCGACGCATGAATAAAGTGACGAGGTCCATAGCAGCGTAATTTCACAAAAGGTGGAAGAATACGCGACTTGCATACAAGTAGCTCTTAAGCGGGGCTTTCAAAAGTGTTCACTTTACCGTGGACAGCCTACACACGTGTTAGGTTCACAGCAAATGATGAAAATTCGAACGGTGAACCTCGAGACATTTTAGAGCTCGTCTCCTGAGGTCGCATGTACAATGTCATGGTGTTCACGGTTCACGTTTTGAGCATTTACTGTGAACGTAATACATGTATCGTTCACTAAATTCAAAGAGTTGTGCCTCAGAAGCCACTGGGAATCAAAACCATGCTCATGTAAACTTTTCTCTTTATGGGGACCTATGCTATCGTCTCCCAAAATATTTCCCTTTCCTCCTGATTTACCTCGTATTGAACGTAAAATAAGGGAAGTCCCTGGCGTTGTGAGAGGCATCGTTCGTTTTTTAAACTTACTACTGTCTCACATTTTGTCAGTAAGTTCCAAACAGCGGGTTTCACATTCTGAAAGGTCGTGCTCACACATCATATCGAATTGTTCGATTTCTTGCTCTTTAAAACTTCCCAGAAGATTTTCGAAAATGCGACTATATAGTCTTTTAGCCGTTCACCCCGTCATTTTTAACAAGTAGTTTATAACTTTATTAATGCCATTTGTTTCTAATATATACGTTCATTCATTTAGTGATCCTATGTGCGCACAATTTTATACATTTATTTTTCTTCCGCTCCCTTAAAAAAAATTCGTCTAAGAACAGAAAACTGAATATGTTATCTTTACGTTCTTTTCGTTCGCTGTCATGTGACCTATGTTACTAGAGGAAAACCACTTTGCTATTTATTAGGGATTATTAAGGTTGATGGTATTAGTGCGTTAATTTCTTTTTAATCCACGCACTATGTAATCTGCTCATATTCAGTAAATTTAATAGTGTTTGGCTTATTCAGAGTGAACTATAGTGAATATTTCCGTACTTGAGATTAATGCGTCTATAACTTCTTTAGTTATTCCTTTTTAGGGTCTCTAGAACTTAGAAATAGGCACGAGAATATGGCAGATAAAATTATACGTTGCATAAATTACATCAAATTCATAAGTTCGCTAAGCGAGCTATGTATACGAAACTAAACTATTATAAATGCAAGCCACGTGTTATTACTTTAAATCCGCAAGGTTACCTTAAAAAAATAAGTGTATATTTTTCAAATAGTGCTCTAGATGAATTGATGTGTTTGTTGTATATGAATATATGACTGCCCGTCTTCCGAAATCTTTCTCCATTGTGATCTGTTTTTACATGACAGACAAAAAGTATCCTTACGTGGAACCTGACTGTCTCTTAATTATTAGCTTTGAAATATTTTATACTATTTTATGAAGCAATTTTCCACTAAACGATTTCCTTCGCCATCGGCACGACTGATTAAGAGAACACAAAACTCAAGACGTGTTCAATCAGCAATCTAGCATGAGATATGTTATAAAAATACCAAAAATTGCGGAAAGTATCAGGACTATGTCCTATCTTGTGAAAACTGTGTTTTGGTCAACAAAATTAATAAAGTGATTTTAAAGACCACGCTGAAATTTTTGTCCATTTTTTTTTCCCCCCATAACAGACGAAACGATGCACATGATCATGGATAATATTTTCTGAGTACTACAACAATTATGGGATTGCAGGAAAGACACGTAAATCAACCCAACATTATATGTCCATTAAACTGTACCGATAAGCCTTACTGGAATAAATGCGTTTATTTCAATCAATCGAGAAACGAAGAATATTACGAGAGTGAGAAGTTAAGAGATCACAAGGAAAAACAGTATATATACTAAAATCCTTCACAATACACCGATTGTACTCTGCCAGCAATGGACCCTGCGTGAAGCAGAAACCAAAATTACCAAGAATGAATATCAATTAGATGCAACAGAGTGTAAAAAAAAAAACAACAAGTTGTGTACTTTCGCGCAGATCTGCAGAAAGTTACTCTCCCGCGATGAGACATGCTCGAGGGAATGATACATATTTCGCAAATGATTGCATTCGATGAGTGCTTTGTTCAACCTGGATGTAAACAAGCAGAATCATAGCCACTCGCAATTGGTTGCAACATGGGTTTGTTTCCAATTTGCATGTATTCATTGTACACAAACAAGGCAGTGAAGAAATCATAATGTTGTCAAATATCTTTGCAGCCCCCAAATGTTTTTTTTTTTTTGTGAATTGCACTGGAAATGTTAAGGAAGAAATTTAGCATTGCTTAGTAAAATAATAACGATGATAAAAATAATAATAAAATATGAAAAAACTAATACTTCTAGGGACAGTGTTCAAAGCGCAGACTCTTCTAAATTATTTTCTTCAAATTACTGCAAAGACTTCACATCCCAGTACAAACTGAACAAAACCTACCTCGCCCACGTTTAAATAAGGTGGTGTGTATTTGCGTTTCAAAGAAAAAACTTGCATTGAAGTACAAAACTTCGTTTGTCCGGGATAACTTCGCATAACACAGTTTTCTGAAGAAAGGCATGTAGAAACCAGAAGAGTATTCCGTAGAGACCTGCAACATTCGCGTTATTATTTTGCATCAGGCTAGACATCACAGTGCTGTGTATACACGAGCCGGCGTCGTTTCCCCATTGGTTGCTGCATAGATTTGATGTCGCTCCCATTTTGACAGGACTGCATGTGATTGGAGTACACGATATTGCGAAGTGTTAATTTAATGGCGCAGAGTTACACAGGGCGTGTCAAATAACGTATGGTCCAATGACAAACTTATTTCAAAGGCATATGTGTTTGAAAATTAAAGTGTCCCCAAATAATAACGCGGATTTTGCAGATCTATAGTAATCTGTAATGCGCATCACATGAGTAAGAGAAAATAAACACTTTCACCCATCGTTTCTAGAACTGCAATCCCGTTGTGTGTGTGATTATGTGTATAACAACGATAATTAATTAAACGTTTTGTTCGATTACGAGAAGTCATTACTTTACAACAAATACAAAATAAAAAGAAAAATTTTTGTATGGAAAACCCGTAACTTAAATTGTACTGACAGTTTAGGTGTAACGTAAATTACGATATTACTTTAATTATGTATATGTATAAAACTCGTTGGTAAAATTATATTATGTACAGTTTCAGTCTAATATGTTATCCCATTTGAGGCTTTTAAACAATGGCCATAATTGTGTAATTTTAGAACTAAACCTGGCATTAGTAGGCACATGAAAATTTTTAAAGGCTGTTCACGAAAAAGTGAGCTCTTTGGAAATGAACCTTAGAAAAAATTCACTGCCACTGAAAGCATATATTTTTATGGGCGCACCGGGTGACATTTGCCCAGTAAAGTTGGTAACGATGGATGGAAAATAGTTCCATATATTAACGTCGAATAAAAAGTGCTAGGAAACCATTTGCGATAATTCAAATTATTTCTTTTTTTTAATGTTTCGAAGTGTGAAAATGAGCAGATTTGTATAATACTTACTTTCCTAATAATTTCACAGTTATACTTTACGGACGCATTAATAAAGTTATGAGGCCCATGGCAATGTTAATTTTACATAAGGCGGAAGAATTCATAACGTGCATAAAGTATATCTTAAGCGGGGCTTTCAAAAGTGCTCATTTTACTGTGAACAGTCAATACTAATGATGGCAAAGAAAGAAACACGAAAACTCATTTCCTGAAAAATAACCTGAATAATAGGTACGACCTTTTAAGTTATTAGGGCACTATTACAGCGCCTGATTTTTTTTTGTAATGCCTACTATGTGAGACTTTAGACATAATTTCAGGACGCTTCAGCGTTGTGGCAGTCGGGTGTTACGTTTACGGCAAAATTTCATGACTGACGGATAGGTGACCGCGGTCCTATTCAGTGGCTTGTGCACTCGCCGACTATAGTCTATTAGTGGTGTCTTCGCTCTTTTTAATACAACGTTTGAACAATCACCCCCACGTACGACGTATTTAGTTATTTCCTAAACATGCCATGTTTCACAAGCGTTTAATACCTCTGTTAACATAGGAGTATCTTATTTGTCATTAAATTGAAATTTTACCTATAGTTTATTTCTAAATTATTATATTTCGTTTATAATAAACACGAATAAAAACAGTGAGAATACACGTGTGTTGGTAGCGCTTAGTAAGAAATAGTTCTCATGCAAAATATCATTACAACTAAGTGCGCAGGAATTCGGCGCGTTGCCCTTTGGTGCAATTTTCTAGACTTAATGAAGCTTAGTTTGCACGAGGCGGAGGAGTGTCCTGAAAGTAGAACGTCAGTAGGGCTTCAGAAAAGTGCGAAGTAACCGTGATTGGATTACATCAAACAAGTCGACTTGCATCTACTGTCGAACGCACGATGAGCACCGCGTGTGGCGTACCGTTGGAACGGGACAGTATTAGTCATTCGTAAAGCTGGGTTTACAATAGAAAAATTAGGCGTTAAATTACGCGCTGTAACGTGTACAGAATAATTGAAAATGCGTTATCTTATGTGTTTGTTTGTCTTATTGTGCGGTGTTGGGATTTCCTTAGGTGTTAAAATAAATAGTTACAGTCCATTAACAGTTCCTTCCGTACTTTTATGAAGCCCTGCTAAAGTTACAATTCCAGGATATTCCTCCGCCTCGTACAAACATAGCTTAATCTAGTGTAGAAAATTTCACCAAAGGGAAAACACATGTCATTCGTGGGCCCTCTGTGTAGTAATATTTTACATGAGAACTATTTATTGCGCTAGGTATTACCAACACACCTATTTTGTCGCTGTTTTATTCATATCAATTATACATTAAACATTATAATTTATAGATAAAATATAACAGAACAAGTAGAAAGCTTCTGAAATGCGACATCGTTTGGAAACAGTCAAACACGTCATATATGGAGTGATTTTACAAAGGTTGGATTCAAAAAGCGTGAAAGAACAGCGAATAGACTATTTAATATCTCAATTAAAACTCGTGTTGTGGCGACCAATCAGAACAGAGCAGTTGGTGTTGTCGACGGGAAACTGTTATATGCAGTAATAAATCACTACATATAGTATAAAAGGAAGTCCCTGACGTGCGTGTCTGTATGACTGCACTAATCTCGAGAACCACCTAACGGATTGGATGCGGTTTTTACTGTTATGATTTTCATTTATCGAGGTAGGTTTGTGTGAATTAAGAATTGCTGTAGCACTTATAGGAGCTGAGCATTAATGGTATTAGTGAATCAAGTCGGGGAAAAATGAGTTATTTTGCTGCTCTCTAAGCATGCTCTACCAAAACTGCAGGGCCGATTGTTATAATTCTTTCATTGTCAGTAAGCTACAATTAGGTGGGGCTACATAATCCCAGTGGGTAGAGTATAATCTAGAGTGTAGCCACAATGAACCAGTGGGTAGAGCGATCCCAAGTGGGGACGCAGTGGCTCAGTGGATAGAAATTTATCAAGTAGGGCCACAAAGGCCCATTGGGTAAAGCGATCCCAAGTGGGGCCACAGAGATTCAGTAGGTAGAAATATACTATCTACCAAAAAGTAATTGGGCACCTGTCCACAATGTTTGCTCGGTGGTTGTCACCCCGTTATAATCTCGTAGGGCCACCTCTTGCGGCTATAACAGCAGCCACCCTGTCTGGCATGCTCTCTACGAGTGTTTGCAGGACATCCACGGGGATTCGTCGCCATTCATCTTGCAACCATCCCATTAGTTGAGCAATGCATTTTGGCCGCGCCTGACGAGTCCTCGCCCGGCGATCCAATTCGTCCCAAAGATGTTCTATAGGGTTGAGGTCGGGGCTCTGGGCGGGCCAGTCCAATCGGCGAACATTGTTGTCGGGGTACCACTGCATAGTAGACCTTGAAACATGGCACCTGGCATTGTCATCCTGGAAGTAACAAGGGTCCATTCCGTACAAACACCACAATGTTGGGAGCATTTCATTATCCAGAATGTTACAATAGGCCTCTGTGTTCATGCTACCACGGACAAACACCAGCGGTCCTACGCCGAAGGCCGTGAAACACAAGTCAACTGACGTACTGAATTACCTATCTTCACGGGTGCCCAATTACTTTTTGGTAGATAGTGTACATGAAGTTTGGCCGCAGTGACCCAGTGGCTGGAGCGATCCCAAGTGAGTAACTAAAGCGATTCCAATTTTCAAAATAAAACAATGCCAAACGAAGCGAACGAGGGCACAGCTTGTGTAAGTATTAAAAAAAAAAAAAAATTAAAAGGCTTTTGAATGCGCATGTTTATGATCATATTTGTTCACAAAAATATACTTTTCTGCTAGAAAATGTTTGCTTTGAAGAATGATATGGTTAAATATGGTTGTGTTATACGGGTTTAGGTTAAGAACAAATGTAGACAGGACAGGATTGCCGCAAGTTTCCATTGGCTGGACTTAATAATTATTAGGTGAATTGTGAATCGTAAATCCGTAAGACGTAACCCAGCTTAATGTAGGGACATATTCAGAAAAAGAGAAGCGATTGTCAGCTGTGCCAGTGCCGTACAAACGTCTCTGGTAAACGCACTTGAAACGGCCAACTGGCTTGTGACATGTTTAGCTTCGCCTGTGTAAGGCACAGTTGCGGCACATAAACACTAAATGCGAATACAGATATAAATGTTTATTTCTGCTGTCTCAGTGCTCTTATTTTAGCAATCACAACCATTAAGGACATACAGTCGAGTTGCAATCAACATTTCCTGAAGAATTAAAGGATCAATGAACATCCGTAAGACGTCTTAATAGACATTGGTACACTCTTTGTCACAACTGATATGTTCGTGTTTATTATCGCCAATTGAAAAAATTTTCGAGATTATTTCAACAAGCGATCCTGAAGAAAATTTCACACATTTATGTTAGAATCGTTTTTGCTCTGATAATGTATCTCTTGAGAATATATCTTTTTTTTTCCTTACTTGACGTCCGTGAGGACTGAGGACCAAGAAAATGTGAGGACTGGGGATATGGAAATTGTAGCAGGGGATTAAGAGCCCGCATCACCCGACATATCAATTTTTTAATTTATTTTTTGCTAATTAAAATTCAGGAGGATTTCTTTAAAAATGCGACAATAGAAGCTTAGCTAATTACCTTACTCATCATTGCAGACATAATATATGAAATACTAATGCATAATTATTCATCAATTAACTTAATACAAAATTATATATATATATATACACACACTAGCTGTACTCTCGCCCGCTTCTTTGAGCATTGACTTATTTTGAAAACTGGAATCGCTCTAGCTACTCACTTGGGATATTCAGCCACTGGGTCACTTCGGCCCCATTTGAGATTATACTCTACCCACTGGGCCTCTGTGGCCCGACTTGAATGTAGCTTGCTAACAATTAAATAATTATAATTATCGGCCCTGCAGTTTCGGTAGAGCATGCTTAGAAAGCAGCAAAATAGCTCTTTTTTTTCCGACTTTATTCGCTAATACTGTTGATGTTAAGCTCCTATCAGTACTACGGCAATATTTAATACACACAAACCTTTCTCGACAAATTCAGATCATAACAGTAA